>JAWWNI010001113.1:0-197500 GCA_034642065.1 Darevskia nairensis | reverse complement strand
CGAACGGACTTCTGGAACGCATTCCGTTCAACTTCCAAGGTACAACTGTACTTCATCTAGGGGGGCGACTATGCCCATGGCAGGGTAGGAGGCATCATATGACGCAGCCTTGAGTTCCTTAGAAGAAGGACAGGGTTTAAAAAATCTCAAAAACACATGAGGAGGATCAGGCTACTCTCTGTACGCTTTGGCTGCAACTCCATTATGTGCAGAAGAATGCAAGTGGCAACCTTCCTCTGGGTTAGAGCGAAGCATCTGGGGGAAATAGAACAGGAAGGAAGGGAATCTCGGCTACCTTTCCTCTGGCCCAAAGAAGACTCAGATTTTCCTTTTGTGCTACTCAAGTGCAAGGGGTTGGTGGCTAGGAAGAGTCGGCTACTCTGCCCTCTTGCCAGAGGGTACCAGGGAAAGGTCCTTTCACAGCTCTCAGGCATCGGATGAAGTGATGCCCTCCTTGAACATGGTCAGCTCACCCCATCGCCCACTTTGCCTGAATTAGAAATATAGGCTTGTTTCTGTCTGGGAATATATGTGAAAGGGGTTCTCCCCCCGCATCAACCTGAGGCCTTGTCTCCACTTACTTTTTGCCCTGCTCTTTGCAGACAGAAGTCTGTGCTTTAATGCTTGGTGTCCAAGGGGGGGGGGTTGCCCCAATCTTTCCCCATGAAAACCCACTCTTTAAAACTGAATCAGAGCAAACACCAATCCAGGTTTTCTGATGGTTGCTCCAATTGAGCTTTAAAGAGTGGTTTTCGTGGGGAAGGCTCCAGAGCAAAAGAAAGGCCACTCAGACATGGAGCTTTAAAGTGTGGACCATTCCTGGAAAGAGCAGAGGAAAGATTAGTGGGGATAAGACCTGCTTCTCTCTGGTGATGCGGTAGGTGTCCCGTCCGCTGTGGTCTAAACCACTGAGCCTCTTGGGCTTGCCGATCAGAAGGTCAGTGGTTCAAACCCCTGCAACAGGGTGAGCTCCCGTTGTTTTGTCCCTGCTCCTGCCAACCTAGCATAGAATCATAGAATCCTAGAGTTGGAAGAGACCCCAAGGGCCATCCAGTCCAACCCCCTGCCAAGCAGGAAACACCATCAAAGCATTCCTGACAGGTGGCTGTCAAGCCTCTGCTTCAAGACCTCCAAAGAAGGAGACTCCACCACACTCCTTGGCAGCAAATTCCACTGCCTAACAGCTCTTACTGTCAGGAAATTCTTCCTAATGTTTAGGTGGAATCTTCTTTCTTGTAGCAGTTCGAAAGCACACCAGTGTAAGTAGATAAATAGGTACCACTGTGGCAGGAAGGTAAATGGCATTTCCGTGCACTCTGGCACTCATCACGGTCCAGTAGCGGTTTAGTCCTGCTGACCATATGACCCGGAAAGCTGTCTGTGGACAAACGTCGGCTCCCTCGGCCTGAAAAGTGAGATGAGCACCACACCTCATAATTGCCTTTGACTGGACTTAACTGTCCAGGGGTCCTTTTCCTTTTACCTTTTTGTTGTTGTTCAGTCGTTCAGTCGTGTCCGACTCTTCGTGACCCCATGGACCAGAGCACGCCAGGCACGCCTATCCTTCACTGTCTCTTGCAGTTTGGCCAAACTCACGTTAGTAGCTTCGAGAACACTGTCCAACCATCTCATCTTTGTCGTCCCCTTCTCCTTGTGCCCTCAACCTTTCCCAACATCAGGGTCTTTTTTAGAGAGTCTTCTCTTCTCATGAGGTGGCCAAAGTACTGGAGCCTTAACCTCAGGATCTGTCCTTCTAGTGAGCACTCAGGGCTGATTTCTTTAAGAATGGATAGGTTTGATCTTCTTGCAGTCCATGGGACTCTCAAGAGTCTCCTCCAGCACCATAATTCAAAAGCATCAATTCTTCAGCGATCAGCCTTCTTGATGCTTTACCTGTCCCCATAGCCCATCCTGTGTAGACACAACAATTCACGTCATCTACACAGGTGGAAGGAATGTGGCAACAGGGCAACTTTCCGTGTGTGCATCTGCCTGGCACTCAGGTCTGTCCTATCTGTCTCTGCTCAGCGGCTGACATGGTCTGCCAAGTGGTCTGAACTGGGCCCAACACAGGTGCTTTTCGGAAGGTCCTTGCCTCTGGATTGGCAACATACACCCTCTCTCCCTCATAGACTCTCAGCCCATGGACTGGGGACAGATCTGGGTCCCACTGGGGAGGGTCCCACCCTAAGCCAGCCTGATACCATGTGGCTTTCAGCTGAACGCCTTCCCTTGACCTTCTCTTGCCTTCCTTAGGCTGTTGTCCCCGTGGATGGAATCTCTTCATTTCAAAATGCCTGTGGATTTCAAGCGACACAAAGAGTTGGGAAGATAGCCAGAAAGTCTGTAAGGGCACATCATCTCAGCTTCTTGTTTTAAAGCCCTGGAGTGCAAAACAGCTATGGGGTGCCACATTCATTGATAAGGTAATACCTTTGGGGTACAAATGCCTCAGACATTAAGGATTGGTGCTGGGGAGTCAAGTCCAGAGTCTAACTGTTACAGATCATGAAGAAATATCCACCAGGACAGGGAGGAAAGGAAAAGACATAACCCCTTGATTTTTCAGTGCTCTTGCAAAAGAAACACCATAGAACTGGTGGGTCACTCTAGCCCCATATGTAGATTACGAAGGAGAATGTGCACAGGATCTGCTCCTGAAGAAGCTGTGAGCATTTTTGCTCAATATACATAACCTCCAGTGGGCCATTCTGAACTGGATTTTGTGTGTTCTCAAGCCACAAGAAGGCCAGGAGGGTGCAGATTTCAAACTTCTGAGGGAAGGGGAGGTATATATTTGGGAGACTTTGTATACTGACCAGGGAATGTTTTGTCATGAGTTCAGGGGTGCTAGACTCCTCTAAATTCAGAGAAAGTCAGCGAGGCCCAGCACGATGGAATCCAAGGCAGTTGTGGTGAGAAACAAGACACTTTGGGGGTGTTGGTGCTGTGAACCCCTCCATCATAGGCTCAGGTTGCATAAATGTCCACTGCAAAAAAAAAAAAAACCCATATATCATAAAGACACCACAGTCTCCTCTGTGCCTCATTTCCAAAAGGAAACACAAAGCCTGGATGAGCACCTGGAATCCTAGGGTTCTCACACCACTCAGAGATTGAGGCTCAGAGAAGTGACAGTATACCTTGGCTGGAGATAAGATCAGCCAGGGACTCTCCAGTCCCAGACACAGAGCTGGGAAGGGGTACTGTGGGGGATTCTGGGACGGGTGTCCTGTGGACTATTATTAACTGTATTGGTTCTATATATATGAGCCTCTTAAAAAGGGAGGAAGGAGAGATCCATTGGGAATGAGGTCTTTCCCCATTAAATTTTATTCTTCCCCCCCCCCAAATAATATTTATTAGTTTATACACATAAACACAAACAATACCACACTCACACACAAACAAAACAAAACAAAAATAAACAATACTACACCTACCAAATCTATAAATTTCTTTTCCTAGTTCCCTTAACATTTTAATTTGACTTCCTCCTGTCAATCCCTTTGTGTTTCATTTACATTTCTATTATTCCAATTGGCTATTCCATTTTTCATTTTCTTATGTTTCAATATTCTAATTTTCCTTACTTATATTACTTTACTCTTATTCTATTTTTACTTCTCAACTTATCATTATTCCTACTATCTTTATATTCATACACTTAATTCAACTTATTTCAATTAAACTTTCTAATTTCATATCCATCCTAAACACTCTATAAATCCTTATCCTTAATCACTTAATATTTTACTATTCTAAATTTAATCTGTAAACTACTATAACTTCGACATTATTTCATTTTTACATTTTATAATATTTTTTAAGGTAGTCTTTGAATTTTTTCCAATCTTCTTCCACTGCTTCCTCCCTCTGGTCGCGGAGTCTCCTGGTCAGTTCAGCGAGCTCCATATAGTCCATCACTTTCATCTGCCATTCTTCCAAGGTCGGTAAGTCCTTTGTCTTCCAATATTTTGCAATCAATATTCTTGCTGCTGTTGTGGCATACATAAAAAAGGTGTGGTCTTCCTTCGGTATCTCCTGGTTGACCATTCCAAGCAAGAAGGCCTCTGGTTTCTTCACAAATGTGTTTTTAAACACTCTTTTCAATTCATTATATATCATTTCCCAGAATGCCTTCAACCTTGGGCAGGTCCACCACATGTGATAAAATGTTCCTTCCGTACTCCCACACTTCCAGCATTTATTGTCCTGCAAATGATAGATTTTGGCAAGCTTTACTGGGGTCAAATACCATCTATATATCATCTTCATAATGTTTTCTCTTAACAAATTGCAAGCGGTAAACTTTATTCCTGTCCTCCAAAGTCTTTCCCAGTCTGCCATCATAATGTTATGTCCAACATCTTTAGCCCAGTCTATCATTGCAGATTTCACAAGTTCATCTTGTGTATGCCATTCCAGCAGCAGTTTGTACATTCTGGACAGATTCTTTGTTTTTGGTTCCAATAATTCCATTTCCAGTTTTGACTTTTCCAATTGAAAGCCAATCTTTTTGTCCATCTTATAAAGTTCATTAATTTGATGATATTGTAACCAATTCCTGACCTTTTCTCTCAACTGCTCATAGGGTTTCAACCTGACCTGCTCACCTTCTTGTGTTAAAATTTCAGAGTATTTCGGCCACTTCTCTTCCATGTTTGTCTTCTTATCGGCCTTAGCTTCTAATGGCGAAATCCATCTGGGCGTTTTCCTTTCTAGTAGATCTTTATATTTCATCCAGACTCTAAATAGAGCCTTTCTGATTATGTGTGTTTTAAATCCTTGGTGAGCCTTGATCTTGTCATACCATAAATATGCATGCCATCCAAATCTATTATCGTAACCTTCCAGGTCCAATACATCTGTATTTTCTAGTAGGAACCAGTCTTTCAGCCAGCAGAAGGCCGCTGCTTCAAAATAGATACTTAATTCCGGCAGGGAAAATCCCCCTCTTTTCTTATCATCTGTTAAAATCTTAAACTTGATTCTGGGTTTTTTCCCCTGCCAGATGAATCTTGATATGGCCTTCTGCCACTTCTTGAATGGTTCCATCTTATCCACTATCGGTATTGCCTGGAAGAGAAATAGTAGTTTAGGCAGCACATTCATTTTTATAGCTGCTATTCGGCCCAACAAGGACAACTTCAAATTGTTCCAGATCTCCAGATCTTTTTTAACTTCATTCCATACTTTTTCATAATTGTCTTTGAACAAATTCTGATTTTTGGCTGTCATATTGATTCCCAGATATTTCACTTTTTTTGCAAATTGAAGGCCCGTTTCTATCTCTATTTCCTCTTTCTCTTCATGTGTCAGGTTTTTCCCTAGAACCTTAGTTTTGGCTTTATTCAGTTTAAATCCTGCTACTTGCCCAAAGTCTTGTATTACCTCCAGTGCCTTAGCTGCACTGGTCTCCGGATTTTGTAAGGTTAGTACCAGATCGTCAGCAAAGGCTTTTAACTTGTATTCTTTGGCCCCCACCGCCACCCCTTCCATGTTTGAGTCTTTCCGTATCATGTTCAGAAGTACCTCCAGGACCGTTATAAAAAGTAGAGGGGAAAGTGGGCAACCCTGTCTTGTTCCTTTCTCAATTCTTATGTTGTCTGATACCACATTGTTGATAATAATCTTTGCTTTTTGCTCTGTGTAGATCGCTTTCAAACCGTTCATAAAACCTTCTCCCACCTCCATTTGTTGTAAATTCTCTTTCATAAAATTCCAGGATACATTATCAAAAGCTTTTTCGGCGTCCACAAACATCAGGATTGCTTTACAGTTCTTGTTTTGTTCCAACCTTTCCAGGATATCCACAATATTCCTTATGTTGCCATTTAAATGTCTTTCCGGTAAAAAACCGGCCTGGTCCTTGTGGATAACCTCTTTAAGAACCTTCCTGAGTCTGCTAGCCATTATATTTGTGAATATTTTGTAATCCACATTTAGGAGGGAGATCGGTCTATAGTTCTTCATCTGCGTCCGATCCACATCCGACTTGGGTATCAGAGTAATGTATGCGTCCTTCCAAGACTCTGGTGCCCTCCTTCCCCTTAGTATATCGTTACAAACTTCCGTCAACGGTTGAATCAACCAACCTTTTAATGTCTTATAATACTTTGATGTTAGTCCATCTGGTCCTGGAGCTTTTTCCAGTCTCATGTTGTTTATTGCTGTATCTACTTCCATTGATGTTATTGGGTGGTTTAGGGGGCCCTTCATGTTTTCTGGGATTTTCTGTAGACCATTTTCCTTTAAAAATTGCTTAATATTTCCTTTTTCTTGCTCACTTTCTTTGTACAACTGCTTATAAAATTTTTCAAAGTTTTTCCTGATTTCCACCGGGTTCTCTATGTTGTTTCCATTTACCATGATGTTAGTAATGGTATTGGATTTTTGCCTCTGCTTCAATTGCCATGCCAACAGTCTGCCACATTTATTTGCTGAATCAAAAGTCTTCTGTTTGAGCATTTTTATTTTCCATTCAATTTCCCAATTTGTTATTCTGGAGAATTCCACCTGAAGTTGTTTTATTTCCTTTTGAATTCTCTCATCTTTGGGTTTCTTTCTCAATTGTTTCTCTTTTCTTTAAGTTGTTGTAAGATGTTATCCTTTTTCTCCTTTTGTAATTTATTTTTTATTGCTTTTGTTGAATCAGGAATCCTCTCATAACTGCTTTACTTGTGTCCCAGACTGTTCTCTTTTCCACCGTCGTATTTAAGTTTATTTCAAAAAAATCTTTGATGGTTTTTTGAGCCTTCTCGCAGATTGTTTTGTTTCTTAACAGTGAATCGTCCATTCTCCATCTAGGAGAACCTTTTTGGATTAGTCTTAAGTCCAGTTGTACAGGGTTGTGGTCAGAGCAAGTTCTTGGATGAATTTCGGCTTTGAGCATCCTGGGTGTCAACTCCCTGGATGCCCATATCTGATCAATTCTACTCCAGGCTTTTGTTGCTTCACTATAAAAAGTTGCTTCAGTGTCCATTGGATTCTTTATTCTCCATGTATCTATCAAATCCAGGTTTTCCGCTAAATCAAAAAAAGTTTTGGGTAGCCTCCCATCGTTGGTAAATTTTGCTCTTTGTGATCTGTCCATAAGCGTGGAGGCTAACGCATTAAAGTCACCTAGGATCAACATTTTGTAATCCATATAGTCCAATAGCCTGTCATGGATTTCCTTGTAGAATTCTGATTTTGCATCATTTGGTGCATACAGTCCCAAAATTAAGAATTTTTCGCCTTGTACTATTATTTCTATTGCAACATATCTTCCATCCTCATCTTTGAATTTGAGTTTTGGATTAAATTTTTCCTTGGCATAAATTACTACTCCTCTTTTCTTTACTTTAGCTGAAGAGATGAACTCTTGTCCCAATTTTTTATTTTCGAGAATTCTTCTGTGCAGTCTTATCACATGTGTCTCCTGTAAACAAATTATATCCAAATTTTGTTTTTTTAACATGCGGAAGGCCTGGTTCCTCCGTGCTTTAATGTTCAAACCTCTTACGTTCCACGTTAACACCTTCAGTGCCATCTCTATTGATTATCAGTTCCTCCTGTAGCACCCTCTGGTAAATTTAGTGGTCCAGAGGGTAGTACTTCTGGGAAATCAGCAACATTTTTCCCCCAAAACTTGTTTTTTTCTTCCACTGATTTAATTTTGATGATTCTTTCTCCTAGAGTGATCAATACTGGATTGGAGTTAAGAAAGAATGGTACGAGAGGTCTGGGGCATGGGTTGATGGTACGAGCTTTGGAGGGTAAGTGGAAGAGAAACAGTCCCTTTGCTACTCATCAAGTCAGATTTGCTTGGGCTGAACAGAGCAGAGTTCCCACCCCACCCTGGAATCTGCAGCCTGCAGCCTTTTCCCTTCTTTTAGGGCTCATCCCCACAGAAACACACTCTTTCCGCAGAAAACTCAGGTTGACATTTGCTCAAATTCACTGGTCAAGACTGGGTTTTCCTGGTGCCAAACAATATTTATCCCAGGAGAAACTGAGCCATTTTTGAGGTTTTCTGGAAAGTCTTATTTTTTTCAAAAGTGTGCCCAGCCTATTCAGAACAAAACCTTTCCAGGACAATAATTTGGGAGCAAGGCAATAATTCAGATACAAATAAGTCCAAGAGACCCTGAAGGCTCTGCTCTGCCTCCATGGCCAGAGGCAGCAATGCTTCTGAATGCCAGGGGCTGGAAATGGCTGGAGGGGAGGAAAAGGCTCTTTTGCTCGGATCCTGCTTTGGAACTTCCCATTGGAGGCATCCGATTGGCCACTGTGAGACCAGGATGCTGGCCTAGATTTGCCCCCTTTGCCCTGACCTGCCATGTAAATCGGGCAGCGTGTGAGAGTGGATCTGGCTGATGGATCAGATCAGGCCAAATTTGACCGGTGCCCACCCCCCGCCTGCTGACGTCACAGTGATCTCAGGTGACCTTTTTTGGCTGTACTCCCATCATCCTCAGTCAGCATGGATGATGGACAGGGTTGGTGGGAGAAACCCAGAAACCCAGATAACGATGAATGGTGAGGAGGGATTGGGGCTTCTTGCTTTGACTGTCATCTTTGTCTTTCTAGAACTGGGACTTATTGTGGTTACAACAGCAACTGCCTTCAAATGAGCAACGGAGCCCTGCAATGGTGTCACTGTTCAGGAAAAACCAGATACATCTGCGAGAAGAATGCTCAATAACCACAGTGAGCTCAGTAGGGCCAAAGTACGTGCAAATGTAGCGCCTGGGAACTATAGCACCTTTAACCTTTTCCGGGTTTGGAGCAATTGGATCTCAAACAAAGCGGCAAGACACCAAGCAGGGTTCAACAAGATTTATTGAATTGTGTACACAATGGGACAGAGCGATCCTTCGCTAAATTCTGCCCACCCCTTGATGGGAGCGTTGTTTATTTATACTATTTCAGAACAAAAGATAAGTTTCGATTCTTCTGAACACGTGTTTTACAAGAATTCACGTGATTTCCCGTAAGTCGTAAATATCAGTTCCTCTTATCACAAGCAGGTGCCAGGACTTCCAATTAGCAGGAATTTGGTCTTGTAGGATAGACATGTTACACCCTGTGCAAGGTCATCTTTGTAGTTCAGAACAATCTTCTTTCTGGGGCCCCACGCTCTTTGTACAAAGCTGGTACCAGGGATTGATAAGAATATCCGGGCTGCCAAGAATGTAGAACTAATTATAAAACATAGATCAAAGCTGGGGGGGTAGACACGAGCTGATATTCCTTTAGAACATCCCAATTAAAACAAATTCCAGAACCCATTATAGCATCCTTTAGACATAACTGACTCCATATCTGAATATAAAATACATCAACAAAATATTGCATGATCATTACTACATGGAACCATAACAACATATATGCATATATGGCCCTTCACAAAGACCCCCGACAGGCAAGGCCTTCTCTGGAGGAGCCAGCATGGCTTCTTCCAGCAATGAACCCCCTCCCCGCCATCAGCCTATTTGTCTCCAGATGAGTCCTAACTTTTCTACTACATACCCTGAATGTGTGTCTTGTGCTACTTGCAACAGCCATGGTTCCCCTATCCAAGAATCCTGGGAACCATAGTTTGTTAAAGGTGTGGAGAGACTCCCTTCACAGAGCTACAGTTCCCAATTGTGCTGGCATCCATCTGTCTCGGGAGACCATGGAGGAGTCCGCCTTTCGCCTTTAGGGTGAAGTCAAACTGCTGGGAGGTTGCAGTGCCTGCTGTGGCTGCAGAGACCGATATCGGAGAGACATGTGTTGTTGCAGCTGGGGCAGAGGAAGGCATCCGGTTGTGCTGCTGCAGATGCACCAGGGTGTTCCTTCTCTCTGTGGGAATGTTCCGGGTGGCAGGAGAGGATAGATTGTTTATTAATATCCTTTCTAACTTGCGCTAGTAAGTTCCTAGCAGAGCGCATTCCCCTTTGCACAGCAGAAAACTAGTTGCAAACTCATGTGAGTTTCTTAAGACAATACACAATTCAGCCTGGCTTGTCCAGATTGAAATGTGTTCTAATATTTTCAGGAAAGGTCATGGCCATCCACTAGTCACCTGCAAGGAAGGATGCTCCAGCCCAGGAGGAACAGGAAGTTTCAACTGGCTGGACCAACATCCCCTGCATGTCCACTCTAGCAAAACAAGGAATGTTGTACTTGACTGCTCCCAGTGGATTTCATCCCACACTTTCTGCGCTCCCCCCAGCGGTCATTCCTCCTCTGGTCGCTGCTGTGGAAGCAAACCCTCCGGTTTGATAGTAAAGCTGAAACGATGCATGTCTAAAAAGTGTGTCCCCAGCATGAACAGTTTGGGAAGCTGTGCCCTCCAACGTCAGGCTCCGAATGGTTCCCTTCCGAGAGGGGCCTCCTCTCCCTCTCCCTCCTCGAGGCCCAGGGGGTCAGGGGAACATTTCCAAGGTGACACAGCCTCTAGAGGGCCACTACCAGTCCATTTATTGGATTTGGAACACACGAAAGGAAAGGGTGGTTTATGGTGAGCTGCAAATGGCCTTATTCTCTCTCTACTCTCAGGAAAGTCTTGTTCTTTTTGTTTCATTTCATTCTTCAAATTATTGCATTTCTGACATTGCATTATGGTTTGTTGTTGCTGCTTTTTGTTTTGCAAGACCACTCAGGAAAATGTTACTTTCAGGCAATTGTATAACAAATTTTATTTATAATTATGAAGATTATACTATTGTTAATAATGCCAATACTAATAATAGTAATAATAAACATAAGATTGGAGTGTGAGCTCATGGCTGGTCACTCTCCTTGGACAAATGCTATAACAAATCAATGGGCACAACCTCTCTCTCTCTCTCTCTCTCTCTCTCTCTCTCTCTCTCTCACACACACACACACACACACACACACACACACACACACAGAATCGGAACTTGGGCCTCCCCAGTGACATTCATTTTGCTGGAAGTCCAGGGCAGGACAGGACAGGCTCTTACAACCAGCCCTCATGCAACACTGAACCATAATAGGGTGGTATTCAACTTAGAGTAGACCCATTGAAATTAATGAACATGACTGATTTAAGCCTTCTGTTTCAAGGGCGCATCTCCACTTCCACTGGTGTCATGTCTAAAAACCACATGAGGTTTGAGGGGTTTTAGCAGGCCACAAGCTTGGCATGAGTCACCAGTGTGATTATGGTTGGTACCCACCTGCCTTGAGAGACAATGGAGTGTGCCGCTGGGGGTGAAGTCAAACCGCTGCATTGGCAGCAGCAAAGTGACCTCTCTGGGGCGCAAGCCTGGGTGGTGGGTCTGGGGTCCTGGGTTGCTCAGACAACAAGACTTCTCTCTTGACCTCACCGACGTGGTCCAGAGGAAGGCAGAGTCCGCTCCATCTGCTAGAGCCTGTCTTCACATGCAGGGTAAGTCCCTATCTCCTCATGGGTGTGAGACCCATCAGCTCCTCTCCCCTTGTTTAGCTGGCTAGTCGAAGCTGTTCCTGGGGTGTAGCCGCTGTCACCTGCTGCCAGCTTCTAGGAGCCACAGGTGAGAGCAGAGTGCAGGGTGGGAACCAAAGGTGGTCAAACCACCCCAGAAGGAGCAGGACATGTCCCCCACCAGAGGTACTACCCCTTTCCTAACACCTCAACAGTATGATGAAGCTGCAGGAGGGGCCAAAAGGCTAATGCTATACTAGGCTGAATCCACAGAAGTCTTGTGTCCTGATCCAAGTAAGCAACAAAACTGCTGTATCCTGCCTTGGTTAGACCCCGCTGGCTAGCCTCCAGCTGGATCATGCCCTTCCAGCCATGACGATCCCCAGTCTCTGGTGCGACGTACATCAGCGACTCAGACTTCAAAGCCTGAGCACACTATATTTGCAGAGCCAACGGCGCAAACAGAATAGGCGTGAGGCTTGTGGAAACATACTAACAAGCTACGGATTTATTACTGATAAATCAGGACAAAGAAAACATGTCGTCTCTCTGTCGTCTCCGAGAGAGAGTCTCAAAAGCAAAAGCAAAACCTACACACAACGGAAGTTCCCAGCAATCTGTGCTGGTATGTAAACAGACATGTGACATGTAACAATCTCACACGTCTGCAACTTAAGGTGGAATGGAATTTCCCAACAGTGCCTGCATTGCTAGGGGTCAGACTAGATGATTCTTGGGCTCCCTTCCAAGCCTACAAGTCTATGATTCTATGATTCACCTCTGGGCCTCAGACTAATTCACTTCTATTTACCCCATCATCAACTACCATGTTGAGGCTGCACCACCACCGTCCCTCCCTACGCCAAGGCCGCTCCGTCCATGAATAAGGGTGAAGCCATTTGCTGGGGGGGGGGGAGGCAATCTGACCCACACCTGCCCCTGCGGCTGGAAACCCCGTGGCGCCACTGCCAACCCAGGGCGAGCCTGCTGCTGCTGCTGTGGTAAGGGCAGTAGCAACAAGGTGGGCCGGGAGGGGAGAGGGCCTGGATCCGCAGGGGGAGGGCCAGCAGTGGGGGTGTCCAGGTTCTGCTGACGGGGCAACGCGCCCTGCAGGGGAAGCCCCTTCCCTCCGGCTGCGACACTGACTTGCCCGATTCCGGGAAGGAGCGAAGGGGAAAGAGGAAGCCCCACATTCTCTGCAATGCTCTGATGCCCCGCTGTGCCCCGAGGGGGCCATGCAGCTGGCCTGGGTCCCTGGAGGGGATTGCAGGGGAGGAGGAAGGCAGGGCTTTCATTTTTAGGTGCTGCAGGAAGTCTCTCTCATTTCCCTTTCTTTAATTTACCACCACTTTCCTCTTTTTTCTGCAGAGAGCTCCCAGCCAGCGCAGCCTCTCCCGTTGCCACAAGTCCAGGTGCAACAGGACCCCACCCACCCCAGGATGTCACAGGATGTGACCTACGCTGACCTGCGGTTCGTGAGGACCCCTCCGGAGAGGAGCCAGGAGAAAGGTACACAGAGCCAAGTGGCCCAGATCCCCTCACCAGGGTCCCCCTCCGTGACTCACCCCCCCCGTCTCCTCTTCCAGACCCCAGCGAGGGAGAGCTGACCTATGAAAACATCCAGGGCCCCCCCTGCCAGGAGGAGAGGACTCCCACCGCCACAGAGGCCACGAAAGGTGAGTGGCGGACAGGTCCTTTTTTATATATTTTTGTTTTACATAAATTTATACATTATAACTTTGACCCTTTCAAAACAAACTAAAAAGGTTCTTTTGACCCTTCGGACTCCCTCCCCTCCCTCCATGGGTTCCATTTCCAAAGAAAATGTTTTCTTTTTTCTTTTTATGCATCTTTTTCTGTTATCTATCTGTTGCTTATTCATAGTTTCCGACGTTCATTTCACATTCTAAGTGTCGTTGGATCCCTGCCAATGATTTTAACTGTTTACAGTGGTCTTTTAAGTATGTTAAAAATTATTCCAGTTTTTTAGGAATACTTGATCTTCCTGGTTTCTGATCTTTCCCATTAGTCTTGCCATCTCTACATATTCCATCAACTTGGTCTGTCACTCTTCTCTGGTCGGCCCTTCTCCCTCCTTCCACCTCTCTGCGTACATGAAAAGCCTTTTGTCTTCTTTTGGTATCTCTTCACCTATTATACCTAACAAAAAAGCTTCTGGTTTTTTAACAAAAGTTTTCTTAAACATTTTCTTTAACTCATTATATACCAGAAAGCTTTTATCACTCCACAGAACCACCACATATGGTAGAAGGGACCCTCTTTCCCTTCACAATTCCAGCACAAATTTGAGCTAGTTCTATACATTTTAGCAATTTTACACAACGGTACATCATTTTCATACCGTTTTCCTTCAATGAACAGAAAGCAGCAAATCCTCTTTCCATAACTTTTCCCATGATGAAAATTGGATATTATATCTGAAATCTCTTGAGTGTATCATCACTGCCTTAACTTCTTCATCCTTTGTAAACCATTCTAATAGTAATTTGTACATTTTTGAAAGTACCTTCACATCATTTGAGTGCTGGCCAGGTCCTAACCCACCTGAATCCTCCTCCAGAGGAAAAGGACAACTGCTGGAGCCAACAGGCATTTTGAACATACGAGGAAAGGGTTTAAACCTGCCCTCAAGGTCTGTCCCTTAATTCCCACCCAAGGCCACTTCCCAGTCAGTCCCCCATCGCTACCTGCCAGATTCCAGCAGGGGAATCTTCTCAGGGTCTTCTGAGTCCCCACATTCCCCATGGCCTGAGAAGGGAGATTACTGACCCCCAACATCAGGTGCCACCAAGCATCTAGTTGCCTGGGCTCAGTTTTCAACCCAGGGACCACTTTCCCCCACTGATGCCTCTCCCTAGTGGATCCTGGCCAGTGGGATCTACCAGGAACACACTCCAGTTTTCCTCTTGGCCGGGGGGGGGGGGGCTTCTCTGAAAGGTCCCTTACTTCTGAAAGGCAGTGCCCCTGTTTCTCTTTGATAACAACTGGGGGCCTTGCAGCCACAGAACTGACAAAAGCTGGGTTTTTCCCACTGAAGCAAAAAGCTCCATCAACCCAAAAGGGCTCTTCTGGGTGTTTTTGCAGCAAGGAGCCCATTAATATAGGTCAATAATACTACCCTGTATTGAAACAGCACATCTTAGGTAGGACAATTTAAGTGCTCAAAAGAACCTCAGGTGAATTTGCGACTTTAACAAAAGAATTCTATGTATGGTTCTTAACGTTCTTTTGTTTCTCAAAGGCCTTAATAAAGGGAGTCACAGCAAACAGGCAATGCAGGCATCACAACTAGAGAATCCCCTACAGATGGCCAAGCCTCTGCAACGTAGGAATCTTTCACCCAATGTGGGGCTTGAACCCATGACTCTGCCAACCGAGCTCCCATTACTATTCGGCAGGCGCCGTGCAAAGAAACAGTGACACTTGCTGCCCGGAAGCTCATAAACTGTCCAACTAATTATCTCTTTGCTTTTTTCCCCTTGCTGGATTGGGGCCCTCCATGAGCAGTTTTTACTGCTTAATATTGTTATGAGTTTGTGGAAGGAAGGATGTAGGCAGCTGTTAAACTATAAGCCAGGCTAGCTTCCTGTGTCAAGGGGATTGCCTGGGTGAGCAGCTATTAAGAGAACAAAGGAAACGGGCTCCGTGCGAGAGGACAACTGGGTGGCCCCACTCCCTCAGTTCAGAGATAGAAGGACAAAGCCTCAGTCAAACTCCGGCCCTCCAGATGTTTTGAGACTACAATTCCCATCATCCCTGACCACTGGTCCTGTTAGCTAGGGCTGATGGGAATTGTAGTTCCAAAACATCTGGAGGGCCGGAGTTTGACACCCGTGGTTTAGAGTGAAAGGGGGCAGTCATGTGGCTTAGAAGGAAACCAGCAAACTTGTTGTTGAAAGTTAAGAGCATTGCTATTAGCAATAGGTCACAGATTCTATAGCCTACATATACTGTAGTAAAGGTAAAGGGACCCCCTGACAGTTAAGTCCAGTTGCGGACGACTCTGGGGTTGCGGCGCTCATCTCCCTTTACTGACCGAGGGAGCCGGCGTACAGCTTCCGGGTCATGTGGCCAGCAGGACTAAGCCGCTTCTGGAGAACCAGAGCAGCGCACAGAAACGCCATTTACCTTCCCGCCGGAGCGGTACCTACGGTATTTATCTACTTGCACTTTGAAGTGCTTTTGAACTGCTAGGTTGGCAGGAGCAGGGACCGAGCAATGGGAGCTCACCCCGTCGCAGGGATTCAAACTGCCAACCTTCTGATCTGCAAGCCCTAGGCTTAGACCACAACGCCACCTGCATCCCTTATACTGCAGTAGGGGCATTTAAAATGAGAGGTGTCATAGTGATCTGTAGTTAAAAGTAGAACTCAACAAGTTTGGGGTCTTCCTAAAACAAAGTTCAACAACTTTCAGTTTGTCCTGGTTTTTACTTTTTGAAAGCGGGTTGGTACTCAGTAAGTAAAACTTACTGCCCTTTATAGCATAATGATCACCAATAAACCAGGCAGTTCTAGGGCTGGAGAAATTCCAGCCCGTTTTAAGGGGAGTCTTTAGGGTTCAGGGCCGGAAAGGAAACAACAGGCACCTCCAAACTATTCTGGGGTCATGGACAGGCTGCCCATCGTGGGTTTTTCCTGTGTTTAGAATGTTTTTCATCCTGAGATTATGTACCTCCAGATTTTCAGACTTCAGAAGGGCTCCCCAAGAGGCTTTAATTTCATGAACTTTTTACTCAAATTATTACTGGGCCCTTTTCAGCTACGCAGAATATAAATCTGGGGGGAATCTTGGGGTTTCCGCAGCCATTCCACCAGTCTGACTTGGGACAGTGGCTCTCCTCGTCTTGGGGTGTTTGGGCTCTGCATGAGAGGGGACCCCGCCAAACAAGAGGAGAGGGGACCCCAAAGAGCCTGCTCCTTCCCCCACAAATGCCCCCCACATGGGATTGGCCATGAATGCAGCAACGCATGCTGGGCCCTGACAGGAAATTGGGGGCTGCATTCAGTTTCCTATCTCCACACAGCCCTCCCTCTAGGATCCGGCTTCCTTTGAGGGTGGACCCCGTCCCACAGGAACCGCACACCAACCCCAGTGGGTTTCTCTTCCAGAGTCGGACCGTCGGACCTGGTACGCCATCCTGGCATCGTTGGCCGCCTGCCTCTTCCTTCTCACCACCGCTATAGGACTGGGGGTCCGATGTGAGTAGCGGGTGCCCCCTGCCCAAGCCCATTGAGCTGACAAATGGGGGAGGGGGGAAGTCATGCTTCAATGGGTGTGAACTGCCCAGAGATCTTTTGACGAAGGGCAGTATATAAATTTAATAAATAAAATAAATGCTGCAGGCAATTGATGCCAAGCTTGCCCTGGAGCCTGGGCTCAGAGAGGGTCAGCCTGGCAGCCTCCAGTTCCCATCAGCCCTGGCCAGCATGGCCAGTGGTCAGGTTCAAGGGGAGCTGGAGCCTCACATCGGGAGAGTACCTCACTGTCTCCTCTGATGTATACCCCCCATTTGTATATCTCTGATCAGGCTGCCTTTGGGCACTTCCAGTGGCCCTGGCACCTGAAGGTCCCTCTCTCATGTCGCCCCTGCTTGTGCTCTGCAGACTGGCAGGTCTCACGGCAGCTGCAGCAGGCAAATGAAGATGGCAGCACCCTGGCGCGTAGAATTGGCTCCCAGGAGGGCAGCCTGGCCCAGACCCAGGTGCAGCTGGAAGAGGCCAGGGAGGAGCTCCACTCCACCAACGGGACTCTCTGGAGCTGCTGGGCTGCTGGGAACAGGACCCAGGAGAAGCTGACACACCAAGGGGAGCAGCTGAGGCAAGCCAATGAGGGCCTGATCCGCACGCAGCAGGAGAAGGAGAAGCTGCAGCAGGAGAAGGAAGAGCTGGAACAAGAGAAAGAGCAGGAGCAAGAGGACAAAGCAAGACTACAGGAGGAGAAGGAGACGGTTGAGCAGCAGTTGGAGGAGATGAGGAGGAACCTGGAGCTAGTCATCACTTGCCAACACAAGGGTATGTCTGTTGCATTCAGGTCAGGAGGCTGGCTGGGCTGGCCAGGCTCCCTGCGCACCGTATTCTATCACCTGCCTCTCAGGTGGTGAAAGAGGACTGGGATCATACAGGGCAGGGCGGCCCCACCTCTCAGAGCACGTGGGCTGCAAGAGTACTTTGACACACTGAATTAGATTGCCATACTGTATATTATAGTGTTCACAATATAATCAATATTATTTAATGTACACAATTACAGTTGTACCTTGGATCTCGAACGCCTTGGCTCCCGAACACACTCAGTAGATTTAATGTATTTATTTATGAAACAAATAAATGGTCCGGTTGCTGGGCAGGGCAGGATTCAGGCAGCTGACGGAAGGAGGAACAGCAGCCGGGAAGGGTCAGGGCAGGCCGGCTTAGGAGCCCTGTCAACAAGGACTTTGCCCCTGGCACAGCACACTGGCCTTTGCCCCCAAGCGCCAGGCCAGCCAAGGCACTTCCTTCAGACCCCACCCTCACCTTCGCATGGAGAGAGGCAGGTCCTATGGAGACCAGGACCCCCTGCTCCAGTCTCTCCACTGGATTCTCAGCCCATTGACTGGGGACGGATCTGGGTCCCACCCACCCTAAGCCGGCCTGAGACCACATGGCTTTCAGCTGAACACCTTCCCTTGACATTCTCTTGCCTTCCTTAGGCTGTTGTTCCCGTGGATGGAAGCTCTTTGGGTGGAAATGCCTGTGGATTTCATCAGAATGGAAGAGTTGGTGGGAAAGCAAGGAAGCCTGCAAAACGAAATCATCTCAGCTGCTTGTTTTAAAGCCCTGGAGTACAGAACAGCTATGGGATGCCATAGTCACTGATAAGGTAATAATTTTGGGGTGCAAATGCCTCAGACTTTAAGGATTGGTGCTGGGGAGTCAAGTCCAGAGTCTATTCCTAAGCTTCTGTAAGTGGCAAAAACATATGTGTTTTATTCTGCTAAAAAGGCTTCACATCCTGTTTCCTTTTTTTAAATTTTGCCCACACATGTGGGATAGAAGGTTTTAAATTTCACTTTACAGAATCAATCCTCAATTCATATCTTCTGCATTCTGGACCTGGGTCTTCTTCCAGACCACTCTGCACCTGAGCAAGGTGTGTGCTGGGGTGACCATAGGCCGGAAGCCAACCAGGGCGCCTGATTTTGGAGTACCCTATATACTCGAGTATAACCCTATATACTCGAGTATAAGCCTCAGCTTATACTCGAGTGAGGCAGGCAGTGGCTCCTATGAAGCTTTCCCAGGTTTTTTGTGGTAAAATTGGGTGCCTCGGCTTATATTCGGGTCGGCTTATATATATATATATATATATATATATATATATATATATATATATATATATATGAGCCTCTTAAAAAGTGAGAAGGAAAAGTCTCATTGGGAAGGAGGTCTTTCTCCATTAACATTTTATTCTTTTTCTTAAGAGGTCTCAATATTGGATTGGACTTAAAAAAGATGGGCGAACAGAGTCCTTGAAATGGGTTGATGGTACGGGCTATGAAGGGTAAGTGGAAGAGAGACGGTCCCTTTGCTACCCATTAAATCAGATTTGCTTGGACTGAACAGAGCAGAGTTCCTCCTACAGCCACCCCTGGAATCTGCAGCCTTTCCCCTTCTTATAGGGCTTAGCCTCACAAAAACCCGCTCTTTACCAATGAAAACAATTCTGTGGAAAACCCAAATTGACATTTGCTGTGATTCACGGGTAAAGATCCGGTTTTTCTGGGGAAAGCAGCAGGGCAAAAAAGAAGGGTGCTCAGACATGGACTAGAAAGGCGCAGACTCTAGAAAGTGTGGGGCCAATGGTAAGTCTGGATGAGACCACGGAGAGCCAACCACTGGTTGCTTAAGGCTAACGTCCTCCACTGAGGAGAAGCAACACTTTTTCACTGTCGCAAACTGCTCATTTCAAGCTCTGCTACCCAAGATCAGTTTCCAGGAGAGCCACACTGAGCAGCAGCGGTGGGGGAGCTTTTGCAGCCTGAGGGTTATTTTCCCCATAGGGAACCTTCTTGGGGGCCACATGTCAATGGGGGTGGGCATGGCCAGATCCAAGGATGGACAGAGTCACAGCCATGACACTTCCCCTTGTAGTACAAGAGGCAACATCAAGCCATGTAAAAGCCGGACTTCTCTGTACATCCTGGCAAGCAAGAGGCATAGTCAGAAGTCAAGGACATATTCCAGCCATGCAGAAAAGCTCGGGGACTGGGTGGGGCCTGAGGAGAGCCCTGGGGGCCAGAGATGCATGGGAACGGGCTGCCTTTTCAACCCCATCCAAGACTGCAAACCTCACTTCAAACCAGCAGCCTAGCAGTATAATGCTCTCTAGTCTGGATTAATCTGGGTGGGTGTACTGGATCAGGCTGATGGAGTGGATCATTCTCTCCCCACCTGCTCACAGGCCAGGTTTGACCAGTACCCACCGCTGTCTCCTGATGTCACAGGGTGTCCTTTTTTGGCTGCACGCATCTTCAGAATCCCCATTCAAAGATCTGCTTAGTACAGCAAACTCTCTTTCAGATGAGCCAGGTTTTTACCTGCCCCATCCCTGTTTCATGCCTTCACATGACGTCACGTCCAGACCTGGCACAGGCCATGTGGGTCCCTCCAAAGGCTGCTGGACTCCAGCTCCCATCATCCTCAGTCAGCAAGGGCAATAGACAGGGATGGTGGGAACTGAAGCCCAGGAACCTTTGCAGAGCAACACTTTGCCTGTCCCTGGTCTGGACTGATCTGGATTCTCCTCCCAGAAGATATTCTGCAGCCCCCAAACAGGCTCCTCCGAAACTGGCCAGGTCTGGTTATTACAGCCACCACTGACAATTCAGATTCTGCAAAATGTGGCTGGTGCAAAGGAGGGCAGCCCCACAGAGACTCCTTTTGGGGTGGCTGGGAGAACTTAGATCATGATGAATTGCTAAGGGGGATTTGGGCTTTTTGCCTTGACTGACATCTTTGTCTTTCTAGAACTGAAATTATTGGGACTTGCAATTATGGAGGCTACTGCTGCATTCAAATGAGCCCTGGAGCCCTGGAACAGTGTGACTGTCGGGATAAAAAGAGATTTATCTGCGAGAAGAAAGCTCGATATCCACAGCCAGTGTGAGCTCAGTAAGGCCAAATTATGTGCAAAGACCCCAGACAGGCAAGGCCTTCTCTGAAGGAGCCAGCATGGCATTTTCCAGCAATGAACCCCCTCCCTGCCATCACCACTAGCGTATTACGTGAGAACAACCAAAGCACGCTCCCCTCTGATTGTCAAAACAATAAAACCAATGTTCATCAATGCACAATGTAGGCACACATACAAACCATACAGTGGTACCTCTGGTTACGAACTTAATTCGTTCCGGAGATCTGTTCTTAAGCCGAAACCATTCTTATCCTGAGACGCGCTTTCGCTAATGGGGCCTCCCACTGCGCAATTTCCGTTCGCATCCTGGGGCAAAGTTCGCAACCAGGAGCAGCTACGTCCGGGTTAGCGGAGTTCGTAACCAGAGGTACCACTGTATTCTGAAATGGTGCAGGAGAGCAATCAAGAAGCCATGCTGACTCTCTTAAATGACCTCAAGTCTTTCTCTGCAAAAGCAGGAAGTATATTGGGGAGGGGGGAATGACTTTCCAGGTGGTTCATTTTCAGTGTAAAGCCTGTAAATAAATAAACTGCTGTAAACTGCTTGAAATGAGGGGGCTTACCCCTTTGCAAAACCGGTCTGGCAGAGGGGACCTGTCAATGGAGCATCTTCTGTATATCAATAGGTATAAAATTGGTGAATGGAATTCAGGAACTAAGGTATTTACAATTTCAAAAGAATAGCCCAGACTGACCAAAACAACCCCTCTGCAGCACCACACATCCAACTCAATGGTGTAACATTGGAAAGTGTCGATCACTTCTCCTACCTGGGCAGATCTTTCCACAAGGGCCAACATTGATGCCGAAATCCAGCATCGCCTGAGCTCTGCGAGTACGGCTTTCTCCCGATTGAAGCGCAGAGTGTTTGAGGACCGGGAGATTCTCAGGGAAACCAAAATGCTTGTTTACAAAGCTATTGTACTACCAGCCTTACTGTATGCTTGTGAAACATGGACCAACTCCTTGAAATATTCCATCAACGGTGTCTCCGAAAAATCTTACACATCACTTGGGAAGACAGGCGAACTAATATTGTTGGACTGGTCATGTTGTGCGGATGCCTGACTATCGTCTTCCAAAGCAACTACTCTATTCCGAAATTAAATATGGAAAGCGTAATGCTGGTGGTCAACAAAAGAGGTTTAAAGACTGTCTCAAGGCAAATCTTTAAAAATGTAGTATAACCACCGACAACTGGGAAACACTGGCCTGTGAGCGCTCCAGTTGGGGAACAGCCTTTACCAAAGGTGTCATGGGCTTTGAAGACACTCAGGATAAACATGCTAAGAGGAGGGCACGCTTGGCAAATCCATACTGTGATCCACTCCTGCCTGGAAACCAATGTCCCCACTGTGGAAGGACATGTGGATCCAGAATTGGCCTCCACAGTCACTTACGGACTCACTGTTAACACCCTGTTCATGGAAGACAATCTTACTCAGCTACAAGGGATCACCAAAGAAGAAGAAAATTGTTGAATGGGATTCAGGAATTAAGGCATTTATCATTTCAAAAGAACGGCCCAGACTGGCCAGATAGGACAATCAGCACACAATTATTGGATATCTTGACAGACAGGAGAAAAGCTACACACTCCAATTTCTGTTGTAGACCCCCTCTTTATGTGACACGAGTTTGATCCTTTTTGGGTGGTCCTTGGCTAAGGGGCTGCGCAATTTCCAAAGCCTTTAAAAGTTCCTGCACACCTTTGTTCTGGGTCCTCACCTCCTACCAAGGGAGGGGGGGTCCAGCTGTTGCAACAGAATAATAAAGATCTGCTGTGCTTTCACTGGATCCTGCCTTAGCTCATTCTTTTCTGACCAATATCGAACGTGGGAGATTCTTGGTCCCTAAATGGGGAGTTTAGGGATTCCAACCATATTGGGAAGAACAATAACAGCCGTTCAACAGTTGAACAGACTCCTTTGGACACAGGGGCCATCTCCTAGGGGGTTATTTGATGGCGCTGGGCTCCCACAAAGCTGATGGGCATTTCCATTCAAATGGTGTGTGCGCGCTGCATCATGTGATCGATCATGTGGGGTGGGGCTTACCTGGGCCCCCACAATATTTTATTCACGTTGGCACCCCTGTCCTTGGAAGGTGATGGACGCTCCTTCATTGGAAGTGGTCAAGGAGAGGTTGGGTGGTGGTCTGCCAGGCATTCTTGAGCTGTGGTTCTGCACTGCAGCGGCTGGGCTAGATTCCCACTCTACATTCCCATGCTTCTAAGTGGGGTGGTGCCCCATCAACCTCCATCTCCCCCCCAACCCCCCACCGGCCTGCCCAAGGCGGTGGTCCTGGCTGTTAGCTTCCTCCTCCTCTGCTCATCCTCAGTGTTGCTCCCTTGCAGAACTCATTGAGGGAGAAGGATAGGGACTAAATTTCTGTATTCCAGACCCAATATTAACCTGCAGTTGAAGCCTATGAGCTGCAGACCTGCTTTGGCCCAGTGGCATTGAGCCAGTCAGAGGCTCCTGGAATTCTCAGTGGACTGTCTAGGGAACGGCAAAACTATGCCAAGCCAGATACATTGGGGGGGGGGGGGGAGAGAGAGAGACTTCCATTCATTCCCATGCTGCTTTCCCACAACACTGGGCCCAAAAGGGATCAAAATGTATCAAATGAATATCAATAAGTATAACAATTAAGAGAAATTAGGAACAATTTGAAATAATCCTGAAGACAATAAGTAACCACTTAGAAAGACCCTTGTGTGGGGGAGGGAGACAGTGGTCCTGAAGGTAGGAGTCTATCAAATGCTGAAGATGATCATCCAAATGTCAAGGACCAAATGGAGCAAACAGCACACAGACCTAGTGGTGGGAGGAAAAAATCCTTCAGTAGGAGACTAGGGGGAATGATCAATGGTTTTCAATGTCTGTATACAAATGCACAGAGCATGGGAAATAAACAAGATGAACTTGAGCTCTTGGTACAGCAAACTAAATACGACATAATAGGCATCACTGAAACCTGGTGGATGAGTCTCATGATTGGAATGTAGTAATAGAGGGATACAATCTATTTCAGAGAAATAGACCAAACAGGAAAGGAGGAGGAGTGGCGTTATATGTCAGGGATGTGTATACCTGTGAAGAGATCCACGATTTAAAACTTCAAAGCCAAATTGAGAGTATCTGGGTCAAAATTAAGGGAGAGAAAAATAACAGTGATCTCATTGTGGGAGTTTACTATAGATCCCCAAGCCAAACTGAGGACATAGATGATGCCTTCCTGGAACAGATGACCAAGCATTCAAAAGGAAATGAGATAGTAGTAATGGGGGATTTCAACTATCCTGATATTTGTTGGATGTCAAACTCAGCCAAGAGCATAAGGTCGAACAGATTCCTCACTGGCCTTGCAGACAATTTCATTGTCCAGAAAGTGGGAGAAGCAACAAGAGGATCAGCCATTTTAGATCTGGTCCTAACCAATAGTGATGACCTGGTTAGTGGGGTAGAAGTGGCAGGATCATTAGGTGGGAGTGATCATGCTCTTCTGGAGTTTATTATACATCAGAAAGGAGCAACCAAGAATACTAAGACTCAAATTCTAGACTTTAAGAAAGCCGACTTCAGAAAACTTAGGGAAATGCTGGGTGTGATCCCATGGTCAGTAATACTAACAGGGAAGGGAGTTCATGATGGATGGGAGTTTGTTAAAAGGGAGATATTAAAAGCACAACTTCAAGCAGTACCAATGAGACGAAAAGATGGAAGGTGCCTAAAGAAGCCAGGGTGGCTATCTAAAGAACTTTTAACTGAGTTAAGATTTAAAAGGGATATGTACAAGAAATGGAAAAAGGGGGAAACCACCAGAGAGGAATTCAAACAAATAGCCAGCACATGTAGAGACAAAGTCAGAAAAGCTAAAGCACAGAATGAACTCAGGCTTGCTAGAGAGGTTAAAAGCAATAAAAAGGGTTTTTATGGGTATGTCCGTAGCAAAAGGAAGAACAAGGAAACAGTGGGGTCACTTAGAGGAGAAGAAGGTGAAATGCGAACAGGGGACGCAGAAAGGGCAGAACTCCTCAATACCTTCTTTGCCTCAGTCTTCTCCAAAAAAGAAAACAATGCCCGACCTGAAGAATATGGAGCAGATGATTCAGCAGGGGAAACACAGCCCAGAATAAGTAAGGAGGTAGTACAAGAACACTTGGCTAGTTTAGATGTATTCAAGTCTCCAGGGCCAGATGAACTACATCCCAGAGTATTAAAAGAACTGGCAGAGGTGATTTCAGAACCACTGGCAGTAATCTTTGAGAATTCCTGGAAAACAGGTGAAGTCCCAGCAGACTGGAGGAGGGCAAATGTTGTCCCTATTTTCAAAAAGGGGAAAAGAGAGGACCCAAACAATTATCGCCCAGTCAGCCTGACATCAATACCAGGAAAGATTCTAGAGCAGATCATTAAGCAAACGGTCTGTGAGCACCTAGAAAGGAACGCTGTGATCACTAAAAGTCAGCATGGGTTTCTGAAAAATAAGTCATGTCAGACTAATCTGATCTCATTTTTTGACAGAATTACAAGCCTGGTAGACGAAGGGAACACTGTGGATGTAGCCTATCTTGATTTCAGCAAGGCCTTTGACAAGGTGCCCCATGATATTCTTGTAAAGAAGCTGGTAAAATGCGGGCTAGACAATGCTACCATTCAGTGGATTTGTAACTGGCTGACTGACCGAACCCAAAGGGTGCTCATCAATGGCTCCTCTTCATCCTGGAGAGAAGTGACTAGTGGGGTGCCACAGGGTTCTGTCTTGGGCCCAGTCTTATTCAACATATTTATCAATGACTTGGATGATGGGCTTGAGGGCATCCTGATCAAGTTTGCAGATGACACCAAATTGGGAGGGGTGGCTAATACCCCAGAGGACAGGATCACACTTCAAAATGACCTTAACAGATTAGAGAACTGGGCCAAGGCAAACAAGATGAATTTTAACAGGGAGAAATGTAAAGTACTACACTTGGGCAAAAAAATATATGAAAGGCACAAATACAGGATGGGTGACCCCTGGCTTGAGAGCAGTACATGTGAAAAGGATCTAGGAGTCTTGGTAGACCACAAACTTGACATGAGTCAACAGTGTGATGCAGCAGCTAAAAAAGCCAATGCAATTCTGGGCTGCATCAATAGGAGTATAGCATCTAGATCAAGGGAAGTAAGAGTACCACTGTATTCCGCTCTGGTCAGACCTCACCTGGAATACTGTGTCCAGTTCTGGGCACCACAGTTCAAGAAGGATACTGACAAGCTGGAACGTGTCCAGAGGAGGGCAACCAAAATGGTCAAAGGCCTGGAAACGATGCCTTATGAGGAACGGCTTAGGGAGCTGGGTATGTTTAGCCTGGAGAAGAGAAGGTTAAGGGGTGATATGATAGCCATGTTCAAATATATAAAAGGATGTCATATAGAGGAGGGAGAAAGGTTGTTTTCTGCTGCTCCAGAGAAGCGGACACGGAGCAATGGATTCAAACTACAAGAAAGAAGATTCCACCTAAACATTAGGAAGAACTTCCTGACAGTAAGAGCTGTTCGACAGTGGAATTTGCTGCCAAGGAGTGTGGTGGAGTCTCCTTCTTTGGAGGTCTTTAAGCAGAGGCTTGGCAGCCACCTGTCAGGAATGCTTTGATGGTGTTTCCTGCTTGTCAGGGGGTTGGACTGGATGGCCCTTGTGGTCTCTTCCAACTCTATGATTCTATGATTCTATGACCCATGCAACATTGTATGACACAATCCAGATAAGATTACCTAATGCTTGGGATCAAACAGGGGAGGGAATAATGCCTGACTCAGAAAGGAAACGGTTGTATCCTGTAGAACAGGTATGTCCAAAGTCTGTTTTGGGGGCCTAATCCGGCCCCTGTGGCAATTTATTTCCTGGGGTAAAATCCTAAAAAACAACCCAACAACTTCAATCCTTAAAAAAGGTAAACAACTTTGGTCGGCCCTCACGGCCCTTCACTTCATCAAATCTGGCCCTCTTTGAAAAAAGTTTGGACACCACTGCTGTAGAAGCTCACCCCCGTTGGCTTGCTTGCCTTGGATGGCAGAGGTCACTGCCCTGCCCTGTTGGCTAATGCTGTGAGACCCCTTCCATCGGATGCTCAGCATGCATGTGCGCATGTAAGTAAAAAAAAAAAAAAAAAAGAATTCTATTGGAGAAAATGCCTACCAACTCCAAGGACCTTCATTCCAAGAAAGCCAGATCCTAAGTATGTGTTGCTGGGATCCCCCCCCCCCAGAAAAAACCAACCCGGCTGTGCTGGTTGATGCAGTGGTGGTGCCTAAACTCTGGAACTCCCTCTCTGGGAAAAATATTTATTAATATTCGTTTTTCCATATACAAAGACAACATCACTCACAGACCATCAACCATGTTGCTTAAACATATCAGATTTTTACAGTTCACACACACAAAAATCTTTCCACATATGACCATGAAATCTTAGGGGGAGGGTTATAAACACAATCTTTTGGAGACATATAATCCAAAAACTGTTACCACACATCACAGAAAAGATGGGGGCTAGAATTTCTTTGGTTGCATGATTCTAGCACATCAGCTTTTCAGCTGAGGCTATTGCCCATGCTCAGTGTTCAGGCCCAAGGCAGTGTGCCATTGCACGGCTATTTCCATATCTGCTGCCCCACTTTGTGAGGAAACCAGACCCTGGGGAAGCGCCAGGAACCCCTGGAACCTCCCACTGCTTGGAGACTGGAATGGCAGGCAACAAGATGAAAGTCAGTTCTTTAAATACCAAACCCAGAATGGGTAAGCGGAATTGCAAAACTACCACATACGTTTGTGAGATCCAGTCTCCCCACATCCCCTCCCACAGGTTGATGTTGCCCCTGGGATCATGTGGGATATTCGCAAGGGGGAAATATCCGACCTAAGTAAGAGTTTCAAAAGGATTCCCTTCATTGGACCAAAACTGTTTTAAAAGCCCCAAAAGTGCCTTCAGTTTTTTTATTTTCAATAGAGATTATTACTTGAAATTTCATTTCCTAGGGAATATTTGTGGCCGTAAGATGGCCAAATTCTCCCTCAATCAATCAATCAATCAATCAATCAATATTTATTACAGTCAACGACCAGCACACACATATGAAACCATAAAATCAATAAGAAATACAATCTAAAATATATTCTAAAAATTTAGTCTGACAAGATTTATCATTCTTAATTCATTATGTAAGAAATAATTGAATAGTAATTACACTACATCAGATAAATGAACTACATCAAATAATAACTTGGTTTATTCTGTAGCTCTGTTATTATATTAATATTTTGTATATACCGTATTTTTCTGTGTATAACATGCCCCCTTGTATAAGATGCCCCCTATTTTTGGGGATTCAAAATTAAGAAAATGCACTATGCACTATCCGTGTATAAGACGACCCCTTATTTTAAACTTCAAAAATTTGGGGGAGGGGGGAAATAGTCTTCTACATGGAAAAATACGGTAACTCATACCCTGCCTCTGATGTGGCAGGAACATTCAGCAGAGTTGTTCTAGAGCAGTCTGCTTGAATGGCTATACTTTAGAAGAGGAAGGAAATGAACTCATGTCCTCATTCATGTGCATGAGGTCTACGCTTAATCAGTGAACTGTGGCCCCACACTGAGCACATGTTTTGCTCCGCAGGGGCAGACAGCGAGCACATCAGGCGCCTGCCCTCTGGAGACCAGGGGAGGGGGTTCCATTCCAGACCCCACCTCACAGAGTGGGGGCAGCAGGAGTCTGGATCTGATGCTCCGTGGGTCCCATCTGCTCCCGAGGACCAGTGGCCCAGCCCCACCCTAGGGGCATTTCGAGGGCAGGGCTGGAGCTCCCAGGATGTCTCAGGGGGTGACTTATGCTGACCTGAGATTTGCGAAGGTCCCTCGAAGGGAGAGCCAGGAGGAAGGTAGAGGCGCAGCCAGCTCAGATCTCCCCCCCAGCTCCCCCCCATGTCACCACCTGTTCCTCACACCACCTTGTCTTCCAGAGCCAAATGATGGGGAGCTCACCTATGAGAACATCCAGGGGCCCAGGCCCAGGGGGGAGGAGGAGGAGGAGGAAGAGGAGGAGGAGACCCTCAGGAAACCGGAAGATGCAAGAGGTGAGTCTCTGGTACCCGCCCCACTAGGAGGATGCTATTCCCAGGAGGACTCCCCTGCTCAGCACCTGAGCACCCCAGTCCTGCCACTCACCACCTGGCCTGGGGCGGGGCCTGATGGGCTGTTATTTTTTACCTATGTCACTTTAAACTGTGATGTTAATGCTGTATTCTTAGTTTTAGATTTTGATTTATGTGGAATTCCCCAAACCCCCATTTCGTTGTGTATTTTTGGATGTGGTTTATTTATTTATCACTTTTGTAATTACCGGTATGTAAATCTTGTCATGTTGTAAGCCGCCTTGAGCATTGTTTTTAACTGTGGAAAGGCGGCATACAAATAAAAAATGATGATGATGCTGCCAGAGAAGGAAGGGGGGAAGGGGAGGGGAAATTCAGGAGCTGCTCGTTCTCCGCCACCAAATGGGAGGCTCCTCACCAGTGCTGGATTAAACCCTGTGGAGGCCCCCAGGTAGTCAAAATCTCGGGGGAGAGGGCCTCACAAATTACGCCCTAATACTTTTCTTATTTTATCAACCAACAATTTTAACAAACCGATTTTATTATTTTGCCATGGAGGCCATAGGCTGGTGTCTATCTACTCTGCCTATATAGTGATCCTTTTTTTCTTCTTTTTCTGTTTTATCATATTATCAATGCATAATATGTTACAGTCAGACCCATAATAGTAAGAAAGAGGGGGGGGAGAAGTAATAATAATGTAAAAAATAATAATAGATTCAGGTACCGGTAGGTAGCCGTGTTGGTCTGACGCAGTCGAAATTAAAAATAATAAAAATAATATGAAGAAGTGTGCATGCACACGAAAAGCTTATAGCAGAACAAACTTAGTTGGTCTATAAGGTGCTACTGGACAATTTTTTATTTGTAAATAATAAATAATAATTTGTAAATAATAATAGCAACGTAACTTATTCCTCCAGTTTAATTAACTCTTATAAACCTTAATTTTAACTCCCCGTCCACCCTTTCTTTGGTTTCCCGTCTGTTGTCTTTTTTACTGCGTTTTCTTAGTCTAAATTATTTTCATTGCCTTACACTGTCCCACTTTGTCACACCCATTGCTGAGTATTCTTTTTTCAGTCTGTTACACTTATTTCCTTGTTAAAATGTTTTTCCATGTATTCTATATATAATGTCCAGTACCCTTATAAATTCATAGGGTCTTTATTTCTTAATCTGTCATACTGGCAAGTTTTATATATCCTTCTTTGGAGGTCTTTAAGCAGAGGCTTGACAGCCACCTGTCAGGAATGCTTTGATGGTGTTTCCTGCTTGGCAGGGGGTTGGACTGGATGGCCCTTGGGGTCTCTTCCAACTCTAGGATTCTATGATTCTATGATTCTCTTGATGGTACTGCATCTGTTCTCCACTTTTGTGCTACCAGAATTTGGGCAGCTGTAGTCACATCCATAGAGTACCGGTAGCTTGATTTTTGGGAGATTTCTATTGTTATTATTCCCAGAAGGAAAGCTTCTGGATTTTTAGGAAACGTCCTTTTAAACATTTTCTTAAATTCATTGCAAACCACCTCCTGTAATGTTTTTTAAATTATTCTACAAGACCACCATGATTGATAAAATGTGCCAATTGTTTCTTTACATTTCTAGCATAGGCCACTTTTAGTTCTAAACATTTTAGCTCGTTTACTTGGCATCAAGTACCACCTGCGGATCATTTTTAAACAGTTTAAACTAGCAGTGAATTTCAAATTTATTTTCAACAAATGTTCCCCACAGGTTCAGATCAATATTGTGACCCACATCTTGTGCCCATTTGATCAAAAATGATTTCACAAAATTTTATTTATTTTCCCAATCTAATAATAGCCTATACATTTGAGATAAATATCACAAATTAAGTTTTTTCCAATAACATGGTTGGCGAAGCTTTTATGTATTCCTGCTTTGCCATACCAGATACAAGCATGCCAGCCATGTTTGACATCATGACCCTCCAAATCTAGCAGCTGTGTGTTTTCCAGCAGTATCCAGTCTTTAATCCGACACAGGCAGGCAGCTTCAAAATACAATTCCAAATCTGGGAGTGCGAAACCTCAGCTTTAAAATTAGGGGCCACATTGCAGGGGAGGGAGCAGGTTGTTTCAGAATGATGACTGGTTTTATGCAATATTGTGCTCTTCTGAAGTGCCCTGCTTTACAGAACTCTTCTAAGTAAACAAGCGAGCAAAGGGTCCCTCCAGGTTGCCACTGATTTGCAGGAGACATTTAGGTTTGCACAGATTATGGGACTCTGACACCCAACTGCAGCAAATCCATTTTTAAAAAGGATCAGACTTAAAAAGGGAAAGAAATTCTGTACAGCCTGCAAGAACCTGAGTTTTCTTGGTTTGGAAAGTGATGGGGAAACGGATTGAAAAGTGTGGTGTGAACCAATGACTAAGGGCAAGCAATCACAAACAATTCAGAACAAATGCTTTACCTCTACCTAAATGCTGAATAAATAAGTTCACCTAAGTTTGGTGCAAGTAAACACTCAACAAACCGATTGCCTGGAGTCGCCCAACCCAGTTCCCCTTCCACCAAGGGCCACTTTGCTTAGCAAATCAGCACGTCTCGAGACCACTGACATTTAAAATGCAAAGTCTGCATTTTATTTTCCTTATTTACTGTAAGTGGAACTTTTTTTTAATCAAGCAAATATGACTCATTCTGGTGTTTTGCAGAAGTAAGATAACGGCATAGATAAGAAAGGTTCTCCATTTATCTGAGAAACTTAAAATACAAGTTCAAGATGATGAAAGGGCTACTTATCTCAATAGATTTCTGACCTGCCTTGTCTTCTGGACAGGTAACACCATTAAAACACCCATCTGTCCAGCTGGTTTTCTCTGCTCAAATAATTAATACGTAAGCCAGACAATAATATTCCACATGCGTGACTTTCAGCATTCAGAGCTATGCTTACAAGGACCTTGTAAAGTAAGTCAGTCTGAGTATTGTGCCAGGTATCTAATCACCATTAAATCCCCAGGCCCCAGGCTGAAGTCCTCCTTGCAGCCCCTTGTCCTCCGCATTCCTCCTCCACATCCATCGACAGCATTACCATCCATCCAGGAGCCTTCAGAGTCCAGACTCCTTCCACCAGCAGAAGCATTTCTGCTTGCCAGACTGAATGATCCCGGCTCTCCTCCCTTTGCATGTTGTTGTCCTGTGTGTTCTCCTCACCACCCAGAGCTGATTTGGGGAAGCCCAGGGAGAGGCGAGGGAGGGGGACCCCAATGCAGTCACTGGAACCCTTGCACCGCAGTGTCGGGTTCGCGGAATCCGGGCCTCTATCTTTCCCTCTCCCTTTGCTTCCAACATTCAGTCTGCACCACCAAGTCTTCTCGCTTCTCCTCCCTGTGAGGACAGACGAGGAGATGGAGGGAAAAGACTTGAGTTATCATCATGGATGCTTGAGAGGTGGGGATCGCTGCCTTTTAGGGGGAAAGCTGTATTCTGAGACTACCTAATCATTTTCCTACTTGGGATCTAGATTCCATACAGGAAAGACTCAGAGCATTTGGAGCACAGAGTGTTTGGGAACACAGCCCAGTATTGTCTCCACGGGCTGGCAGCAGCCCCCCACGGTTTCAGACTGGGGCCTCTCCCATCCCTCCCTGGAGCCGGGCACCTTCTGCATGCAGAGCAGCTGTTCTGCCACTGAGCTAATTCTCTTCCCAGTTCCCAGTTTTACTGCAGAACAATGACTGGAGGGGCCAAACTCCCCCGAGGATGAGGCTTGTCTGCTCCCATCTCAAAACATGCTCACTCCTCGACAACTATTCATTCAAGATTTCCAGGAAGGCCTTCACAGCGAGGGGCACTGAAGGCAGGATCCACCCCTGCACGAGTGCACCTTCTTGCCTCCTTCTCATGCACAGCACAGGCACACAGTCCTGAACATGCCTCTGGGCATTAGCTGTTACAGGGACCAGGGGCAAGTGGTCATTTCCCAACTGCAACCGGGCAGCTTTGGGGCTAAAAGCAGTCAGTAAGAACCCCCAGCTGATCCCAGTGTGTTTCTCTTGCAGAGTCAGACTGTCGGACCTGGTATGCCATCCTGGCATTGCTGGCCACCTGCCTCTTCCTTCTCGCCACTGCCGTAGGACTGGGGGTCCGATGTGAGTAGTGGGTGCCCCCTGCCCAAATCCATCACCCTGGGAAAAGCCAATCCATTTGGGGGGGGGTCACAGTTGGCTCACAGCTTGCCCTCTCTGCCCTGGGCTCTGAGCATGAAAAGGTGCATTCGAATAATGTAGTTCATGAGGCCCACCTTGCAGGGGTGTGGTCCCCTGGGGAAAAGCCACCAAGGGAGACCAGCTGCTTGGGCTGCTCTTGGTGGTCCTGCTGGGGAAGAGCCCAACCTGGTGCCCCTCCCCCCTTCTCCTCCGCAGATGGGCAGGTCTCCCAGCAGCTCCAGCGGGAATCCCAAAACCACGTGGCGCAGAGCAGCCTCCTGGCCCAGAGAGTCAGCACCTTGGAGGGGGGCCTGTCCCGTTCTCAGGAGCTGCTCCGCGAGGCTGAAAGAGATCTCCGTTTCACCCGGGAGGCCCTGGAAGAGAGCTGGAGGGATGGGAACAGGACACAGCGGCAGCTGGGAGACCAAGTGACGCATCTGAAGCGGGAGAAGGAGCAAGTCGAGAGAGCGCTGGGCCAAGCCACCTCTTGCCAGCAGATGGGTAGGTCTGTGGTGTGGGAATGTTCAGGGAGGCAGGAGAGGGTATACTGTTTATTAATATCCTTCCTAACTTGCGCTGACAAGTTCTATAACTTAGCAGAGTTTCACATTCCCCTTTTAAACGCACAGCAGGTAGCTGGTTGCAGGCTTGTTTAAGCCTCTCAATATTAGATTCCTGGTAAGTCCCCTTATATCCCTCTTAAAAGAATAAACACGCCACAATCTTGTGTAAAGTATATAAGTTTACTCACACATTCAGTTCACAGATGGATCTCTGAAGGCAAACTTAGTTACAAAGTATATACATGTGGGTCTATCCCATATGGAGATAGTCCCCTTTGTCCTCTATTGGCCAACAGAGCATTTCTAGCTAAAAAGCTGCTAGTCCTATGATGGAGGAAGTCAAAAAGAGAGAGAAATGGCTGTGTGCCATGTCCTTTTTGTTACCTGCACAGGTAAGGTCACACCCACCTCTAGCCACATGCAATAGGAAGTATGACACAGCCCAGGAGGAAACAGGAAGTACCAACTGTCTAGACCAAACATCCCCTTGCATGTCCACTCTAGGAAAACAAGGAATGTTGTACTTGACTGCTATCTATGTATCACATTCCCCCTTGTGGCTCTTGGGAGCCTGGGGGGCTGGGGGATCCCTAACCCTATTTATTGCTTAGACAGGTGAGCATTTCTTTCAGGGGAGTGGCCTGTTGATGGGCTGGGAGGGGGCTCTGTTATTGCTGCTACTCTGTGGCAACTATGCCACACCCTCGGCCACCAACTCTGGGCTCAGTGTGATCCACTCACCGCATCCCAGGAACATACAAAATGAAACTCTCACACAGCCTCTGGGGCGCATCTCCCAGATCACATGTTGCTTTTTGTGCCCAGCAGCCACCATGCACCACCAATCATCACTCGCCCTCTATAATATCGCGTGAACTGGACCCAGCACAGATTCTCTTCTGCAGAGCTTCTCCTGCTCTCTTAAAAAGATTTGTTGCTGAAGAACGCCAAATCGGAATCTGCCAGGATGCAAATAAATAATAATAATAATTTATTTATTTACTAGTTGAAGTTAGCCCGTTAGAAAACGGGCCCTAGAGGAGGAGGAGGCAGAGCCCCAGGACGGGCGCGTGTGCGCAGGAGCGCTAAAAGAAGCTGCCTCCAGGCCGGGCCGGCCGTCCTCGTCCTCCTCCTCCTGCTCTGGCGGGGCGGGGAGAGAGGAGGAGGCGGCTCTCGCTGGAGGGCGGCTGCATGCTGGCGGGAGGGGGCTTGGCCGAGGCCGGGCAGGAGGCTCCTCGGAGGCTGCGGCAGCGGGTGAGCGCAGGTGGACAGGGGCACCCCGGCAGCGCGCTCAGCTCTGTGCGAGGCAGCGGCACTGAGCCAAATGACGACGCGCGTGCGCCGTCGCTGCCTCTCGGACACCCCCCCCTCTCCAATCCCTGCTCCAATCCGTCTGTCAGTGGGGCGCATGCCCAGTTGTGAATTCCACTGACACACGGACGGCGCCGCAGGGACATAGGGAATTATTATAGAGGATATATATGCCACCCACTCTGGGTGGCTCCCAACAGAATATTAATAATAATCGTACAGTGGTACCCCAGGTTAAGTACGCTTCAGTTTACATACGCTTCAGGTTAAGAACTCCGCTAACCCAGAAATAATGCTTCAGGTTAAGAACTTTGCTCAGGATAAGAACAGAAATTGTGCTCTGGCGGCGCAGCAGCAGCGGGAGGCCCCATTAGCTCAAGTGGTGCTTCAGGTTAAGAACGGACCTCCGGAACGAATTAAGTACTTAACCCGAGGTACCACTGTAATAATAAAAAGCAATAAAACATCAAACATTTAAAAAATCCCTAAACAAGGCTGCCTTCAGATGTCTGCTAAAAGTCAGATAGTTGTTTATTATGAATCTCAACCCCACAATAGCGATACCCTGGAGGGGCACACAGGCTCTCCGCAGATTGGCAGGATGAGTCTGCGTCCCACCAGGGCTTGTCTGCCAGCCTGAGGCCACCCGACAGTCTCAGCTGCTCAGAAGCTGAAAGCCGCTCTCTTGACCTTCTCCTCCAGGCTGCTGTCTCCATGGATGGAAGATCTTCAGGTGGAAATGCCTGTGGGTTTCACCTTCATCAGAAAGGAAGAGCTGGAGAAACAGCAAGGAAGCCTGCCAAGCCAGATCATCTCAGCTGCTTATTTTAAAGCCCTGGAGTGCAAGGGAATTATGGGATGGTGTAATAGCAAGGGATGAGGAGGTAAAAACTGTAGAAAACAAGTAGCTCAAACATAGAGCAAGGGGGTGGAGGGTGGGGAGGGGACGTCCAGAGTCAAGCCTTACTGGCCAGTAAGAGAAGCCCAGAAGCATGTTATTCTCCAGTTCTGCCCAAGATGAAACGCATTGATTTCACACTGCTGGGGTCCCAAACCATAGACCGGGAAGTCAAAATCACAGAAGTGGAAGCAATGAGAACACAGGGAGCGAGCGATGTGCCGTGTGGCCCAGTTCACCCTCCGCTGTTAGCAATGGTTAGCAACAGGAGCAGCCGCCGAGACCACATAACACCGGTCTTGAAAGACCTACACTGGCTCCCAGTACGTTTCCGAGCACAATTTAAAGTGTTGGTGCTGACCTTGAAAGCCCTAAATGGCTTCGGTCCAGTATACCTGAAGGAGCGTCTCCACCCCCACCGATCTACCCGGACACTGAGGTCCAGTGCCGAGGGCCTTCTGGCGGTTCCCTCCCTGCAAGAAGCCAAGTTACAGGGAACCAGGCAGAGGGTCCTCTCGGTAGTGGCGCCCGCCATGTGGAACGCCCTCCCTTCAGATGTCAAAGAGAACAACAACTATCAGACCTTAAGAAGACATCTGAAGGCAGCCCTGTTTAGGGAGGCTTTTAATGTTTTATAGATTATTGTATTTTAATGTTCTGTTGAAAACCGCCCAGAGTGGCTGGGGAAACCCAGCCAGATGGGCGGGGTATAAATAATAAATTATTATTATTATTATTATTATTATTATTATTATTATTATTATTATTATTAATGGTTCATGGCTTGCTGTGAACAAACAGTTGCTTCTGAACCGAGACAGGTATGTTTCACCTGCCCTGAACAAGCCCCAATCAGCTGGCAAATGGAGACCCCAGGCCAGACGCTGCGCTCAGCTTGGCTTCCTCTCAGTTGCTCCTCCTCCTGCCAAGGGAGGAGTGAAGCAGGAATGATCTGGCCTGCTGCTCATTCATGGTCAGCCATTACTCACAACTTGCTCTGATGGGCAAAATGGATAAGAGGCATCTCCAGGGGCCTAAGAGAAAGGATATTCGGCACTAGAGGTGGAGACCCCGTTTGGCTCCACCTGACCTCACAACGTCACTGCAAGGCAGTGCTAAGAAAAGGTTTCCTCCTCCGTTTTAGCCAGCCTTTCAATGAAAACCCATCCCTGAATCAGGAAGGACCTTGAATGTAAACCTGCCAAAGTGAGCAGGGTTTAAGCCACACTTGAGGAAAGAGGCATTTTGGCTGTTAGGATGAAAGGAAGGTGTCACGGTCCGGTCTACGGGTGAACGAAGTCCCGGCAGAGGACGTCAGGACCAGGGGCAAGATGACGGGGTGAGAGCAGGAATGAGAGTCCAGGGACCTGGGGTCCGAGGGTCAAGGAGCAGAGAGTTATGAAGTCAAAGGTCTGGGAGTCGAGAGGTGAGGAGTCACAAAGGCTAGGGTCTGAGGGTCGAGAGGCAAGGAGTCCAGAAGCCGAGGTCCAGGGAGCAAGAAGCAGGAGGCAGGAATCAAGAGGCCAGACGCAGCAAGGCCGGAAGCGTGTTGCTGTGGCAAAGAGCCGAAGGGAAATGTTGACCTATATCCCTTCCCAGCTCTTGCCACCAGGTGCAGTGAGTTACCAAGCAGCCTCACCTATGTGGCCGTGCCTTGCCTCTCCAGAACAAGCTTAGGAAGGCCCCAGTCCTGCGAAGCCCTGCTGGTCACAGGGCCTGGCTCCTGCATGCACTCCTGACAGAAGGGGACGGGGAAGTCTCAGAGACTAGAAAATGAAAGGGAAGCAGGACAAATGCAGGAGAAGGGAGGGGGAACAGCAGCTCCTTAGGACCCCAGGGATTCTTACAGCCCTCTGTCCAAAGAACTCACTCATCCATCACAAGGCTGACTCCACTCACTGGCTAAAAGCCCTCTCTTTGCTCCTAGACTCATACTCAGCAGCCAAAGGAATACTGGATTGGACTACAAGAAACATTCTCTGAAAAGAAGCAGGCTTGGGTTTTCACTTGGGTTGATGGCACCCCCTATGAAGGGTAAGTACACCAGAGAAGGTCCTTTTGCTACCGCATGGTCCTACTGGATGGCTACAGGATCGGAAGGATCCAATCCCCCCAGAAGGCAAAAGCACAATAGCTCAGGGAGAATTTCCACAGCCTCTCAGGAAAAGAACCGTCAGGGCCAAGAGGGTGGCAGGGTGGTTAACAAGCGGAATTGAGGAAGCGATGAAGGGCACAAAGATCCCGTCAGAGAATTGTCCAGGTGAGAAGAAAAAGGATCATAAACTCTGGCAAAAGAAGCAGGCAATGCAAAGCCAGAGAGAAGAATTACAGGACACATTTTTGAAAACAGAGGGCTGTATCCAACTCAGCTTTAATCAAAGCAGAGGCATCAGAAGGAATAGACCTGAGTTAACCCTGCCATCAATTTCAGTGGGGTAGCAGTCTCCCTCCAGGCCCAAAACAACCCAGAGGCAACAGCCCAAGGTCAATCTCAAGGGGAATCCAGACAAGATCCAAGGAGGCAGTGGAGAGGCTGCCCCAGACCCCTCAGCCAGACCCACCGACCGGCCTTCCTCCTCCTGAGTCTCAGTGTGGCCCTTGCATGACTCTGCAGGGAGGAGGATGGGGACCAGAGAAGGCTTCGTTTCCTTTGCCTGCCTCTGGCTCCACCTGCTGTGCACATCTCAGCAGCATCTAGCTGTTCTCATCCACTTTCCTCCCCATTTGAACTGGACCAGAGAAGTCCCCACCCTCACGCATTTCAGTCTGTACACAGGAGCCATTTCCCTGTTTATACCAGTAGGCGTCCCCTTCTGTGTTTGTCCCTGCCTTCTGATTTTGGGATTCTGTGATGCCGAAAGCCGAGCATGCACCTTGTGCTTTAAAAGTCTTTCCCAGCTCAGGAAATTTCCCTGGTCTGTGGGGTGTTGGGTTTGCCCTCTGAAGACTCCCTGTCCAGAAGTGGGTCTGAACTGGGCAGGAGGAGGACAGAGGCAGCTTCCCCTCTGGGGAGCCTGAGCAGGGAGAGGCTGCCCCCCTCAGGGCCTGCCTGGTGGCTTCCCCAGAGGAGCCTGGAGGCTGACTTAGATCAGTCTTAGATCCAGCAAGCCACTTGGTGTGTGTTTGTGTCACCGGAATTGATGTAAAGGTTGGGGGTTGAGCTCCGCAACCCCAGAGTCGTCCATGACTGGACCTAACGGTCAGGGGTCCCTTTACCTTTACCCTGGGAAAACTTCAGAAAGTCATAAAATTGCTCCAGTATCAGATTTACGCCATTCCATCTTTGTTCTGTTCAGGAAAGGAATGGCTACAAAGGGGGGAGTCTGGGATGCGGGCAGGGCCGGATTGAGGTTTGATGAGGCCCTCAGCTCCTGAAGGTAATGGGGCCCTTTATATGTCCAGCTGTCCTTTGTCAACAACAAATTGTCACTGTTTTTTTTTTGTTGAATAGATGCTATAGGGTCATTTATGGATGTAATCGGTATTTCAAGCCATTTGCACATGCAGAATGGAGGCACCCTATATATAGAAAGGAGCAAAGCAGGGATATTTTAGGGAGCAGGCTAGCAGGCAGGGCCCATGACTTACATCATAGGAGGCTACACAACACTAAACACTGTTGCTGGATGTAGGTTTTACTTTATTTGTTTTTTATATTTTGGAAATATACCGGTACATCCAGGTGTTTTCCCCCTTTAACTCTTTTGGGGGGCCCCCAAGAGAGTGGGGCCCTAAACTAGAGCTTGTTTAGCTTATACGTCAATCTGGCACTGGATGTGGGCAGCCATAATCCCTCAAACCTGAGACCAGGTACTCAGCAGCCTCTTGCACAAGAGACAATCCCTGGCATCCTGGCAGATGGATGTCAGACAGGCAAACATCTCATGGACAATAGAAAACCATCCAAGAATGGATTGTGCTCCTGGTCAGGACAAAGCCCAGGAACTTGTAAATATCAGCTTTGTATCACTTGATGGGGGACGCAGGTGGCGCTGTGGGTTAAACCACGGAGTCTCTTGGGCTTGCCGATCAGAAGGTCGGCGGTTCGAATCCCCGCGACGGGGTGAGCTCCTGTTGCTCGGTCCCTGCTCCTGCCAACCTAGCAGTTCGAAAGCACTGTGAGTGGATCCTGAGCTTACAGGGTTAACAAGCACAGGAGAGTACGTCCTGCCCACTGGGGAGGAGAACATCCGGGGATGTTTCCATTGTTCTCTTTGTTCTGTATTGTTGTGTACGTTTATGGTTCTGGTTTCGCTTTTGACGGAGTGAGACGCAGGATGGAGTTAAGCTCCGACGGATTTGTATCTTTTGCCTGTAAATAAATGCTAGTAGTTTAGAAAAAGCTACGGAACTGTGTTTTGCATTATTTCCGGAAGCTCCTTGGGCAACAAGCAAACGGACTTTCGCTGTGTGGCTCTGCTACTAAAAGGCTTTGGGAAGCGTCTGGACCCAGTTCAAAGGTACCGTGTGTTCGCTTTGAAGGTATTCTGGGGCCAAAGCCAAATATAAACACACAGGTTATGGTGGCCCCATGCCAGCTCGTTAGCAAGAAGAAGCCGTTTCTTGCCAAGTTTGCTAAGCCCGGAAAAAAAGGAGCCGTTTTAAGCCGAGGCTTGAGGTGCCGGCTGCTGGAGATGGCTGTTGTATGCTGAGAGCAGCCAAGCTGATCCAAGCCCAGTTGAGGTCCTGGGGCAACCCAGTTTTGCACCTCCTGGTGAAGAGAAGCCCCATCTTGGACGCCTGGACGCCAGGAGCTACAGAAGTGTGAGTAGGCTACCCTGGGGAGGCAAAGATGGCGGAGGACCCTGAGACGGGAGAAGTGAGAATAGTCCCATTTGAGAAGCTGGAGGCGCTGGGTTTGTGGAGCTGTATAGAAAAGCCCCAAGCCACTGCTACATCACAGGCTGATGCAGACGCTGCACAGCAGGGAGGGAGGAAAGGCTTGAGAAGCACCTCATCCCCAAAGCTTGCTGGCACAGATCCAGAAGCAGAGGAAGTAGCAGCAGCAGCACGACGCAGAGAGGAGAAAGCCAGGGGTTTGCTGGCACTGAGCGTCGAGGCCTCACAATTGCAGCATGTACAAGGTGCTGAAAGTGCCCAAGGGCTGTGGCAAGCACTGGCACGAGTTCACAGGTGCGGTGAACGGCCAGGAGAGGCGCTGGAGAAGCAGCCCCCAGTTCAGCTCAGAGACGTGTCGGCCAGTCTGGCTGTAATGGAGCCAAGGCGACAGGAGAAGCAGGGGGGCCAGCTGGCAGCTGCAAGTGGCAGAGGGGGATCTTGTGAGTCCAAAGTTCCCAGAAAGGCCTACGCAGCGAAGCTTTGTTATGGTTGTAGCAGCCCAACCCACCTGCGAGCGCAGTGTACAGCAAAGGAAGCTGCCAAGGACGTTGCCCTTAGTAACCAGATAACGAGATAAGGGGCAGCAGCAAGGGAAGCAAGCGTGGGAATCGGCGCGGCCGGAGTGATAACCACAGCTATCAGCTTTCAGCTTCCATGGCAACGGTGAAGCCTGCTGGCAAGCTGCGATTCATCATCGACAGCGGAGCTTCCCACCACATAGCGCCACCTTGTGGTCTTGTGAAGAATTGCAAGGAAATTTCTTCACAGCAGTTTGTGAGAATGGCTGATGGATCCCAGAAGAAGCTGTCAACAGTTGGGACAGTCTTTGCTGAGTTTCTTGGGACAGAACTCGAGACTTATGTGTTGCATGGCATACAAGTGTGTTTGTTATCTGTGTCCACACTCCTAAGTGATGGGTTTAAAGTGTGCTTTGAGAATAACACCTGTTCTATTTTCAGGGGTCAGAAGAAGCTTGTCAGTGTTCCAAGAGGTGAAGACAGGCTGTTTGCTGTTGAGATGCACACCACAGGTACCCCAGCTACAGGTGAAGGTGACACTGGTGCAGAGCAGGCCCAGTGTGCAAACATTCCACCTCACGACAAATGTGCCCATTTGTGGCATCGTAGATTCGCCCATGCGCATTGGGGGAAGGTGAAAAAGCAACCAGAAGTTGCTGAGGGGTGCAAGATGAAGTCATGTGGCACATATCTTGACTGTAGGGCTTGTAAGTCAGCCAAAGTCAAATCTTGCTCATACCCCAGGTCAGACAGGGTTACCACTCGACCATTTGAGATAGTCCACATGGACATCACTGGTCCAATGAGGGAGCCTAGTCTGGGAAAGTCCCGTTACGCACTAACCTTGGTTGATGATTTTTCCAGGAACAGCTGGACTTTTCTGCTGAAGGAGAAGAGTGAAGCAGCAGAGCTGATCAAAGGTTGGGTCATAGAGATAGAAGTACGGTATGACACACACGTGAAGTGTTTTCAGAGTGACCGCGGCGGAGAGTTCCTAGGGTCATCACTGAAAGCATTTTTTCGTGACAGGGGGGTGGTGCAAAGGCTCACTAATCCTTATAGCCCCCAGGAGAATGGTGTAGCCGAACGGAAGAGCCGTACTCTGCAGGAAGCGACGGCGGCCATGCTCTTCGATTCTGGTCTTCCAAAGCGTTTTTGGGGGGAAGCATGGCGGTGTGCGAACTTTGTTCAGAACAGAGTTCACAATTCTGTGGTAGGGGACACGCCCTATTTTCTGTTGAATGGCAAGAAGCCAAAGGTCCACTACTTTCGGGTGTTTGGCTCGGAGGCGTGGGTTTTGACACCCGGAGCCAAGAGAAGGAAAGGTGATGCAAGGTCGCAGAGGATGATTTTCTGCGGGTACGAGCTAGGTACGAAAGGGTGGAGGTTCGCGCATCCTAGTGAGGATCAGTCCAAGATCACAGTGAGCAGGAGCGCTGAGTTTTGTGAGCAGAGTGGATGGTCACGCATTCACGGAAACACTGATGTGCTAGCGAGAGAAAGTCTCGATTTTGATGTGGAGGAGATAGGTCCAGCAGCACCAGCTGGACAACCTGACCAGGGCCAGATCCCAGTGTTAGAGGGGGGTTCACCACAGGTGAAGCAGGAGCCCAGAAGCGCGCCAACATCACCCGCAGGCAGTCCAGTGAGGGTCAAGAGGCGCAGTAGGTCAGTAGGTGAGGAACCTGAAGGCGGAGACATGCAGGCCGAGGCCAGCGGTGCAGGTTCAGAGGGGGAACTCGGACCTAGGCGATCTGCTAGGACCACGAAAGGAGTTCCACCAGCTAGGTTCACAGCCACTAGTGTGTGGGCTTGTCTGGCTCAGTGTGAACCAGAAAGCTATGAGGAAGTTCAACAGTTGCCTCAGGAAGAAGCCGAGAAGTGGCGGGAGGCAATGGGTAAGGAGTTGGACTCAATGAAGTCTTTGGGTGTGTATACTCCCACGACACTACCTGCTGGCAAGCAGGCGGTAAGTTGTCGTTGGGTGTACAGACTCAAACCTACAGCATCTGGAGGCGTGCAGTACAAGGCTAGGTTGGTAGCCAGAGGATTCACGCAGCGGAAGGGGCTGCATTACACCGAGGTGTATGCTCCCACTTCACGCAGCGAAACCATGCGTTTGCTGTTAGCAACTGCTGCCCAGAGAGGTCTCCAGGTGAACCATTTTGACGTAGATGTTGCTTATCTGAACTCAGATCTCGAGGAGGAGCTATACATGCGTGCTCCACCAGGGTTCGAGGAAGATAAGCCAGATCAGGTGTGGAGGCTACACAAGTCCATCTACGGTTTACGGCAATCTGCGAGGAACTGGAACTTGTGTTTGCATGGAGCTTTGCTAGAGCTTGGTTTTAGTCAGAGTCAAGCTGACAGTTGTCTCTACCTGGCTGGAGCAGGCCAGGGGCAGGAGTTAGTGCTCATCTTTGTAGATGATATCATTTATCTCTCAAAGACTCAGGAGCAGGTGCAGAAGTTTGCAGAGGAGCTTGGTGAGTTCTTTAAGCTCAAGAATTTAGGTCCTGTGAGTGTTTATCTAGGTGTGCAGATAGATAGAACCGAGGACGGAAGTTTCTTGCTCAGTCAGACAGGCAAGATTGAGCAGTTGTTGGAGAAGTTCAGGATGTCTGAGTGTGCGGGTGTCAGAACGCCCATGGAAACCTGTTTTGTGAAGGACAGTCAGTCCGGGGAGCACTCTGAGTTTGAGAATCCCCAGGTTTTCCAGTCAGCTCTAGGGAGTTTGCTGTATCTCTCTCAGTGGAGTCGACCAGATATAGCATTTGCTGTAAATCTGCTCAGCCGAGAGGCTACAAAGCCTAGTGTACATGCCTGGAACGGCATCAAGAGAGTGCTGAGGTATTTGCAGGAGACAAAGGAGTTTTGCCTGGAGTTGTCAGCTGTCGGAGAACCCCAGCTCACGTGCTGGACGGACAGCGATTGGGCAAATCTCGCGGACAGGAAGTCAGTGTCTGGAATGGTAGTGAAGTTTGGTGAGTCACTCATCGGGTGGAAGTCCCGCAAGCAGAGTCTCATCGCGTTGTCATCTACAGAGGCCGAGTTCAGTGCGCTGTCGGAACTTTGTAGAGAGCTAGAGTACTATAGGTGTTTGGTACAAGATGTCTGCGGACAATGTAGTCTACCCATCACGGTTTGGGAAGACAACCAGCCATGTTTGAAACTGGCGGAATCTGGCCAGTTCAAGGCCAGGACCAAACATCTGGACATACGTTTCCAGAATGTATGTCAGAGCATCCAGACAGGCTTGGTGAAGCTGAAGTACTGTCCGAGTCAGAAGAACCTGGCAGATGGGTTCACCAAACCATTGAGCTTCCAGCGTCATGGGGAGTTCTGTGAGGGTTTGTGCATTGGGTAAGTGGTAACACTTACGCGCCCCAGTGGACGGGACGAGAGGGGGTGTGAGTGGATCCTGAGCTTACAGGGTTAACAAGCACAGGAGAGTACGTCCTGCCCACTGGGGAGGAGAACATCCGGGGATGTTTCCATTGTTCTCTTTGTTCTGTATTGTTGTGTACGTTTATGGTTCTGGTTTCGCTTTTGACGGAGTGAGACGCAGGATGGAGTTAAGCTCCGACGGATTTGTATCTTTTGCCTGTAAATAAATGCTAGTAGTTTAGAAAAAGCTACGGAACTGTGTTTTGCATTATTTCCGGAAGCTCCTTGGGCAACAAGCAAACGGACTTTCGCTGTGTGGCTCTGCTACTAAAAGGCTTTGGGAAGCGTCTGGACCCAGTTCAAAGGTACCGTGTGTTCGCTTTGAAGGTATTCTGGGGCCAAAGCCAAATATAAACACACAAGCACGTCAAAGTGCAAGTAGATAAATAGGTACTGCTCTGGCAGGAAGGTAAACGGCGTTTCCATGCGCTGCTCTGGTTCGCCAGAAGTGGCTTTGTCATGCTGGCCACATGACCTGGAAGCTGTACGCCGGCTCCCTTGGCCAGTAACACGAGATGAGTGCCACAACCCCAGAGTCGTCCGCGACTGGACCTAATGGTCAGGGGTCCTTTACCTTTACCTCTTGATGGGTGTGTGGTGGAGGAGAAAGGAGGGTTGGGGACAAAACCTGATGAACCGGTTTCTACCAGTTACAGGTAGGTAGCCGTGTTGGTCTGCCAGTCAAAACAAAATAAAAAATAAAAAAAATCCTTCCAGTAGCACCTTAGAGACCAACTAAGTTAGTTTCTACCAGAGACCCCTCCCTGTTTGTAACGTATGTATGATGTATCTGCGATGGATGCATGATGCTTCACCAGAGGAGAAAGGGAAAACTTATAAAAAAAGGAAGCATCCCTTTGTTTGGGGCTTCTTCCTGCTTCCCTTGTGTGGGTGGGAATCCTGTTGCAAGTCTTTGAATAAAGACCAGGACTACAGGCTGCTTCTATACTCCTGGCTGGTGTCTTTGTTTGGCAACCCAAGTGAGCCAAGGATTTTCCTTCAGCATGTGCATGCAGCAGCTTAGGGACCCCCCACTCATTTCTCAGCTGCCACGTCTCCACAATAAGTTCCAATTCACGTCTCTACAGCTGTAGATTTCTGCAGTTAGTTGCCCATGTGGGGTACAACCAGCCCTGGAGATCTGGGTGCTGCCAACAGTTGAGGGGGAAGGAAGCCCATTGTGCAGTGAGAGAGAACTAGGGTGGATTTTGTCCCTTGAGTTCTTCCATAAATTGCTTTTTTGAACCTTTCAGAAGGGAAATATTGAATCAGAGAACGTATTTTCTGTTTGGAACACTGAAGAGTGGAATCATCTCAGTGGACAAGGAAGAAACGCCACATCCGTATATTTGTGAGAAGGCCGCCAGCCCTGAGCAACCATTTCCTGGTTGAGAGGTAGGAGATGGCATGAAGTAGAGGAGGCAGAGTTGCTCCATCCCGTCCGTCATTTGGGCTGCTGTTTTCTGAACCTTTTCCACCTCAGCAATATCCGTTTTGAGGTGTGGCAACTACAACTGCGTTCCACATGCAGTCACTGCACCAGAGATTTGTATAATGGCAGTTTCATGACATTAGCAGTTTCGTTTTCAATTCCTTTCCTAATGACCCCTGGCAGAGATTTTGCCTTTTTCGCGGCCATCATGGCACACTTGGTCTGCATCTGCAACACGCTCTCTACTGTGATCCCAAGGTCTCGCTCCTGGTCCATCACTTCCAGTTCAGACAACCATGAGCTTGTACATGAAATCAAAACTTTCTCTTAACTCTGGCTTACATCGAACGACATTTGCCATTTCCCCTCTCTTTTTGTTTCAACAACCCTGAACAGCTCAGTGTCATTAGCAAACTTGGGTCACCTCACTGCTAACTTTGGATCAGTTATGAACAAGCTAGAAGCCACAGGTCCCAATCCCCGATCCTTGGGGAACTTCTTTCTAATTCTTACCATTTGCATTTATTCCTACTCTTTGCTTCCTGCAACTTAGGGCCCCCACACACTTCCCATCAGATGTCAAGGAAATAAACAACTTTCTGACTTTTAGAAGACATCTAAAGGCAGCCCTGTTTAGGGAAGTTTTTTATGTTCTGCTGAATCGGAACAAACGCCAGCCCACAGAAAACCCATTTTGCTCTTCTCATTAATGTATTTCTGATATTGTGTTGGGGTCCGTTGTTGTTTGCTTAGCTTGCCACCTAGGAAATGCTCCTCGTGGGCATCCATTTCATGCTTGGAATTTGCAGAGGCCACTGCAGGTCCTAGCCGCACAAATCGGGACGTCTCAGGACCTTGAACTGGTGGACCTAGCCCTGACTCCGAAGAAGGGACGGCGGCGCTTCTGGAGCCACAGAGTTCTGCTGGAATAACTGGACATGAGAAGGGGTCACTTTCCTTCATGAATGTAAATCTCCCCATGGATGAGCTAATCCCAGGCGCAAGGTCAGCCAGGCCAGTTGCTAAGATAACAGCCCAGTGCCCCAACTATATTTGTAATTAATGCATGTCAGCTCAGGAATGTCAGTCTGTGAGTCCGCCGTTAGTCTGTCTGTCTGTCTGTCTGGTATTTGTGTTGCTTGCCCAATGTTACATCTTGAATGGCTCAACTTAGAGCAATGGAGATCATTTGTACTTGTAGGTGTATCTGTATCTGCAAAAGCCTTCAAGCTGTATCAACATCTGGAACTGTTTGACTGAGCCTTATCTTCTGCAATAGTAAACTATCTGAACCTTTCTTGGCTGCTGCATGGTGACCGGTACTGGGAGCAACTTCCACCGTGTGGGGATCTCACCTGTCCACAGGGGGAGGGGCCTCCCTTGTTCACTCTCCTTGGCAGCATCACCATCACTTTTGCAAGGCTGAGAGAGGCAGCCACCTTGGAGTGTCGTGTCTGGATTGGGCCGGCCTGTGTGAGCTGCCTGCCCTGAGCCTCTTCGCACGCTGCCGTCAGGTGCAGGAAAGGATGTGGCCCCACAGGAAGTGCCGAAGTCCAATCAGCTGTTGGTCAAATCGGACCTTGGGCATGGAATGAGGTGCCATCTCATCCTCTGGCAGCAAAATTCCTTGAACAGCCCTAATCTTAACACAGGCCTTGACATGGGGACACTGGACCAGCCGGTCACACCTGGGGGCCATCCCTGCCTCCTGTGGGGGGGAGTTCCACAGCTGAACTCTGCGCTGCATGAAGACGGGCTTTCTTTTGCCTGTCTTGAACCTTCCAACATCCAGCTTCTCTGCATGTCCAGTGTTATGAGAGAGGGAGGGAAACTCTCTCTCCACGCCATGCGGAGTTTATGAGCTTCTCTTGCGCTGCTTCTTCCTCGTCTTTTCTCTAAAGCGAAAAAGGAAGATGCAGACCAAGCTAAAGACCAGCCCCCTGCGGACGCCCCCTGGCCGGCCAGATCTGAGACCCCAGAAACCAGGCCATTTCAACCGTCATCGTGTTTTATTTCTCCAACACTTTAAATAAGCTGAATACATAAAGCAGCATTTGTCGTTATTCAAAATGCAGCTGCATCCCACCAGGGCACGGAGTATAGGGGGGCCGGAGGGATTGGGGGGGGGCGCTGAGCCTCGCGCAGGAGGGGGGGGCGAGATGCAGCCAGAAATACGTACTCCTCATTATTGCACATGGGCAGGAGAGAAGGGCTGGGAACAGAAGCCAGTTTCCACCCCCAACTCCCCCCCCGCCCCCTCCAACACTCGTACAGCTATGGAGCACCCGGGGAGGAGGCTGAGCCCCCCCCCCAACATTGCAGATCCAAACTTGTGCCTCCCAGTTTCCTAGTCCCCAAATGTGACCCGCACACAAGCGTGCGGGCACCCTAACACTTCCCTGCCCCCCCCATTTCTGTCTCCTGACCCCGCCCTCCGGTCCTTAGAGCCCTTTTCTCCTCTGTTGTCCCCCCCCCAAACAAAGCAGGGCAAGTATTATGGGGGGGAAAGACCCCCTGGTCCCCAGGCCACTATTTCCAGCCCACACCAGAAGGTCTCCCCTGGCCTGGGATTGCAGGGGGAGGCAAAGCCCCCCCCCCAGAAAGAAACCTAGGGGTCTCTCGGATGCTGGTGTGTGGCCCCCCTCCCCAGTCCTACCGCACGGGGGTCCGTGGGGTGACCACATTATTGCACTTCCGCCTGGCTCATGGGAAGAGACCCCCCTTCCTTCCCACAGCACCTGCCAGGGCTGGGGAGGGGCACTGGTTCCCAGGCACCGGGAAGCCCCTTTGCTACAAAAGGCCACAGGGTGGAATCTTAATCTCCCGCCCCCCCCAAAAAACATGGCCCTGGCACGGCCGCCCCACAGGCTCCTCCGTTTCGCCAGGCCCTGAGAGCTGGCCGAGCGCTGGCAATGGCCGCCACCTTCAATGCGCCGCGGCACCCTGAGGCCGCCCGAAGGGTCCATCGTGGGTCCGCAGCCCCCCTTTCGCCCTGCCGGGCTGGGGGGTGGCCCCTCTGTGTGTCCCGCCTTCCGCTGCCAGCCTTAGGACTGTGCTTCGGGCAGCTTGAGGCTGGGCTCTGCCAGAACCGGGCCTAGCAGGCTCTTGGCTTCGCAGTTGAGGTTCTGGTAGCCGGGGGCGCTGGCGGGGGGGCGGTGGCAGACGGAGGCCAAGCTGAAGCCAAAGGGCCCCAGGCAGCAGGCGGGGCAGCTCAGCACCTCCTCCTGCTCCAGCACCCCAACGCTGCCCCCTCCGCCCGGGGCGCTCAGGGCCAGGGCCGACCCCGCGCGCTCTGGCAGAGGCCCCGAGCCGGGCGGGGGCACGCTCAGCTCCGAGAAGCCCCCTCCCCAGCTGGGGGGCTTGCTGTTGTTGTTCAAGAGCAGTCCGTTGGAGGGCCACGGCCGCATCCCAGAGACCGCCGTGCGGATGAAGCTGCTGTTGGCCACCGAGGGCGCGGCCGGCTCCGCAGGGAGGGCGCCAGGGGGGCTGTCGGGGCTGGTGTCCATGAGCTCGCCGGGAGGGGAGCGGAGGGGGCGCTCCAGGCTGCTGCAGTCCAGGGACAGGAGGGGCTGGGGGGGACGAGGACCCCCCCGGCGGGGCATCTCCGGGGAGGCGGGCAGCGAGCGGCACCTGCGGGCGAGGGTGGCCGGCTCCCCGGAGAAGTCGCAGTGCGCCTCCACGGCCGGCTCCGGGGTGATGGGTGTGCCCGGCGGGAAGGGCGAGGGGGGCGGCAGGTCAAAGGTCAGCGAGATCAGCGACTTGCTGGGCGTGTCAAAGAGCTTGATGCGGCCGCCCTGGAGGTCGTGGCGCTGGGAGAAGGGGTTGACCCGCTGAGGGGTGTCCTGGGGGGCGACGGGCGCCCTGGGCGGCACCATGTCCGACTGGCTGCGCGAGAGGCGCTGGTCCGGGGGCACGTGAGGCTGGTCCAGCAGGCTGGGCGGCATGGCGGGCAGCAGGGGGTCCTGGGCAGCCTTGTCTGGAACAGAGGGAGAAAGGGGGGGAGGGCGGTCAGGGGGTCGCCCAGAGGCAGACCTCAAAGCACGACGACTAGATGACCTTTGGGTTCCCTTCCAGCTCTATGACCCAGGGAAGGCTGTGGGCTTGGGCCCACATCACTCGGGAGGGCCAGACACTACAGTGTTGCCCAGTGGTTAGAGTGCTGTACTAGGAGCTGGGAGAGCCCAGGGTACAAATCCCCACTCAGCTATGAAGCTCACCAGGTGACCTAATAATAATAATAATAATAATAATAATAATAATAATAATTTATTATTTATTATTTATACCCCGCCCATCTGGCTGGGTTTCCCCAGCCACTCTGGGCGGCTTCCAACAGAACATTAAAATGCAGTAATCTATTAAACATTAAAAACTTCCCTAAACAGGGCTGCCTTCAGATGTCTTTTAAAAGTCTGGTAGTTGTTGTTCTCTTTGACCTCTGAAGGGAGTGCGTTCCACAGGGCGGGTGCCACTACCGAGAAGGCCCTCTGCCTGCTTCCCTGTAACTTGGCTTCTTGCAGCGAGGGAACCGCCAGAAGGCCCTCAGCACTGGCAGTCCCTGGCTCTTAGCCCAACTTACTTCTCACGCTTGTTGCGAGGGAGGACTAGGCAAGCCAGCATGAGCTCCTTGGAGGAAAATGTGATGTATGAATGTAATAAATAAATGGAATACTAATTTGCCAAAAAAAATATTATACACCACTTTTCCCCCTTTCAAGACAAGGCAGATGGCAGAAGGCTGGTTAAAAGGAATCTTTCTTAAGCTGTTGTTTAGAGTCCAATGCCTTTGTCCCAAACAGGCTGTGCCCTTAGAAGCATAGAATTTGCAGAGCTGAAAAGGATCCCAAGGGTCATCTAGTCCAACCCCCTGCGACGCAGGAATCAAAAGCCAAACTGGGAACGGTACCACGGAGGGAGAGTGCGGGGCTCCCCGGGGTGCTGGTCCTGTCGCTCTGCAGGGCGGCCTTGGCGTCTCTGGCTGCCAGCTGCTGCTTCAAGATGCCCTCCAGGCGCTGCGTGATCTCCAGGAAGGAGGGTCTCGAGGGGGGCTCCATCTAGAGGAGGGGGAGAAGGCACCTGGCTCAGCAGCAGACACTTGCAAAACAAAGCCCCAAGGCTCCCTGGCTGAGGTGGGGCTTCCTGGCTGCTGCCTCCCCTGGAGACAAAAAGGGCGCCTTGGCCAGGAACCAGGGGGGGGTCTATGGGATGGAAAGCAGGGGCTCCAGCCTGCCGGGGGGGGGGACTGCCTTCCCCTCGGAGACCCAGACCCACCAAGACTGCAAGCAGGACAGATTTCTGGGCATGGTATGCAGTTCTCACCAACTTCTGTCCCTCCTAAAGAGAAGTACTGTATTTTTCTGTGTATAAGACGACCCCTATTTCTTTTAACCTGAAGGGTAAGTTGTTCAGCTTTTGGGGGGGCGTGGGGGAGGTCACTTCCGCCAATCGCTCACCCACCTGCCCACCACTGCCGATCGCTTGCCGCAGCCACTGACGATCGCACACCTCGCCACAGCCGCCAATTGTGTGCCAACAGCCCACCTGCCCATTTTGCCTATTTTTTTAAAGCAAAAAGCATCGTCTTATACACAGAAAAATACGGGAGTTCTTTAGGCAACATGTAGCTAAACCGTGGAACTGCCTGCCACAGGAGGCTAGAATAGCCACCAACCTGGATGGCTTTAGAAGAAGATCAGATCAATTCGTGAAGCAGGGGGGTCTCAGTAGCTACTAGCCGGGATGGCTCTGCTCTGCCTGCAAAGATGGAGGCAGCAGCATGTCTGAATCCCAGTTGCTGGGAACCCCAGGAGGAGGCCGTGCTGATCTGATGTTCAAGAAGAGGGGCAGAGGCCAGCCAGGGCCCCCAGGACTCCTCTCAAGGGACGGAAGGAGCCAGGAAAGTTTCCTTTACACCGAACCCCAAAGCTGCTCTCAAGGCCAGCGATATGCATTCGTGGCCATGGCTGGACTCTGTGTTCCTCAGGATTTGCCCCCTCCAGCCCCTCCCAAAGAGGCTCCCTTCTTGCTGGCGGGTCTGGCAGCCTGAAGGCTCATTCAGGTCTGGGGGAGGGTGTAAGAGGGGGGGGGTCTTACGCTGCAGCAGTGGAAGGCCAGCTGGAGGAACGCTGGAGGGCAGTCGGCTCCCACCAGGTTGCAGAAAGCGGCCACGTCCAGCCCAAAGTCCTGCAGGGAAGGAGGGAGAGGGAGGTGAGCTGCCCAGGTTGCGCGAAAACGGCCAATGCCCAATATTTGAAAACCAATAAAGATTAAATTGCAGAAAACAGCCAAATCCATGCTAGGGATCCCTAGGAAAAGAATTGGAAAGAAAGATGCCCATGCCAGAATGCCGTTCTACAAATCTAGGGTGCCGCCACACCAGGAAGGCTGTGCCCGGTTCTGGATGCCTCGTCTGAAAAAGGGTATTTCTGGGTTGCAAAGGGATCAGAAAATGATATGGAGAAAATGAAGAGAGAGTTTCTCTTCCTCCCTAGAACTTGTAGACAGTCAAGGAAGATGAACGTTGGGAGATTCGGGACAGAGAAAAGAAAGTCTTTCTTTAGCCAGCACATACTTAAACTCTGGAACTCCCTCCCACTGGAAGCAGAGGTGGCCGCCACCCTGGATGGCTTTAAAAGAGGACTAGGCACATTCGCGGGCTCTCAGTGGCTACTAGCCAGGAGGGCTGGGCTCTGCCTCCGTGGTTGGAAACCGCAGGAGGGGAGAAGAGGGCTCTTGGGTTCGAATCCTGCTTGCTGGTTTCACACAGGCATTTGGTTAGTCGCTGTGGGAACAGGAGACCGGACTAGGTGGGTCCCTTGGCCTGATCCAGCCGTCTCTTCTTATGTCCTTATGACCTTCCTTACCCTAGAGCAGGGGTGGCAAACCTATGGCATGCATGCCAGAGTGGGCACTCAGAGGCCTATCTGTGGGCACACGAGCCATCGCACCAGTATGCAAAGGGGGCAGCTGCTCCCCCCATGCCAGTGTGGGCAGGAAATGCTCCTTAGAGTGCGCTCCACCCGCTGCTGCATCAGGGGGTGTTATGCGCCCCCCCCCACAGGGCTGCGAGCAGGAAATGTTCTGCAGACCACTCGCTGGGTGGCGTTCAACGTCTGCTGTTGGTGAGTTGGAGATGCATGTTTGCTGGCTGGGCTGACGTGATTTTTAGTGGTGTTAGTTATTTTCTGCAGTTCTCCCCCAAAAAGCTGTGCAATCCCCCCCCCCCAAAAAGCTCAACAACTTTGGGCAACCCCCACCCCAACAACACAGAAAAAGACGGTAAATTGCCGTGTTGGCACTTTGCGAAAAATAAGTGGGTTTTGGGTTGAAGTTTGGGCACTGGGTCTCTAAAAGGTTTGCCCCCACTGCCCGAGAGCCTGCTGGAGCCAGAGGGCAGCCCCATGAGCCTCGGCCCCCCTTCACCCACCCTCCTTGCTTGACCCAAACATGAAACGCATTTGGAGAAGCTGAGCTAAGGGGGCAGTGCAGACCCAGCCGAAAATGATGGAAGGATCACCAGATTTGGGGAGGGATTTCAGGTGTGTGCTCCTCCTGCCTAGAGCAGCTATTGCAGGCCCCTCCCTCGTGCAACGCAGCTCCCGGCCACCAGGTGGCAAGCAGGGCCTTCTCCTAGTGCACCAGCCGCTCTCTCCATGACCCCCTCCCAAAGGGGAAGCGCTCAGCCTGGCAGAGGATCCCCCCCCCCCCCCGCCGCCCGTCCCTCGCATCTGGCATTCTCTGGGGGCGGAAGGACGGCAACCATTATCTCACGGAGCAGGCATCTTTCTGGGATGATGGGGCAGTTCTGGGGACGGAGTATTATCTGCACAATGCCATACACAGGCAACATTCAAACCGTCATCAACAGTGGGGGGCTGACACTCTAAAATTACATGACAAGACAGAAGTAATGATACTTGGGGGGACAGGGGGCGGGCTGGTGTGGAGGGCTCCCTGGTCCTGAATGGGGTAACTGTGCCCCTGAAGGACCAGGTGTGCAGCCTGGGAGTCATTTTGGACTCACAGCTGTCCATAGAGGCGCAGGTTAATCCTGTGTCCAGGGCGGCTGTCTACCAGCTCCATCTGGTATGCAGGATGAGACCCTCCCTGCCCACAGACTGTCTCGCCAGAGTGGTGCATGCTCTAGTTATCTCCCGCTTGGACTACTGCAATGCGCTCTACGTGGGGCTACCTTTGAAGGTGACCCGGAAACTGCAATTAATCCAGAATGCGGCAGCTAGACTGGTGACTGGGAGTGGCCGCCGGGACCACATAACACCGGTCCTGAGAGATCTACTTTGGCTCCCAGTACATTTCCGAGCACAATTCAAAGTGTTGGTGCTGACCTTTAAAGCCCTAAATGGCCTCAGTCCTATATACCTGAAGGAGCATCTCCACCCCCATCGTCCAGCCCGGACACTGAGATCCAGCGCCGAGGGCCTTCTGGTGGTTCCCTCACTGCAAGAAGCCAAGTTACAGGAACCAGGCAGAGGGCCTTCTCGGTAGTGGCACCCACCCTGTGGAATGCCCTCTCATCAGATGTCAAGGAAATAAACAACTATCTGACTTTTGGAAGACATCTGAAGGCAGCCCTGTTTAGGGAAGCTTTTACTGTTTGATGTTTTACCGTGTTTTTAACGTTCTATTGGGAGCTGCCCAGAGTGGCTGGGGAAACTCCACCCATCTGGCTGGGGAGAGGGTTGCTGTGCTTGGATCCTGCTTGGGGGTTCCCCTGAGAGGCCCCTGACTGCCTACTGGGAGAACAGGGTCCTGGACTAGGTGGGCACTGGCCAGCGTTCGAAATCCACCAGGCGCCTTTTGCACCTGGCTCTCAGCCACTTGCAACCTAGTGAAATGCCCGGATGGTGCCTGACGTCTCGCCCATCTGGAGGCGCACCCCTGGGGACCCTTGGATCTGGACCATTCTCACCCACTAGCAACACATCCTGTCGAATTCTCTCCGAGATATTTTATCTGCAGAATCAGAACGGATTTCAGGAACCAAAAAGGAGGAAAAGTCTTGCAGAAAACCCAGAGGGTCTCTCTGTGGCCCTGCTGCCTTCTTCACCTGGAAGTCAAGGCTGCTGTGGAATTGGAGGTGGGGAGGGGGCTACCACCAGCCCCTTTCTCTTGCCCAGCGCAGTCAGGCAGAAGCTCCTCTCCATCTTGGCACCAGGAGAGGTTCTGGGTCCCAGAGCAGTCATTCCGGAAACGCCCAACCCAGACGCCGCCTTCCGTGGCAGCCTATTATTAGGGCACAGCCCAGGAGAGAGAGAGGGCCGTGGCCCAATTCTGAGCGGAGAAGCTCCTGGCCCGACTCCCAGGAAGCACCAAGGGCAAAGGGTGGGGGCTCTGGGCTCCAGGGGAGACAAAGCAGGGCTGCTCTCCTGAAATGCAGGAGGGAGGGACTTGGGGGCGCTTAATGGGACCCACGGCAGGGGCAGAATTCCCCCACCGAGACTGTTACAGAAATGACAGGAGGGGGAACATCTTTAAAGTGGTTGCAATGTTACAAATATTATGCCTGAATGCATCCCTTCGACTTGACAGCTCAGGGATGATACCCAGCTTTCTAAATTTGTAGAAAGTCCATCCTTTAACCGACTCTCCTCATTCCAAGGCCATTTTAACCCTTAAAGAAAAGAGAATTTGGGCTCCACCTCCCTCCATGAACCAAGAAGCAGGAAGTCACATAGGCAGCAGGAAGAGGGCATCCCGCCATAATTCCCCAAGCGTGAGAGCACATCCACGCCCCCCCCCCAGAGAGTGACCAGGGGGCAACACTAGACATCTGCAGAGGCAGTTGAGCAAGCCAGGTGTTCTGAAAGCCCATCTCCGAGAAGCCCTGGGGACTTAAGAGGTGTTGGGAAAGGGGTCTGATAAAGTGAGCTCATGTTGAACTTGTGTAACCCTTGTGTACCCCTCCCCATTTGTGACACGCTAGTGACATAGCTGTCAACCCTCCCTTTTTTTGCGGGAAACCCCCTTATTCCAATGCCGTTTTTCGCTGCTATCCCGGATTGTTGCTATCCCTTCAATTTCCCGGATTTCAAAGGAAGCAGCTCCTCTCCCTCCCTGCCGGCCAGGGAGGCTCCTCAGCTGCATTGCTCGGCTGCCAATCAGGAGTCTGAGACCAACTGGGGGCGGAGCTTGCATGCCTTGTGCAGCCAGACCCTCAAGCCCAACCAGACAGACAGCCTGCCTGCCCTCTACGCGCTCGCTCTTTCGCTCCCCCGTTCGCGCGCAGCCTCTGGAGCGCAGGGTGGCGGGGCTACTTGGTGCCATTGCACCGCCCTCGCGGCATCCCTTATTTTCAAATCTGAAAGTTTGGGAAAATCCCTTATTTTCAAATCGAAAAGTTGACAGCTATGGCTAGTGATGCAGTGATGATGTATCAGTGATGCTGCTCAAAGTGTATTCTGGGGGAAAGAGGGAAGTTTTAAAAGAGGGGGTCACCCTATGCTCTCCTCCTTCCTTAAAGTGAACTGCTCAACTGCAGTCAGCAACTGAGTGCCCCCCCAGACACCCCTCCTCGAAACCTCTCTGTTGGAAAGAGACAATGCAGCGAGTGGCACAGCTCTCCTCCAGGGGAATCCTGGAGATGCGCAAAGAACGCCCCCCCCCCAACTGCAGCTGCTATATCTGGAAGGGAGGAAACAGTGGAAACTCCCCTCTAGGTTCAAAGAGCAGTTGGGGGGGGGGAGGTGGCAGGGGGATTTCATAGGATCAGGCAGAGAGTTCAACAACTGTCCCCATGCAATGATCCTCATTTCCAACACATCCCCTACAATATACTGTTCAAAGTCGTTTTTAAAAATAAATATGACCCATGATGCCAAACTATGACGTTTAACATAATGTCTAGTTTGGCTCTCAGTTGGTCCAAAAATATCCAAATTATACAGGCCCTGGAAACTTATATTGGGCGTAATCTGTCTCCGAAATCAAGTCCTGCTTCTCAAAGGATCCTTTGCTCTCCCCTCACCATCTGAGGACCAAACCTCCCCAATGATGCTTTAAAGTCGTTTTCTGCAAAATTCCTGTGCTCTGAATCCGGCAGGGCAGCAAGGAGAGGTGACCCCTGGTGCCCTGCAGCTGCAAGAGGTCTTGGATTCAGCCTCCCACTGGCCCCAGCCAGCATGGTCACATGACAGCGCTGAGGCTGATGGGAGTTGTAGTCGGAAGCGGCTGGAAGGCACCAGGTGCTGGGAAAGTCCCTGCCTGGGCTCCTGGGCTCCGCCTTTCCCTGGAGAGAAAGCAGCCCAGGTGAGTTGGGAGACCAACATTCCTCAGGGGGTGGAGGAGGATTATCGCCTCCTTCCTCACCTGCACAGGTAATAGGCATAATTAAGGGCCTCCCCAAGTCTCCTGGGAGGGAGCCAGGAAGGGATGCATTTGCGCTACAGAGGCTGGGATGGGAATACCTGCGGAGCAACTTCTTCTGTGGGGTTAGCGGGGCAGAATTTAATTCATTAGGAACAACTTTCTGACAGTTAGAGGTGTTCGACAGTGGAATGGGCTCCCTTGCAAGGCGGTGAGCTCTCCTTCGAGCTGTTACAGAAATTACAGGGGGGGCCCCACATTTTTATAAAGTTGTTAAATGTTACAAATATTATGCCTGAATGTATCCTTTCGATTTGACAGCTCAGGGAAGATACCTAGCTTTAAAAATCATATAGAATCAACCCCTTTGCCAGTTCCCTCCACTCCAACCCTATTTTGCCCTCGGAAAAGGACTGTTTTCCCTGCCACCTCCCCAAATGGTGAAGACATGTACACACTCCGCCCAAGGAAGGGCCCAGGGGTGACAATTGCTGAGCTGATAGTTAGCCAAGGGAAGCCAAAGGGTCCAGACATGCAAAGGAAGTTCTATTGTACTTTGGGCGGTGGGCACTGAAGAAGTGTTTGCCTATGCTCATCTCATACTTGGGTCTTGCCCTGACATATCTGTCTATGCTAATCTTGTGTAACCCTCCCCTTTCTGACGTTTTAGAGATGTAGCAATGATGCATTGATGATGCTGTACAAACTGTATTCTGGGATGTGGTGGGAAAGTTTTAAAAGTGGATGTTGCCCCATGTTCAGGGTATTACTGCTGTTTGAACCTGTTGCGCAACAATAAAGATCATGGTCTACTGACGGCTGTTTTGCTCCCAATTGCTTGGATGGGATTTCCTTCTTTTACTGACCGCATGGACCAGGGAGGGGGCTTGGACCCCGAGGAGCTGGGCTGTTGAGTAGTCTCTCAACCCAGAATTGTCCTTATCAGAGGTTTTAAAACAGAGGTCAGGTGGTCATCTCTCTGGGATTACTTAGCTCTGATTCCAGCATTGCAGGGGGTTGAATAATTAATAATTAATAATTAATAATAATAATAATAATAATTTATTTATACCCCGCCCATCTGGCTGGGTTTCCCCAGCCACTCTGGGCAGCTCCCAACAAAACATTTAAAATACGATAAAAGATCAAAAGAGTGGCTGGGGAAACCCAGCCAGATGGGCGGGGTATAAATAATAAATTATTATTATTATTATTATTATTATTATTATTATTATTATTATCAAACGTTAAACTAGATGACCCTTGGGGACCCCTTCTATGATTCTGTGGTTTATTTGCCTATGATGTCTGAACAAATCCAGCCTTCCTCAACAGAGCAACCGAGACAGCAAAAACGCAAAGGACAGATCTGGCAAGGAACACCAAACTGCGTCTCATCAGAACACATTGAGGCGAGCAGAAAAGAGCCAAGAGACCCCCAGTGAAGCTGTGGGGTGAGTGGGTGAAAATCCCCACCCCTGCCTGCCCCAAACAATGATTCCTCCCCATGGCTGAACAGCTCAGCTAGAGAGAGGAATGTGGCAGGCAACACACACTGCCTCTGGGGGAAGGAGAAGGAGAGGTCAGGGTGGGGGAGAAAATTCACCCTGAGCTCTGAGGTTTTACTTGTGGATTAAGACACATTCTGAGCAGGCTGAGCAGCTAAAGATAAAGGCCAAAGTGCCCATCTCATGCCCTAATCTACAGAGGACTGTTTCCCACTCTTTTTCTACTCTCCGCTGAGCGAGGAGCCCTAGACGGATCGGGGGTGGGAGGTCAGCCTTGCCTCCTTGGCCCAGAATCCTTGGTGTACCCCAGTATCTCCAGCACCTGGTTCTGGGAAGGAGAAGAATCCCACAAAGTCGGCCACCCCCAGCTTGGGACCGAATCAAGCCATTTCCCTCCCAGCCCCTCCTCCTCTCTCCCATCTGAGTATCTTCCACCTCCATGAAGACCTGGAAGCCCCTCCATATTCTATGTCCTTCTGGCCGGTCCTGGTACAGGCATTTGCCAGCTGTGGCCCTCGGGGGTCCTTCCCAACTCTACAACTGCGGGTCAGCCCCCTTCGCCCCTTTCCCCCGGAGGCTCCCCCAAGTCTGCATCTCGGCCTGCGCACCCCAAGACCTGCTGGGTTGCTTTGGAGTCATGCTAATTCAGAATACCCACCCAAATATTTAAGCATGAACTTCACTCTCCTCTCGAGTCCCCAGAGCAGGGTGACTTTTCAGTCTTGTGCCAATTATTGTATTTTAATATTCATTGTATTTTAATATTTTGTTGGAAGCCGGCCAGAGTGGCTGGGGAAGCCCAGCCAGATGGGCGGGGTATAAAAAAATAAATTATTATTATTATTATTATTATTATTATTATTATTATGAGGCCAGGAGAGCAGGAGGGTCTCAGAGGGCCTCCAGAAGACCCCCTCGGATGCCCAGAAGGAACGCAGCAGTTTGCCCAAAAGAGCCAAGCAGAGCAAGGGGAGGAAGCAGCCCCCGCAGGGAGGGAGGGTCTTACCTCAGTGCGGGGCAGGTAGTCCGGGTCGGCTGGCAGGCGGGCGATGGTCTCGCAGAGGATGATGCCGTATGCAAAGACATCAGCCTGGCGGGATGAGAGAAGGGAGGCAGTGAGGGGGAGACACACCCCTCCCTGCAAAAAGAGGCTCCAGCCCCAGAGGGAAACCGGGGGCAGAAGAAGGGCGAGCCCCTCACCCCCTGGGATTTGTGGTCCAGGCCCACATTCCCCACACCCACTCACCCTCCTGGTCAGCTTCCCCGCCCAACGCCAGGCGGACCCTGTGCACCCCACTTCCCCCCTTAATTCTCTGGCTGGGAAAGAAGATCGGACAAACTCATGGAGGAGGAGGAGGAGGAGGAGGAAGGCTCTCGAGGGCTACTAGCCAGGGTGGCTCTGCTCTGTCTCCACGGTCAGAGGCAGAGATGCTTCTGAAGACCAGAGGCTGGAGACCGCAGAAAGAGACCGTGTTGCTGTTCCCTTGGCTCTGGCCTGCTGGTTTCCCATTGAGGCATCTAGCTGGGCACTAGGAGACAGAGCAGGAGGCTGGACTCCAGGGGCCGCCTTGGGCCTGATCCTGCAGGCTCTTCTAATGTTCTGACATTCCTCCACGCAGCCCATGAACCAGGAACCTCCCTCTCAAAGGACGTCCTGACTGCCTCCAACTTGGATGGAGGAGGCTATTCTTGGCCATCATCCACTAGGCCTGGGCGATATCTGGCTGTCAATATCGTATTATATATCATCAGCTAGGCATCACAATGAGGGACGCGGGTGGCGCTGTGGGTTAAACCACAGAGACTCTTGGGCTTGCCGATCAGAAGGTTGGCGGTTCAAATCCTTGTGATGGGGTGAGCTCCCATTGCTCGGTCCCTGCTCCTGCCCACCTGGCAGTTTGAAAGCACGTCAAAGTGCAAGTAGATAAATAGGTACCGCTCCAGAGGGAAGGTAAACGGCGTTTTCGTGCGCTGCTCTGGTTCGCCAGAAGCGGCTTAGTCCTGCTGGCCACATGACCTGGAAGCTGTACGCCGGCTCCCTTGGCCAATAAAGCGAGATGAGCGCTGCAACCCCAGAGTCGGTCATGACTGGACCTATGGTCAGGGGTCCCTTTACCTTTAACTTTAGGCATCACGATAGAAAAGGTAAAGGACCCCTGGACAGTTAAGTCCAGTCAAAGGCAACTCTGGGGTTGGGGCGCTCATCTCGCTTTCAGGCCGAGGGAGCCGGTGTTTGTCCACAGACAGCTTTCTGGGTCATGTGGCCAGCAGGACTAAACCGCTACTGGCACAACAGAACACTGTGACGGAAACCAGAGCCCACAGAAACGCCATTTACCTAATCATGATATACTGATATACCACAATGTCTGGAATAAGGATGGAGCCATGCAGAGGCACCAGCTGGCTTCATGGTTTCTCCTGCATTGTGGTTTTTGCTGAGCAAACGCACACACTGATTCACAATATATTGCTGGGTCAAAAATTATGAAACTGATATCAAGATATGAGCTTCAAACTGGTTTTGGATGATATATTGCCCGGTCCAACTAGCCACAGTGGCTACCTATCCTCTGAAGATGGTAGAGTCTGAGACTCTTGATCTCAAGAGTCTTGGGTTTGAGTCCCATGTTGGGGAAAAGATTCCTGTGTTGCAGGGGGTTGGACTGGATGACCCTGATGGGCCCTTGCAACTCTCCAATTCTGCGATTCTGACTATGCCTGGGAGGGCAGCCCTGTTGCTGTCGTGTGCTGCTTGTGGTCTCCCTGTGGGGCTAGAAGGGCCACCTTTGCCCCCCCTTACGGTCTTACCTTCTCGTTGTACAGCTCCCCACGCAGGACCTCCGGGGCCATCCAGTACGGAGAGCCGACAACGGCCAGAGGCTCCTTCTCGCCCCCGTCACTGGGGAGGAAGCAGAAAGGAGGGGAGGACCAGGAGAAAGAGGTCAGCCGAAGCCCAGCAGGACCCCCCCCCAGCCCCCCCTGGCCAGGAAGGGCCACCTGCCTCACCTGTAGGTGGGGATCTTCTCTGCCAGGCCAAAGTCTCCCACGACGGCCGTGTAGCCGTTGTCCTCACTCCTCACCAGGCAGTTCTGGGCAGACGGAGGAACAAGAGGCGTCACAGGCGCCCGAGGCAGGGGAGGGGAGGGGAGGGGGCCGGGGGGCACCCCATGCCTACCTTGGAGGTGAGGTCGCGGTGGAAGATGCCCTTGCTGTGCAGGTAGCGGAGGCCGCGGGCGATGTCCAGGGCCAGCTTGACGCGGACGGGCCAGGGCAGCGGGGTGGGGCTGTCCAGCAGCTGCTCCAGGTTGCCACCGTTGATGTACTGCAGGGAGGAACGGCAGGGGGTGGGTTGGATGGCCCCTGGGGGTCCCTCCCAACTCTACAGTTCTAGGCGGCCTCCGCCCGGCCTCTCCCTCCGCCCCCCAGCCTCCCCTCGAGGGATGGCAGGGGCTCCCCATCCACCTTTCCTGGGCCCAGGTGGATGGGCAGGTGAGCCTCACCTCCGTCAGCGCGTGAAGCTGCCCTTGGTGGACGCAGACGCCCATGAACCTGGAACGAGAGGGGGAGAGAGAAGGACCCGTCAGGACGCCGGGGGGCCCTCCCCACACGCACCGTGCCCTGGGGATAGGAGGCATCCATGCCCCTTCTGACCCCTTGCCCAGGGCAGCCGAGCAAGCGACCATCAGCCTCAGGTCCCCGGTCTGTAAAATGGGAACAGCACCTCTGGCAACTAGGAAGGAGGACACAGAGCTCCAGACTTTTTTGGGGGGGCAGGATAGGAGGAGCCCAGTCCACTCAAACTCCCACTTTCTAACATTGAGAACCACCCCCCAATGTACTTCAGAAGAGAAGCCCCAACTCCCCAGACCTGGAACGAAGCGCTGGCTTTTTTGAGATGAAGCCAGAGTTCCCCAGGAGATGTCCCTGTGAAAGACCTGGGGCAGGCGGGGGGGGGGGGCTGCACCCGGAATCCCCTCCGGCAAGGCTGGGCACCCTCACCACCCCCTTTGGCCAGAGCCCCCCACCCCAATCCAAACCCCCCACCCCCACCGAGGGAGCCTCACCGGAGGATGTTGGGGTGCGAGAGGCGGTTCATGAGCTGTACTTCACGCAGCATGTTGCCGCGGTTACTCATCAGCTTGTTCATCTTCAGCACCATGATCTGCCCCGACTGGCGGTGCCTCACCTGCAAGGGGGGGGGGGGAGCTTTTGCCATTTATTGCATTCAGTGCCAGATTCACGTATAAGCTAAACAAGCTGTAGCTCAGGGCCCCACTCTCTTGGGGGCCCCCAAAAAAATTAAAGGAAAAAACAACTGGATGGACATTTCAAAATATAAGATAAAAAACTAATAAAATAAAACCTACATACAGCAACATTTCTGTTCAACAATTACTTGGATAAAATACATATTATGTTATGAGATACCTATTAGGTCCATCAATTACCATATAGCATCTATTCAACACAAAAAACAGCGACAATTTGTTGTTGACAAAGGACAGCTGGACATAGAAAGAGCCCCATCCCTTCAGGAGCTGAGGGCCTCATCCAACCTCATTGCATTTCTATCCCTCCTTTTTCCTCCAAGGAGTTTGATGTCCTGCAAGGTTCTCCCCAGGCAGTGTGACTTTTCTAGGAAAAGGGGTGCTGTTCCATGCTGTCTTAGGGTGCCCACCCATGGCACCCACCTGAAAGGTGCCCGAGCTGAGCTCCGGTGAGCTCTGGCTGCCCAAACGCCCCGGGCACAAGTCCGTCCTTTGATGTGCCCTGCACCTAGGTGTGCGGAGAGAGGCAGGAAAACGTCCTCCAGGGTGTCATTTTTATAAGCAGCCATCAGCCCCCCCTGGGCTTGTGGGCTTCTCAGAAGAGGGGGTCATTGGCCACTTTGAGGACATGATGCTGGCCTAGTGGTCCCCCCCCCACTGGCGGACGAAGGTGGGGACGGTGGGGCGGTGTGCCCTGGGTGACATCTGAGGGAGTGGGATGTCAAGATTGCGGCCGCCCCTGCCCCCACCCTCCGGGACGCTCACCACTCACACACACCTCCGACGCACAATGCGCCCCCCGCGGGTGGCTGCCATGCCCCCTGCAATGCGTGCCAGCCATGCCCTGGTGCCAGAGCAGGTAGCTTTGCCCCCCCCCCCCGCTTTGCAGCTCTCCAAATGCCATGTAAGCAGCTGGGGGGGGGGCTGTGCAAAAGGGAGGCTATGCAGGGCAGCCCATCCAGAAGCTGCTCCCAAGGAAGACCCCCCCCCCCGGCTTCCTGGAGTGGGAAGGGGAGAGAGGCGTCTGCGCCAGCCCACACCTGCAGGCCTCTGACCCAGCTGCCCCCCACAGCCGGGCCCAGCAGCTCCTTCTCCCCCCTCCCCCCTGCAGGGAGCCCTCCTCCGAGGGGCAGCCTCCCAGATTCCTGGCTGCTGCAGTCAGCTGTTGCTCCTGCCCTTTTTAGTCGATGCTCAAAAGCCTGGAGGACGAGGCTGCCTCCCCCCCCCTCCTCCTCCTCCTCCGCCTCCTCCTCCTCCGCCTCTTGCTGCTTCCCTCCCTGCAGCCCCAGGGAAGAAGAGGAGGAATGGGGCAGAACAGATGTGGGGGGCAGGAGAGACCCAGGGCTGCAGGACCCAGAGGGAAGGAGGGAGGGCGGAAGGGAGGGAGGCCCCTCGCAGCAGCTCCCTCTCTAAAAAAGAGCCCCATCCAGCTGAATCATAGAACTGCAGAGTTGGAAGGGGCCCTCAGGGTCATCTAGTCCAACCCCCTGCAATGCAGGAATCTTTTGCCCAATGTGGGGCTTCAACCCCTGACCCGCAGATGAGAGCCTCGTGCTTTACTGACTGAGCTGTCCTGAACCGAGCGGAAGACCACACCCTCCAGCCACCGGGCCCCCAAATCCCAGGTGCACTCTTCACATGCTCAGGGCCCCTCTGCTTTGTGACGCCTTCACATCATCCTGGAAGCAGCGTTCTGGGGCTGAGTCTGCACCCAGCTCAGGACTGCCTGGTGAGAGAAGCTCTGTGTGGGCCAGGGGAGGCTGTGGGTGGTGCTGGGCGTGAGGCTGCCATCAGCCTTCAATAGAGGGACCTTCAAGGGTCCTCTAGTCCAACCCCCTGCAATGCAGGAATCACAGCAAAAAAACTCCTGACAGGGCCCCCCCTCCCCCCTCTGCTTAAGAACCTCCAAGGAAGGAGAGTTTGCCGCCTGCATTTATTCCTGCATTGCAAGGGGTGGGACTAGATGACCCTTGGGCTCCCTTCCAACTCAGCCATTCTATGCTTCCAGGATGATTCTATGCTTCCCACCATTGTCCTGCAAGGCACCAGAGCTCAACAGGGCAGATGCCCTCGGGTGCCAGGCAAGAAGGAGGGGGCAGCGTGTGTGTGTGTCCCACCGACTGCTGCCAATGCCTGATGTGTGAAAGGCGATAGCCCAGCCTCACTAATGCCTCCCTTCCGCCAAGTCCTTCAATTATTGAGCTCTCTCTCTCTCACACACACACCCCAAATGGTGGACCAGAGATCACATGTCACAGGTGTCACCTTCCGTCAGAGTCTGAGCGGAAGCCCCCCAGGGCAGGGACTCCCTGCAACACGGAGGACTAAGGAGGCTGCCAGCCCAACAGATCCTCCAGTGGTTGGGTCTGGCCAAAGGAAAAGCCACGCAGCAGCCTTCTAGTCCTCAGGACTGGAGCAGAACTGCCAGATTCCCCCCCCCTTTTTTTTTGCTAAAGGACACAGATCTTCCTGGGACTGCGGGTGGGGAGGGGACATGTGGACTCAAGGCACCCCCCTTCTCCCCACGCCACCCCGCCCTCAGCAGCGTGGAAGCAAACTCCACCCCAAACGCATGAATGGCGATTTCCCCCTTCAACTCAAATGCAAGCGTCTTGCAAGAGTTCCTGCCTCCTTCCCAGCCTGTTTATTCAGGCAGGATGTCCAATTTTGGAGCCTGACATTACTGCAGCAGAGCCTTCTCCAGAACCTCCCCTCTGCCAGCTCAGAGGTAGGGAGGCTCCCTTTGGAGGAAGGGCCCGTCCGCCTGGCTTACAGAAAGGAATATAAAACCGTAAATCACATTCCAGGATTTGCTCCAAAGTGCAGGGCTGATAAACCAAGCATGTTCCGGAATCCAGCCTGACTGATCAGGCTCCAGATAGCAGAGTTAATGTTCATCAGCCGCAGACACTTTTATCTGGGTCGTCCTTCCAATCATAGAATTATGGAGTCAGAAGGGACCCCCAGGGATCATCCAGCCCAACCCGCGCAGCCCCTTGCTGTGCCAAAGCCAGGCCAGAAGCTAGCCAGCAGGACCAGAGGCCAAGTCCCCGCCACCCATAAAAGCTCAGGCGGGGGGGGGGGGGTTGTACCAGATGACCCTGTGCATCTCCCTTCCTACAATTCTATGATCCCACCTTTTCTCCATGGAGCTCAAGGTGGAATATAAATGCAGAAAAAAGAATAAATAAATGCGGCAGAGCAGGCTCAGAACAGCACTGGGAGAACTTCGCCTATGGGAGGTAAAACCAGGAAGCCAAGGATGCGAGCTGACCCAAACTCTAGCCGTAGCTGAACATCAGAAGAAGAGCCCAGCGGCAGGATCAGGCCAGAGGGTGCCCTTCTAGCCCTGCTCTCTAATCCTGCAGCGGCAAACCAGATGCCCCAAAGGGAAACCTGCAAGCAGGATTGGAGCCCCAGAGCGAGTCTCCCCCTCCTGTGGTTTCCAGCAAGGGATATTCAGAAGCATCGCTGTCTGCAGCTATGGAGACAGAGCTATCAATAGACCTCTCCTCTATGAATTGGTCTAATCCTCTTGAAAGCCACCCAAGCCAGCGGCTATCCCTGTCTCCTGTGGGAGGGAGTTCCGCAGTCTAACTTTGCGCTATGTGCCAAAGGACTGCCTTTTCTCTGTCCTGAATATTCCAGCACTCAGACGCAGGCAGAGAGACAGACCTGCCGGCTCCTGACCTCCCTTCATCCCTGACCCTCTCCCCTCCTCGCTCCCATTTCAAGGTCGTCCAGCGTCACCCAGGGACCCAGGTGAGCACCAAGAAACACAAAAGCATCCGAGGGAAAGGCCAGAACCGAGGGACGTGATGCAAGAGGGAACAATTGGGGCCTCTGTTTACGTCTAAACAAGGCAGTGGAGAAGGAACCAGCTCCCAGGAGCAGCGGCGACGCCTTTGTGGCCACCTCTGTCCCAGCAAGGTCTCTTTGAAGGCACCTCCTGTAAATGGCAGGAAGGCACCAGGGAGGCAGATCTGGCCCAGATAAGATCCAGCCTCGGAGCCAGCCAAGCCTCCGAATGAGGTTGTGGTGGCTGCCCAACGCTCACTTAGGGAAGTCCTGCCCAGCTGCAGTTGAGCGTCAGCACTTCTGGGAGGATTGCAAAAGGACTGGGCCGCAACGCCCTCTCCCTCGCAGCTGGGGGCAGATTTCAAAATATTTGGAAGAGGCAAATGTTTAAAATAAAAAATAAAAAGATTCCTTCCAGTAGCACCTTAGAGACCAACTAAGTTTGTTCTTGGTATGAGCTTTCTTCATTTATCCGAATAAGTGTGCATGCACACGAAAGCTCATACCAAGAACAAACTTAGTTGGTCTCTAAGGTGCTACTGGAAGGAATTTTTTTATTTTGTTTCGACTACTGCAGACCAACACAGCTACCTACCTGTAACTGCAAATTTTTAACTCATTGATGTGCTTATTACATCTTAGCGTTTACATTACTGGGAGAATTTCAGCGCAAACCAGAGTTAGAAACTCAGATATAGAACTGATGGGAAGAACCCGGAACCAGCGAGACCAAGCATTGCAAAAAGACTGGAATAAATTCATATTATATTTGAAAGACAACTGTAAGCAATTAACATCACTAGCAGGGTTATCTGAAGATCTGTAGGGTGAAATTACTACGTATTCAGGATGAACAATGTAATAACTTAGGTAATAATATAACAAAAATAGGAAAGGAAGTGAAATGCAAAGATGCAAAATTTAAGTTTGTAAACCATTAGGCAGGAGGGAGGGAAGTTGTTAGGTTCAGTTGAGCCAAAGAGATTTAATAAGAGGATATGATGTTACGCAATGTGATTATATGTAAAAACTAATAAAACTTATTATAAACAAGTAGAAACTCAGATATAGAAGCTAGGTGCCAAATGGCTCCTTAAACCAGGGTTACAGCTGCCAAAATGGAATGCCCGGTTGGCATTTTGGGGCCAGATGACTTGAAAGTTGTAATTCTCAATACATCTTTTTAGTTCCTGAAATTCGTTCTGATTCTGCAGATAATATATAGCGGTAACTGATAGAATTCAACAGGATGTGTTGCTAATGTGTCAGGACAGATCCAAGGATCCCCTGGCATGCGCCTCCAGATGCGGGAGACGTCAGGCGCCATCCTGGGAAACGGGCATCTTCTCTTGGTCGCAAGCGGCTGAGAGGTGCAAAATGTGCCTGGCTGATTTTGAACATTAGGGGAAATACTTTGAATATCCAGAGACGGGTTCACATCCAGGAAGCATTAAGTGAAAACTGTTCAGGCAGGCCAACTCTCAGCAGGGAGAGCCTCAGTTGGTTGGTTGGTTGGTTGATTTTACTTCTATGCCGCTTTTCCAAAATGAGCTCTGCTCAAAGCCGCTTACAGCAGACATTCAAAACATCAAAACACAAATATACAAAATACAGAGCATGTAAGTAAACTCAAAAACCAACAATTTAGCAAACACAAAATAAATTCAACATTACAAAAAAAGGAAAGAAACCAATCTAGGTTTAAGTAAAGGTAAAGGGACCCCTGACAGTTAAGTCCAGTCACGGACGACTCTGGGGTTATGGTACAGCTTCCGGGTCATGTGGCCAGCAGGACTAAGCCGCTTCTGGCAAACCAGAGCAGTGCACGGAAACGCCGTTTACCTTCCCGACGGAGCGGTACCTATTTATCTACTTGCACTTTGACGTGCTTTCGAACTGCAAGGTTGGCAGGAGCAGGGACCGAGCAACGGGAGCTCACCCTGTCACGGGGATTCGAACCGCCGACCTTCTAATTGGCAAGCCCTAGCCTAGGCTCTGTGGTTTAACAAAGGGAGAGTTACGGCCATAAAGTTCCTGTTTTCTTCTGCTCATACAATAGAAAGAGGCATGGCCTATCTTACTGGGTTGTTGTTTGAGGACAAACCAGGAAATGATGTTAAGACACTAAAAAAAACCACTGTCGGTGAGAAACAACAGTCTAAAAGATGCTTCAAACCTGTCCCTGGTGTTTCTCCAGCCCTGGTAAGGACATCAGAAGAGGCCTGAATCTGGATCAGGCCAGAGGAGACCCATCTTGTCCAGCACCCTGCTCTCCCAGAGGCCAACCAGATCCCTCCAAAGGGAATCCCACAAGCAGGATCTGAGCCCAGCAGAAGCAGCTCTGCCCAGCCATGTGATTCCCAGCGAATGGCATAATTGGCAGAGATGGACTTCCTCCAACAGGAGAGGTGAAACATCGGCATTGTGGGCAGTAGCCTCTGGAGAGACTGGCTTATTCATTTATTTGTAAAAAATAAATAAATTATATACTGCTACATTGTTAAAAAAAATCAAAGAGGCAAATAGCAACAGTATTTATATGCAATAAAAAACCTCGGAGGAAAATTAAAACCAAGAGATCATCAACTTGCCATGGCAGAGAAATGTTTTGCTAGCTGCCTGCATAAGATTATGGGAAACGGGGCTTGTCATGTGACGTTCTGGCCACAACGACAGCGAAGAAAGAGCCCCCATCATAGAGGCATAGAACCACAGAGCTGGAAGGGACCCCAGGGGTCATCCAGTCCACCCCATGAAATGCAGAAATCACAGCAGAAGAATCATAGAATTGTAGAGTCCAAAGGTCCTCTAGTCCAACCCTCTGCAATGCAGGAATCGCCCACAGGCAGCCCTCCAAGCTCTGCTTAAAAACCTCCGCCACTTTCAGACATGCTCGCAAACAAACCGCTGCCACCGCTGGCCCAAGCTCCAGCCTGCATTGATCTGATTACGACCGCACTGGCGTTGGCAACAAGCAGAAAAATACCGGCACAGGCCAGCCTGTTTCTGAAACCAGGACGTGGCAGAACCTGATGAACTGCTGGCTTGATCCAGCGTGGCGGGTGGCAAGGACAGGGCAGAGCCTCCCTTGGCTGACACACCGCTTGGGCCCTGGCAGCATCTCCAGCTGGTGAAGGGTGTCTCTTGTTGCCCGGGGGGACCTGCAAAGCCACTGCTGCCAGTCAGAGCGGGAGATGCCCGGGCTAAGTGGGCCAGCAGCCAAACTGTGTCTCAGAGGGCAACTCAAGGGCCGTAGGCCAGCAAGAGAGTCTCTGCTTTGCCCGCAGAAGGGCCCCGGGTGCAACCCTCACCACTTTCAGAAGGAAAAGATGCCAGGCTCTTTGGCCTCGGAGAGCCTCTGGCCGCCAGAGGAGGCGCTACTGGGCAGGGGTGGGCAGTGCAAGGCAGCCTCCTGTGTCCAGCCCTTCTGCCTTTATTTCATGAAATCTATACACTGCTTGCTTGTTTAAGAAAGCCTCCGTTTGCAAAAGAAGATTAAGCAACAAAACTATCAATAACAACAGGCAGCTATAATTTTAGACTTTCAAAAAGCTAAAATAACAATGGAATAAAAATGGATTAAAACTGGCAGCAACCTTCTCAATCTCTGGGTAGGCTTGTCAAAACAAAACCTGTTTCTAGCAGGCGCCCAAAAGTGGGTGCAGCGAAATTGCCTCCCTGAAGTCAACAGGCAGGGAGTTCCAAAGGGCACAAGCGGCCACACGGAAAGGTCGTGTTCTTGCAGGATTCCTGCCCTCGTGGCCCCTGCCAGTTCCACAGTTCTATGATTCTCTTACAAAGACGTTCACACGACTGCCACCCCCACCCCTTCGAAGGCAGGTGGGCACAGGGCCCCCCCTTTCCCAGGAAGCCCTGCGCTTCCCCACACGCTCCAACCCTCCCCACCACCCACCCACTGCTCTTGCACACACACCCCCAGGAGGGCTGAGCTCAGGAAGAGAGGCAGTGGAAGCCCCTGCCCTGGCTGGGAGCCTCAGGCCCCTCCCCAGTCTGACTGGCCCTCGGCCATTACCCACGGCCATCCCCCTACCCCAGGGCCTCTGCCCTCCTGCTGCATTCTCAGAACTCCTCCCGGCTCAGGAGGGGCTTCCCACCCCCCAGTCCCACCCCCAGCAAGGCCTTCTGTGCCCCTGAAGGCTTTGGCACCTTCCTAGTGGGGCAAACCAGCCCCAGAGGCAAAGAGGCAGCACAGAAGGAGCTGGGGGTGGCAGAGGGAATTCACACACAAAAAGGGACCCCCAGATCATCAGGGGAGGAACTGGCAGGTCCTGCAAAAGCCACCCATGTCTCTCCCCCCTCGCTTTCTTCAGTCTGGTCCTGCTGTCAGCAGAGATCCTAGAATGGTAGAGCTGGGAGGGCACCCTCAGGGTCATCCAGACCCACCCCCCGCAATGCAGGAATCATGGCTGAAAAGCCCAAGGCAGGCCCCACAAACTGCAACGAGGTAGGTGCGCGCGCACACACACACCCCACTCCAAAATCCACACCTCCTGCTGTGCTCGAAGTCCCCCGCTGGGTGCCTCTGTGGGGGTGGGCACCCTCCGAGTGGCTTCGGCTGCCCGCCAGGGCAAAGCAGGGGCAAACCCAGATCAGCCGGCTTCTAATTCCCCTCTAATGAGCCCTGAGCTGGGTGCGGCCCCTAATGACCCTAATCATAATCCCTGGCCCAAGCCAGGAAGGAGATCAAAGGCAGCAGGCCAGCTGGGGAGAGTCCGCCTGGGGGAGGGGTGCCCCCCACCCTCCAAGAGGGCAGAGGCGGGGTCACCTCACACACAATGCTCAGAGGCCAAGGCTCACTCCTCAAAGCGGCTCCTGGCACAGAGGAGGGCAGGGCCCCTGCCAAGACACTCGTGCGCGGGGGGGAGGGGGAATCTGAAATGGCACCCGGTCTGGGGACACCCTGGCTGGCTGGCTGGCTGGCAGGCAGGAGTCACGAGCTGGCCTGCTCCTCCTCCTCCTCCTCTGTGCATGGCGGCGGGGAGGGGGGGGGCTGTTGATGTTCTCCAGCTCCGAGAGGAGCAGGCAGAGATTCCTGCAGAGATGCCACCCACTCTCCCCCTCCCCGCCATTCCCATCTCCTGGCACCAGGCCTGCAATCCGGGCACATTCCCAGAGCCACGCTCTGCCGGTCTGCTGCCGCTGCGGCCGCCCACCTCCCGGCAGCAGCTGGGGCCCAGCTGGGCCTCCCCCCCACCCTGTGGCTTCCCAGCCCACTCCTCGAGGCCGGCAGGTGGGTGGGAGGCGTTCAAGACGGCAGAGGCCGCACCAGGCCTTGCCCTCCCTCCTCCAGACCCAACTCCAGCCCACGGGCAGACGCAGCGCAGGGCACAGCTGCCAGGCCAGGCCTGGGCAACTTGGGACACTCCTCCCGGTCGGAGGCAGCAACTGAGCGACATTTGGGGGCCCCAGGGGCCCCAGAACTCTGGCCCAGGCACCGAGGGGGGCTGGGGGTCTCAGAGGTTGTGCAGTGCATGTGTGTTTGCGAATGCCTTTCTCTGTCGGGAGCCTCCTTTGACTACTCAGAATCATAGGCGTGTAGAGTTGGAAGGGACTCCAGGGGTCATCTAGTCCAACCCCCCGCAATGCAGGAATCACAACTGGATTTTTCTGTCTTTCTTGGATGGTGGAAATAACCAGCTCAGCTTTCATTTCTGCTCCAGTTTTCCAAATCCGGAGGTGGAGGGCTGAGCCCTTGCTGTTTGTTGTGGGGTAACACCAGCCTTGCGAGGTAGGCAGGGCTGCAAGCCCCACAGCGTCCCTTCAGCAAATGCCGGTGTGATCAGGTGCAACACACACAGACGCAAATCCACAAATGCGAACCCTGCGCACAGTTGTGCAAGCAGAGGCAGAGACCTCCAGGTGACTCGAGTGAGCAAGTCAAGCCGCGAGTGACCGGGAAAGGCCCAGGATTGGACCTCAGCCAATTCCAGCAGCGGAAAAGCTCCTCCCTGACTCCAAAGACAGCCGCAAGACCCCAAACACAAGCCAGCGCATCTCCTGAGCATCTCTTCCAATATTTACAAAATCCTTTAGCAAGCTGGGACTGGCCCAGAGAGACAGAGAGACAGAGCTGCCCAGGCATGGGGGGGAGGGGGTCCAGCAAGAGGCCAAGGAGCGACCCAGCGAGGGACGGAAGGAAGGGCGTATCCTGGAAACAAGCGCTGGCCGGCAGGAGCCAAGACGGAGGCGCTCAGGATCAGTGCCAGGAGACACGGCCGGGGGGGGGGGACCCAATCATATCAAAGAGCCCCCTTGGGCTGGCAAGCGCAATGCAGGCGGGGTCTGGCCAGCCTCTCGTGGGACCCAGGATGAGGGGGACCTCAGCGATCATCTAGTCCAGCCTCCTCTTAGGGGTCTGCCCCAGAATGCCCTCCTGAGTGCCAGGATTATGCAGCCAAGGAGCAAATGGATTTTGGCTCAGAGAGGCCCAAGAGAGGAATGTGTGCCCTGCACCCAGCGCCTCTGCCAACCGTGCGCCCTGCCGCTGTTTTGGACTACAAATCCCATCAGGTGGGGAGCTGCAGTCCAAGACATTTGGAGGGCGCCAGGCGGGCAAATCCTGCTCTGCGTCACTGAGCGGTTGCTCTCAGTTTACAGGCCTTGGGCCCAGAGTAGGAAGAGACATCTCAGGTTAGGGGGCTTTCTATGGGGCCTTCGCAGCCCTAAAGAACTTTTTCTACTTTCAGGCCCCCCCCCCACCCCTGTATCTGCCACTTTAATGTGCATGGGATGCTTTTAGCTGCTCCTGGAATTGCAGAGGATAAGTCCTTTTTGGAGGCCCCTCAGAGGAGGAGTGGTCAGGGCCTTTGCCCAGCCTCAGCTGCCTTTGTGGAGACAGTGGGACAAATCTGGAAGATTGGGGCTGGAAAAGGCCAAAGGATCAGTCCTGGGGACTGGAGACCCTCCTGGGCTGCCCCCCTTGCCCTCCTCCCCTGCCTGATGGCCAGTTCCCTGCAAAGGGCAGGACCCCACAAAGCCGCCATCCCCCGAGGGAGACCAGCTGCAAGAATCTCCCGGGCCAGCCCAAACACACACAGGAGTTCAGGGCGCCAGGATTTGTACAGAGTGGCACCCTCGCCTGCCCTCTCGGCCGAGATGAGCTCAAGGGTCAAAATGCCTTCGGCTCGCCTTGGCAAGAACCGGGCGGGGGAACTGCCTGCCCTCCCTGGGAGAGCCCTGGGCTACGTCTGCAAGGCAAGGCTGTTCCGAGGAACGCAGAGCACATGTGGCCCAAAACGGGTGGCATCTGCCTGGCAGCGGAGAAGCTGGAAAGGCCAGGCCGGATGACTCAGGAGCCGAGGCAAAGCCCTCGCTGGCCCAACTGGCCCGGCCTGGGATCCTGCATGCCACACCAACACATGTGCAGAGTCCAATCTCCCGAGCGGCTGCACCTTACCCCTTGGCCCTTCCCCGCAGACCAGCTGCCAGGACTAATTAATTGAGAGCCCTCCCACTTCCTCCCCGGGACTTCGTTCCCTCTGCTCCTTCCCAAAGTCCTGCCAAGAACTGGCAGCCGACAGCGGGCATGGCAGGATCCCAGCATGCACTGCTCGCTCCGGAGAACAACAGCTGGGACACCTTCAGGGCTGAGTGCAAAGAGCCCAACCAGGAGAGGCCTGGGAGGGGAGGGGAGGGGGGCTCTGGCCCAAGCACCCTCCTTAGCCTCGGGGGTTGGGGGCCTCCTGGGCAGCGGGGCTGGCAGGTGGAAGCAGCCAGAGGGCAAGCAAGTGGCATTGGCAGGCAGGCGGGCAAGGAAGGCTCTCCGAAGACCAGGCCAAAGGGGACTCCGCGGGGCCAACCAGGTGCCCCAGGAGGAAACCAGCAGGCAGGATCTGAGCACCAGAAACCGGGATTCAGAAGAGGCACCGCAGAGCCATCCTGGCTGGCAACCATGGAGAGCTCTGTCCCCCTCCCGGAATCCATCTAAATCCTCTTTTAAAGCCATCCAAGTTGGCGGCCGTCCCTGCCTCCAGTGGGAGGGAGTTCCACAGGTTAGCGATGCCCTGTGTGGAGAAGGGCTTTCTCCCCCCCCCCCCCGTCCTGAATCTCTCCTGGAAGTTTGCACATAGGCAGAGGGCCAGCTGGCTGGCAGGAGGCCGGGCGGTGCTCAGGGTCAGGTCACGGCCTGCATGGAGGCCTCTCGCGATGGACGGGGCCAGTCAAGAACACAGCGAGCCGCCACTCCGGAGCCAGAATGTGCCCCCCCCCCCCGCTTGCCTTGCCTTTTGCGGAGGAGCACAAAGCACAAAGCTGCCGGCTGCCAAGGGGGTGAAAGTGGGGGGAGAGGATTTTGACACCTCCCAGGCTGCAGCAGCTGTCAGCCAGGCCCTTCTTTGTGCCCCAAACCTCGTGGGTGACTCTGGAGGAGCATTGGGGCCAGAGGGATGGATCCAGTCACTCGGGGGCCTACACTGAAGGGGTGCAGAGAAGAGCGGGCACAGCAGAGACTGGGACTGTTCTGGAAGGAGCGCTGGACGGAGCCATTACGAAAACCAAGAGGGGGAACCCTCAGCCGGAGGGGCAGGCCCCTCCCCTCCCCACTCTCCTTCTCCGCCGGGGCAAGACAGACCCCCTGGCTCTCCCAGGGCCACCCTCTGCCCCCTTCGGCTCCCACCTCAGAGGACAACAGCATTTCACACACAAACGACTTCAGGAGATATTCCAAGGAGCCTGCAAGGCAGTCTGAGAGAGAAAGGCTCAGGCACAGAGTCAGAGCAACAGTCCACCAGGCTGAGTGTTGCCCGCACTGACTGGCAGCAACGGCTCGCCATGTTTTTCTCCTGGAGATGGCGCCACTGGGGACGGAAGTTGCGCCTTCTGCATGCCAGGCAGATGCTCTGAGCTGCGCAGCAGAGCGAGTTCCAGAGGAAGAGGAGATGCGGACGGAAGGTATTTTGACCCCCCCCCCCATGGAGTGGCACTGTGCCAGCTATTTCGTGCCAGGGGCCCACAAGCATGATGCTGAACCCCGGGAGCCTCGCCCGCCCTCAGGACAGAGGAGCTCCCTGCAAGCCATAGGATCCACGGAGGGGCAGCCCTCCTGCTGCCAGCCATCGGGCACCAACCCAGCCACCTGTTCCAATCCTGCCTTCCTGTCGCCCACTGGGTGCCTCAACCTTCTGGCCCCCTCAAAATCCTTGCCCAGCTCACCCGGGCCTCATGCATGCTGGCCGCCTCCTCTCTGCCCCAGGGCACCCCCAGCCTCCACACCTGGGGCTAGAGGGCAGCATGCCCTCTGTCACCCTCATGGAGGGGGTGCCGCTTCTCCAAGTGAGCCCCAGCTGTGCCCTCCGTCCCCTCCCACCTCACCCAGGCTGTCAACAGAGAGCTGGACCCTCCCACTCGCACACTGACAGAGGAGAACAGGCCGGGGGGGGGCACCCAGAAGGGGACCCTCTCCCCACCCCAAAGAACAAAGCACCCTGTGCCAGGGCCCCGTGCCAGGCCCCATGACAACAACACGCCTCCCAGCTGTCATGACAGGGCCTGGCCCAGACCAGGGGCATGCCAGCGGGGGCACAAGTGGCACAGAGCCCCCCCCCCGTGCCACTCCCCCCACCCCCACCCCAGCCTGGGGACCCCAAGGGCTTGGCAGGGCTGGCTCTGAAGGCGCTGCCCACCCACCATGAGGACGCCCCGCCCGGGGCTGTCGAACGCCCCCCGGCCCCCGCCAGCCTCCCGCGCGGCCCGCCGCCGCCGCCGCCGCCGCTCACCTTGAAGACCTCGGAGAAGAAGCCGGCGCCGATCTTCTCGCAGTAGAAGTCGTCGATGCGCGCCAGCGTGGAGACGGCGCTGCGCAGGGCCCGGTACGAGGAGGGCCGCGGCCGCCCCCCGCCCGCCCCCTCGCCGCCCTCGCCCGCCTCGTCCAGCCGCAGCGACAGCGCCGCCCGCCGCGCCCCCGACGCCGCCGCCGCCGCCTTCTCGCGCTCCATCGCCGGCCGGCCCGTCCGCAGCGCCCCCGGCCCCCTTCACATGGCCCGGGCCGGAGGGCGGGTGGGCGGGCAGCGGCGTCGGGGGCTCCGGGCGCGGCGTCGCGATGGCGGCTCGTCCGCGGCGGCCCCGGAGCGAGCGGAGGCACCGGCGGAGGCGGAGCCACCCTTAACTCCTCGCCTGCCGCCGCCGCCGCCGCCGCGCGGGCACGAGCCGCGCAGCCCCGACGGGCGGGCGCGCCCAGCAGCAGCAGCGCATGATCGCCCTCCGGCGGCAGCAGCAGCGGGACCGAGTCGCCCGCGCCGCCCCTCGGCCTTCCCTCCCGCTTCCCACGAGCAGCAGAGCCAGGCAGATAAGGCCCCCCCTTTTTTTACCCTGAGTATCTCCCATATGTAAGTCTATACATCATTTTCCCCCAAGGTTGAAATGCGCCGCCCTCGCTCGCTCCCGCCCTTCGCGCTTTCTCCGGGCTTTTTCCATTCACCTCAGGAATGGAGGCGAGGGTGACTATGCTGGTGACCGAGGCCCCCTTTGCAAGCGGAGGCCCCGGCCAAGCGGCCCATATGGGCCACCCTCTCTGTGTCGGGGGCTGAGCAGAGGGAGCTGCCCCCACGACGGCTTCGCAGGCAGGGAGGCGACGCCAAGGGGGTAGACTGCGCCGGGACAGGGAGGCTCCGCTTCATAGGAGGCGCGCGAGGGCCCGCGGGGAGTAGCTCAGATCCGGGGTCAACGTGAGGGCAGAGGCGTAGCAAGCCCAGGTGGTACCCGGGGCGGAATTTTTTTGGTCACCCCCCCCCACCACTTTAAATTTAAATAAATTAAAAAGTGTCACACCCCCCCCTTGATGGTGCCACTTTGTGAGGTGTGTGTGTGTGTGTGTGTGTGTGTCTATTATCTCTTTTCCCCCCAATAAAGTTAAAATAAAAAAAAATAAAAATAATAATAATAATGTAAAAAAATTAAAATAAATAAAAATATAAAGTGTCACCCCCCCCTTGATGGTGCCACTTTGCGAGATGTGGGGGTTTTGTGTGTGTGTGTGTCTATTATCTCTTTTCCCCCCAATAAAGTTAAAATAAAAAAAAATAAAAATAATAATAATAATGTAAAAAAATTAAAATAAATAAAAATATAAAGTGTCACCCCCCCCTCTGATGGTGCCACTTTGCGAGGTGGGGGGGTTATGTGTGTGTGTGTCTATTATCTCTTTTTTTCAATAAAGTTAAAATAAAAAATAATAACAAAAATGTAAAAAAATTAAAATAAATAAAATTAAAAAGTGTCACCCCCCCTCTGATGGTGCCACTTTGTAAGGTGGGGGGGTTATGTGTGTGTGTGTCTATTATCTCTTTTTTTCAATAAAGTTAAAATAAAAAATAATAACAAAAATGTAAAAAAATTAAAATAAATAAAATTAAAAAGTGTCACCCCCCTCTGATGGTGCCACTTTGTGAGGTGGGGGGGTTATGTGTGTGTGTCTATTATCTCTTTTTTTCCAATAAAGTTAAAATAAAAAAATTTAAAAAATGATAAAAAATTTAAAAAAGTAAAAAAATTAAAAAGTGTCACCCCCCTCTGATGTTGCCACTTTGTGAGGTGTGGGGGGTTGTGTGTGTGTGTGTGTGTGTGTGTGTGTGTGTGTGTGTATTATCTCTTTTTTCCAATGAAGTTAAAATTAAAAATAAAAATAAAAAGTGTCACCCCCCCTCTGGGGTGGAACCCGGGGCGGCTCGCCCCCCCTTGCTACGCCCCTGTGTGAGGGTCAGTGGCTACTGCTGGTCCAAGCGGCCTGTGCCTCTGAAGGTCAGGAGCCGCTAGGGGAGATGCGGGGGGCTGCTCCTCGCCCTGCCCAGCCTGGGGGCTTCCTCTTGGCATCTGCCCGCTCCAGATGCTCCTCCTTGGTCTCATCCCCTTTTTAGACCATGAGTGAGCATCACATTTTTGTGGCCGTGAATTCTATAAATTAATTGTGCGGCGCCTGGGGGGAAACGACTTTCGTTTGCCTGCCCTGAATCTCCTCTGGGGATGGTCGTGACTCTTGCCCACCCTTGGCCAGAAGGTCCCAGGGCAAAGTTGCAGCAATAGAAAAAAAAAATGCAGCATTTAAAACTATTTAAAGGAAATTGCATTAAAAGAAATAAAGTGGGTCCCTGAAATCTCTCTCTCTCTCTCTCTCAAGTCTCCAAGGCCAGGGGAAAGACAGCTTTCTTCAGCATATGCAGAAAATTATCCCACTGCAGTGATCATCCAGTGTCTTGGCACTTTGGAACTCCCTGCCCAGTGATCTCAGGCAGGTGCCTTCACTGTATTCTTTCTGCTGTCTGCTGAAAGTATCCTTGCTTAGACAAGCCTGTCCAGATGCTTAGAAATGCTTGTGTGAATTTTAACTGGTTTTGGTTTTCTAACTTTCTATATATTTTAAAGTATTGAAAGATTCCCTTCATTTCCATGTTTTATTTTTCCGTAAACTGCTTTGTGGTTGTTGGCTTACAATCAAGCGGTGTATAAATTGAAATAAGCATATAAAAGCTGTCCAATTAAGGTGCCAGGCGCCCCACTGTGAGTAGGAACATGGGAACAGGGGCGTAGCAACGGAGAGGCGGGGGGGGCGCCCCGGGTTCCACCCCAGAGGGGGGTGACACTTTTTTGTTTAAAAAAAAAAATTAAAAAAAAATTTTTAATTTTTTTTTTAATGTTAACTTCATTGAAAAAAAGAGATGATACACACACACACAACCTCCCACACCTCACAAAGTGGCGCCATCAGAGGGGGGTGACACTTTTTAATTTTTTTAATTTTTTTAATTTTTTTATTATTTTTATTTTTATTTTATTTTAACTTTATTGAAAAAAAGAGATAATAGACACACACACACAAACACACACACACACACACACACACACACAAAACCCCCACACCTCACAAAGTGGCACCATCAGAGGGGGTGACACTTTTTATTTTTTATTTTTTTTATTTTTTTAACTTTATTGAAAAAAGAGAGAGAATAGACACACACACACACACAAAAACCCCACACCTCGCAAAGTGGCACCATCAGAGGGGGGTGACACTTTTTAATTTTTCAAAAAAAAATTTAAATTAAAGTGGGGGGGGGTGTGACAAAAAAAAATCTGCCCCGGGTACCACCGGGGCTTGCTACGCCTCTGCATGGAAAGCAGGGCCAGATTTATGTATGTTAAGCAAACTCTAGCTTGGGGCCCCACTCTCTTGGGGGGCCCAAAAAATTAAAAAGAACAAAACCCTGGGTGTCAATTTCCAAACTATAAGATAAAAAACAAATCAAATAAAACCTACATACAGCAACCGTGATTTGTGTTGTGTAGGCTCCTATAAGTAATGGGCCCCGCCTGCTAGCCTGCTCCCTAAAATTGTATTTGAGTTCAACAATTACTTTGATAAAATACATATTTTGTAATGTGAAAATGGCTTTAGATACCTACTAGGTCCATAAATTGCCATATACTGGCAGCATATACTGTATTCAAAACAAAATACTTCGACCATTTCTTGTTGACCAAGGACAGCTGGACATAGCAAGGGCCCCATTATCTGGAGGAGCTAGGGCCTCATCCAAGCTCAAGATGGCCCTGATGGGAAGCTGCCTTATGCAGAATCAGACCATTGGTCTACTTGCTCAGTGATGTCTACACTGGCTGGCAGCAATGCCTCTCACAGCCCCACCGGGAGATGCTGCCTGCCAAGCAGGGACTGCACCTGGGACATTCTGCACCCAAAGCAGGTGCTCTGCCCCTCAGCTATGGCTCTTCCCCAAACTTCCACAACTCACAGGCTGTCCAATCTGAATCACTGTGGTGAGCTGTATTGTATTTCTATTTAAATTGCAGCAATTGTTTCTCAATTGGTGCCAATAGCGCGCGCACACACACACTACATTCCTAGAAAGGCCATGCAATGCAGGAGCCATGGGGAGGTCCAGGCCCCCTTTCTGCAGTCTCTCCCCACCCGGAGGCTCCTTCCAAGCCAAGGCCTGCCTCTTCCACCCCACTAAGCCGCAGGGGCTGGGAAAGGGCTGCCTGGGGGAGATTCACGGGTGCCCTCCGCCCGCTGCTGACACTCGGCCATTTCGCCTGACAGAGGCAATGGTCCTCACGGCCCAAGCGAAAGGTCTTCTCAGCCTGGGCTTGGGAATGGGTGCTCTGCCCCAGGGAGGAGCCCTCCGCCCGTGTCCCCCCTGCGCCTCGCTCTTGGGTGCAAACCACACCCCATGTCAGACACGGGGTTCCAGAGGTTGCTTCACCTGGCTCTAACCCGAACCCCAACCCTGGGGTACAAAGACAAAAGGGCCAAGTTTTTAGCTGCTGCACACAATTGGAGAGAGAGTCTGCCTACTTGGAAAAGGGGAGTCAAGTTCTCTCTGGAAAGTGGGCACTCTGGAGTCCAGCAGTTGGCACTTGGGGGGGGGAGCAACTGCTCACCAAGGTGAATAGGCCAGAGAAACTCCCCACAACGGAGGGTTGGAGCATTTGCTCCCCATTTCTCATCTGTATGCCCCCCCCAGCTGAGTTTTGTGTCCCAAGGTGCCAGTTCCCCCCTGTGATCCTTTCGGCAAGGTGAGCTCTGCACCCTTGATCTCACCAGGGAACCGTGAGTCCTGGGCTCTGTAGCACCCATTTCAAGGGCTGGTTTGGTTCTCTCGCGTCTCTGAATGACAATATCAGCTCTGGAACCATTTCCCTGTTCTGGCTGTTCCAGCAAGTGGCCATGGAGGGGGGGTGGCTGTGATGAGACTCCCATTGTGAGCAGCAGGGGATTTGAACCACATCTGGGACTCCCCGGGCAGAGGTGCATCTCTACACCCCCCATGCAGACCCTCCAAGAGTTCCTGTTTTCCAGGGGTGTCCCTGATTTAGAGAAGCCGTCCCGCTTTCTGATTTGATTGCGGAATGTCCCACTTTTCCTTAGGATGTCCCTATTTTGATCGGAGAAATGTTGGGAGGGTATGGAGTTATCTGACCCCCGAGCCATCTGAAGGCAATCCTGTATATAATTGTGTTTTTATATGTGTTGGAAGCTGCCCAGAGTGGCTGGGGCAACCCAGTCAGACAGGTGGGGTATAAATAGTCGATTTATCATGATGGAATGGGGCATCCCTATTTCCACAGGAGAAATGTTGGAGGGCTTGTGCCCCTCGGCCCCACTTCCCCAAGAGCTGCCTCTCCCCACTGCAGACGCACTCCTGCAGGTCTCCTTCTCCACCAAGGCAGCCTCCATGACCTTTCGGGGCCTGGAAATATCAGTCGTCATGCGCAGCTGGGCCCATGTGCTGACTCAGCAAGCCTGGGGTCCTGGCTGCAGCGCAGGGGTGCGGGTGGGGGTAGATGGGTGGTCAATTCAATCTTCACCCTGTTCCTGCTTCTTCCAGCCAAGGTTCATGGAGACCCAAGGAGGGTCTGGGCACAGAATCTCTCCACTGACAAAGGAGGGGGGCAAGGGGGGCACTCGGCTCTGCAGCACCGAGCAGGCGGCCTCATCCTGTGCTCAGCCCAGACTCCAGGCAGGCCAGGAAGAGGCAGGAGACATGATGGGGGTGATTTATTAAATCTGTATACCCCCCCTATACTCGTAGGTCTCAAGGCAGTTGGCAACATAAAATTACAAAATAAAAAACCACAACACTAGATTACGGGTCACACTTCTCAGGAGATAGAAGGAGGCCACCTTAGGCACCGCCAGTCACTGCCTCTCAGCCTAGCCCACCTCGCAGCATTGTTGTGGGGGATAAAATGGAGTGTGGGGAACCGTGTCGACCACCTTGAGCTCCTGGGAGGAAAAGGTGGGAGACAGGGGCCATCAGTGAATGACTTAGAAAAGTGGAGCCCCCTGCCTTGGGGGGGGATCTAGAGGGCTGGACTCCCCACGAATGATCCCTGGGTACAGAGCAGCACCCAGAGCCCGACTGAGGCTGCCTTTGCAGAGCCCCCTGCAAGACTGAACCATGCCCTGCCTCTGGGTCCTGTTATTAATTAACCTGGAGCATTTATAACCGGCTCTTCATCATGACAGATCTCAGGATGGGGGACAGAACACAAATGACGTCAAAGGGCCCGAGCTCAGTCTCTCAAGCAGAAGCTCCCAGGTTCAATCTCTGGGTCGGGCTGCGTTATCAGAATTCTAAAGTCTCAAATATATCAATTCCATGTTCATAAATGTACAAGGCAAACACATACCGGTACATTAGTACTGGTATATAAACCACGTGTCTGAAATAGTACAGGAGAGCAATCCTGAAGCCATTTTGACTCTCCCACTGACCTCAAATATTTCTCTACAGTAAGGGAGGGAAATGGGGAAAGCCTTCCCATTGTGTTTTTGCTTACAAATCCTGTCTTAAGGCTGTATTTGTGTATGAATAGAGCAGTGTTTTTCAACCTCCTCGGGGCAACGGCACACCTGTCCCACGAAAAAAATCTCACGGCACACCACCACCACATGCACCCCGACCCCCCGCCCCGGGGGGGCGGGGTGTCCGCGCGCCCTGGCGGGAGGGAGGGGAAGGACCCAGGCGGGCGAAAACGGAGTGGGAGATCCCCCTCCCCAAATCATCCCAAACACCGCACGCCAGACACAGGGAAAGGTGTTTTTGCAGAGGGCGGCGCGCGATCCCGCTGCCCCGGATGCGCGTGCGCGCGGGGACAGATGCCCGCCTGACTAATGGGATCTCTCCCGCGAAGAAGCCCCCACCTCCCTCGCCGTTTTTATTTTGGATTTGAGGCTGGTGCTCTCTCTCCCCCCCCTCCTTTTTCTTTTTTGGTAAAGGAGTTTCTACCCCTCCTTGCGTCAGCCTCACGTCACTTTGCCGGTGGCAGCCCCTGAGCTTTGGGGCTGGAGCGAGAGAGAGTCGCTCTTAGCAGCGGCGAGGGAAGGAGGAGGGAGACGGCGGCAGCAGCGGCGCGTGTGACAGCGCCTGCGAGGGCCGGCGAGGTGAAACACACACACACACACTCGCTCCCCGCTCCCTCCCTGCGGTGTTGGCCGACGGAAGTGGGGCAGGAGTGTTAGAGGAAATTCCTGGGTCAGAGGTTGCTCAGCACCCAGCCCTACGAGAGAAGCCCGTGGTTCGCAGCGGAGATCAAAGGAGAACAGCCAGAAGTTGGAGCAAAGGCAAAGGAGTTTATTGCGCAACAGGTTACAGCCAAGAGACTGGACCCAGAACAAAGGGCGACAGAAACTTTTAAAACTTCCCGCTACAACCCAGAATACAGTTCACCATACATCACAACTACATCACTAATACATAAGCAAAACGTCAAGAAGGGGTGGAGAGTAGGAGGGTTCAACATGATTAACATATGGGTAAACAAGGTTTAACATATGGGTGAAAGGTTACAGGAACAGGTAAATGACACTTGGGTGGGTCAAATATACATTTTGAGTGGCAACCGGGGAAGAACAATGAGAAGCATCCAGGAGACTGTCTGTCGTCTTGGAAACCTGATGATGGGTGCTTGAGAGGATTGCCCAGGTGTGGCATTTCCTGGAGCACCTTGGGTGTGCGTATGTGATGTTCTGCTTAGGGGATTATGGCAGACCTGGGGGGGGGGGCAAGGCCAGTAGGAGTAGAAGGGCACAAACAGGGAGAAAATCCATGGAGGCTGTGATTTTAAATGAATTTCCAAAGGTTTAAAGGCTCTGCACATGCTCAGAGTTCAACTTGATACAATATATCCAAATAGTATTAATAACCACTTGAAACTGAGTTTCACGAGGGTTTGTGTGTATTCACGAGGGTTGTGTGTGTATTACAACCTGTGGGGTAAAGGGGAAACTAGAGAAAAAGGGGGTGAGACCTGGGCGAAAGAGGGTCCCGCACTGGCTGCTGCTGTCTCTTGCAGCAGGCGGAGGGGAAAGACAGGAAGAAGGGGGGGTACCCCTCCTCAGCTACCCGTAACAGGAGGAGGGTGGCTGACTGGCGGCGGCGGCGCAGGGCTCCTAGGTAGGGCACCTGGCTGAGGAGAAAAGCGGGCTCGGGATGCTTATTATTCTCGGGGCAACGGCGGCCCCCGCGCGCGCATGTGGGGGGGGAGCGGGAGGGGAGGGGCGCGCGCATTTGGGGGGGGCGCAGGCGGACCCTCGCGCGCCTTTGCCCGGCTGACCCTCACGGGGCGCTTCTCTCTCTCTCTCTTCCTCTTTCAGCCTCAGCAGGTCTCCTCTCTCGCCGCCTCAGAGGGCTTCTTCTTCTCCCCGGCCGACGGAGCCCAGGAGGCGCAGTCGCCGCCTAGGGGTGAGGCAAGAAGGCGGCCGCTGAGGCGGCGGCGGCACCGGGAGCCTCGACGATGCCCGAGTGACTGGCTCGCCCTCGCCGGAGCCGCGCTGGATTGATTGCGCTTTGCGGGCGGGAGGGCGAGCACGAGGCGAGCCGAGCGGGCGGCGGCACAGCAGCCGGTGTCTTCCCGCGGCACAGGAGCCGGTGGCTTGCGGCACACTCCTGTGCCGCGGCACACCGGTTGGGAAACGCTGGAATAGAGAGAGCCTGCGACCTGGATTCAGGAACTAAAGTATTTACCATCACAAAAGAATGGCCAGGCTGCCCAGCTGAAGCAATCAGTGACCATTATCAGGTATCCTGGCAGGCAGGATTTCTGCTGTAGACCGCCTCCTTCTGTGATGTAGGCATGATGTTTTTGGGGTGGTCTTGAGCTACAGGGTGGGCAATTTCCAAAGTCTATATAAGGGCTTGTGCACCATTTTTCAGAGTTCTCCCTCCTGCGTGTGGTGAGTGGGGACCCTGTTGCAACAGTTCCTTGAATAAAAATCAGGCTTACTAGCCTCTTTGCTTCTCAATATACTCTGCTTGGCCTCTGTTATTTTCTCCCACCGATGGGGAACCCACTTAAGGACTCTTGGATACCCCATAAGGGGAAAGATGCAGTTTTTCTTCTTCTAACAGCTGGGAGAGAGCTCTGCCTGGAGAGTTGCTGCCAGCCAGAGCAGGCAATACACTGTCCGTAGTCTCGCTTTCTGTCTTCCTAAAACCACACAGCTCTGAATCTGCCTGGAGCTGCTCCTCTTCTGTCAATGCCCACAAAGTCCTCTTGGGTCCAGTCCAAAGGATGCCAGTCTCGGTGCCAAGCCTGTTTCCAAGGGGAGAATGTGCACAGTCGTGGCACTGACAGCCCTGACAGGACCCACAGCCTCAGAACTCGGAGGGTGAGAAGATGATAAGAACCACCTGCTGGATCCGGCCAATGCTCCATCTGGTCCAGCCTCCTGGCCCCTGGGAGAACAGGATGCTGGACTCAATGGGCCATTGGCTTCATCCAGCAGGCTCTTCGGAGGCCCTCCTATTAAAAAAAGAGGTAAAGGACCCCTGGACGGTTAAGTCCAGTCAAAGGCGACTCTGGGGTTGCGGCGCTCATCTTGTTCTCCCCATATCCTAGCCCCGCCCCAAACTTAACTTATTGATAAAACAAAATAAAAAATGTTAAAAGTTCCTTCCAGTAGCACCTTAGAGACCAACTAAGTTTGTTCTTGGTATGAGCTTTCGTGTGCATGCACACTTCTTCAGATACCTTCTTCAGAAGTGTGCATGCACACGAAAGCTCATACCAAGAACAAACTTAGTTGGTCTCCAAGGTGCTACTGGAAGGACTTTTTTTTTTAAAAAATTAATTTTGTTTTGACTACGGCAGACCAACATGGCTACCTGCCTGTAACGTAACTTATTGATGTGTGGGTGTTCACTTTATGGAAGGAAAGCTTGGATGTTGGACCACAGATGTTGCTAATTAAGATCAAACTCTTACTATAAAGGGAGGCATTTGGGATGGGAGAGGGAGCCTCGTCACAGACCCAGGGTTAGGGTGCTGTCAGTCGGTTTGTGTGTCCTCACTACCCATTTGAGGGGCTCCTGGGAGCAGATTGGGGACATGTTGATTTGGGTATGTATGTTTTATTTTCTTCAGTAAAGGTATTTTGGTTCACATTGCACCTGCTTGGTTTATATGCCCTGATATCCCTGAAAAGAACCCCTGCATTTGGCAGAACAGTATATTTGCAGGAACTTGTCTGTGCTTTCTACGGCATAAAGTTCTATCACTTCTGCAGCCAGCAAACCCAGGTTAAAAACATAGCATTAAAATTTACAGAAGTCCACTAGGGGGCAGTGCGATATCAAACAGCAAGCACTTTCTCTGAAGCACTGGATATCTGGTTACCTGGAAAAGACCACCTTGTATAGACAATGCTACCATTCAGTGGATTTGTAACTGGCTGACTGACCGAACCCAAAGGGTGTTCATTAATGGATCCCCTTCATCCTGGAGAGAAGTGACTAGTGGGGTGCCACAGGGTTCTGTCTTGGGCCCAGTCTTATTCAACATCTTTATCAATGACTTGGATGATGGGCTCCAGGGCATCCTGATCAAGTTTGCAGATGACACCAAATTGGGAGGGGTGGCTAATACCCCAGAGGACAGGATCACACTTCAAAATGACCTTAACAGATTAGAGAACTGGGCCAAGGCAAACAGGATGAATTTTAACAGGGAGAAATGTAAAGTACTACACTTGGGCAAAAAAAATGAAAGGCACAAATACAGGATGGGTGACACCTGGCTTGAGAGCAGTACAAGTGAAAAGGATCTAGGAGTCTTGGTAGACCACAAACTTGACATGAGTCAACAGTGTGATGCAGCAGCTCAAAAAGCCAATGCAATTCTGGGCTGCATCAATAGGAGTATAGCATCTAGATCAAGGGAAGTAAGAGTACCACTGTATTCCGCTCTGGTCAGACCTCACCTGGAATACTGTGTCCAGTTCTAGGCACCACAGTTCAAGAAGGATGCTGACAAGCTGGAACGTGTCCAGAGGAGGGCAACCAAAATGGTCAAAGGCTTGGAAACGATGCCTTATGAGGAACGGCTTAGGGAGCTGGGTATGTTTAGCCTGGAGAAGAGAAGGTTAAGGGGTGATATGACAGCTATGTTCAAATATATAAAAGGATGTCATATAGAGGAGGGAGAAAGGTTGTTTTCTGCTGCTCCAGAGAAGCGGACACGGAGCAATGGATTCAAACTACAAGAAAGAAGATTCCACCTAAACATTAGGAAGAACTTCCTGACAGTAAGAGCTGTTCGACAGTGGAATTTGCTGCCAAGGAGTGTGGTGGAGTCTCCTTCTTTGGAGGTCTTTAAGCAGAGGCTTGACAGCCATCTGTCAAGAATGCTTTGATGGTGTTCCTGCTTGGCAGGGGGTTGGACTGGATGGCCCTTGGGGTCTCTTCCAACTCTATGATTCTAAAGTTAAGAAAAGAGGAGTTGTAATTTATGCAAAGGATAAGTATGATCCAAAAATGCTTTTTAAGGACCAGGAGGGAAGGTATGTTGCCATACAAATGACAGTGCAAGGCGAAAAATTCTTAATTTTGGGAATTTATGCACCGAATGATAGTAAATCAGAATTTTATAAGGAGCTCCACGACAAGTTGCTGGACTATATGGATTACAAAATGGTGGCTTTGGGTGACTTTAATGCAGTGGCCTCCACATTGATGGATAGATCACAAAGAATTAAATTCACGAATGATGGGAGGCTGCCAAAAACTTTCTTTGAAATGTCGGACAATTTGGATTGGATAGATGCCTGGAGATTAAAGCATCCAATGGACACTGAAGCCACATTCCAATCAGAGGCAATGGGTTCGTGGAGCAGAATTGATATGATATGGGTATCCAGGGAGGTTTCTCCAAGGATACTCAAGACAGAAATACACCCTAGAACTTGCTCTGACCACAATGCTGTACAGCTGGACTTAAGACTGACAACACAGGGTTCTTTCCGGTGGAGAATGGATGATTCGTTGTTCAGGAACGGGAAGATCTGTGAGAAGGCCCGTATGACCCTAAAGGACTTTTTTGAATTAAATTGGAACACAACAGTGGAAAAAAGGGTCATATGGGACGCAAGTAAAGCGGTGATGAGGGGATTCCTGATACAACAAAAGGCAATAAGGAAAAAGGCTCAAAACGAGAAAAAAGAAGCCATTTTACAGCAACTTAAGGAGAAGGAAAGGAAGCTGAGAATAACGCCCAAGAATATCCAATTACAGAAAGAAATTAAGTACTTACAGGCGGAATTTTCTCAGCTGACTAACCAAGAAATGGAATGGAAAGTTAAGATGATGAAACAAAAGTCGTTTGAATCTGCAAACAAATGCGGCAAGTTGCTGGCGTGGCAACTAAAGAGGAGACAGAAACAAAATACAATAACAAGTTTAATAATTGATGGACGGACCGTGGAGAACCCTGTGGAGATCAGGAAAAGTTTTCAGAAATTCTATAAAAAGCTGTATAAAGAAGATAATCAAAATCAAAATCTGATAGAGCAATTTCTAAATAAGAATGGACTGCATAAAATCCCGGAAGAAAGAAAGGCCTCACTCAACCACCAGATAACAGGACTAGAAATAGAAGCGGCAATTGGACAGATGAAGTTAGAAAAGGCACCTGGACCGGATGGACTTTCAGCAAAATACTATAAGGAACTAAAAGAATGGCTAATACAGCCATTGACGGAACTCTGTAATGAAATCCTTAAGGGAAGTAAAGCACCTGAATCTTGGAAAGATGCCTATATAACTTTGATACCCAAGCAGGACACTGATACAACACAGATGAAAAACTATAGACCAATCTCTCTCCTAAATGTGGATTACAAAATTTTTGCAAATATAATGGCCAACAGACTGAAGAAAGTTCTAATGGAGATTATCCACAAAGACCAAGCAGGCTTTTTGCCGGAAAGACATTTAAATGGAAATATAAGGAATATTGTGGATATTCTGGAAAAGTTGGAGCTCAACAGAAATACGAAAGTTATTTTGATGTTTATAGATGCAGAGAAGGCCTTTGATAATATCTCTTGGAGCTTTATGAAGAAAAATTTTGAAAAAATGGAGGTGGGAGGGGGTTTTATGAATGGTTTGGGAGCAATATATACTGAGCAAAGAGCAAAGATAATTGTGAACAATGTTGTATCAGATGACATTAAGATTGAAAAAGGAACAAGGCAAGGGTGCCCACTCTCCCCATTACTGTTTATAACGGTCCTGGAGGTCCTTTTGAATATGATTAGGAAAGACAACGCTATTAGAGGTGTGGCTGTGGGGGCCAGAGAGTATAAACTTAAAGCCTTTGCAGATGACTTAGTGTTGACCCTTGAGGAGCCTGACTCCAGTGCGGTTAAAGCACTGGACATAATACAAGACTTTGGGCAAGTAGCCGGTTTTAAATTAAATAAAGCCAAGACTAAAGTTCTTGGGAAAAACCTGACACGAGAAGAAAAGGAAAGTATTGAGGTGAAAACAGGACTTACATTCGTTAAGAAAGTCAAATATCTGGGTGTGTCCATGACTTCAAAAAATGCGAATTTATACAAGAATAATTATGAAAAAGTCTGGTCTGAAATTAAGAGAGACATGGAAATCTGGAATAGATTGAATTTGTCCCTGCTGGGCCGAATAGCAGTAATTAAGATGAATGTATTGCCTAAATTGTTATTTCTCTTCCAGTCATTACCGATCATTGATAAAATGGAGCCTTTCAAAGGCTGGCAGAAGGATATATCTAAATTTGTTTGGCAGGGAAAAAAACCCAGAATTAAATATAAGATATTAACTGATGATAAGAAAAGAGGGGGCTTTTCCCTGCCGGAATTGAACGTATACTTTGAAGCTGCAGCCTTCTGCTGGCTGAAGGAATGGTTCCTCTTAGAAAATACTGATGTGTTAGACTTGGAAGGATGTGATAATGTGTTTGGATGGCATGCATATTTATGGTATGATAAAGTTAAGGCCAACAGGGGCTTCAAACAGCATATAATCAGGAAATCTTTGTTTAGAGTATGGATGAAATATAAAGATTTGCTTGAAAAAAAGACTCCCAGATGGATATCACCATTAGAAGCTAAGGCCGATAAAAGGTTTAAGACGACTGGAAATTGGCCTAGATACATGGACATTCTCACACAAGAAGGAGAAACTGTCAGGTTGAAACCCTATGAACAATTGAAAGATAGGGTGGAAAACTGGTTGCAGTACCATCAGATCAATGAGATTTATAAGATGGACAAAAAACTTGGCTTTCAGATGGAAAAGTCTAAGTTGGAGACGGAGTTATTAGAGCCAAAGACTAAAAACCTATCCAGAATGTATCAATTGTTGCTGGAGTGGCATACACAGGATGAGTTTGTAAAATCTGCAATGATAGAGTGGGCTAGAGATGTAGGACACAATATTATGATGACAGACTGGGAAAGACTTTGGAGGAAAGGCATTAATTTTACTGCTTGTACTTTGTTGAAAGAGAACATAATGAAAATGATTTATAGATGGTATTTGACCCCAGTCAAGCTAGCTAAGATCTATCATTTGCATGACAATAAATGTTGGAAGTGTGGAACTGCAGATGGAACTTTTTACCATATGTGGTGGACCTGCCCGAGGACGAAAGCCTTCTGGGAAATGATCTATAATGAAATTAAAAAAGTGTTGAAGAACACATTTACTAAGAAACCAGAGGCATTCTTACTTGGAATGGTTAACCACGAAATACCTAAGGAAGACCACACTTTCTTCATGTATGCCACAAGAGCAGCAAGAATTTTGTTTGCGAAATATTGGAAAACTAATGACATACCAAAGTTAGAGGAATGGCAGATGAAGATGATGGAATATATGGAACTTGCCGAACTGTCCGCGAGACTCCGAGACCAGAGGGAAGAGGCGGTGGAAGAAGAATGGAGGAAATTTAAGAAATATGTTAATAAGTGTTGCAAAATTAGTAACTAGATAAATTTGAAATTAGAATTAACTGTTACAGTGTATGGTAAGATATGAGATTTAAGGAAATATGATTGCTAATCATAGATTAAGATAGAATATTAGTTTAAGTTAAGGAAATATATTGAGAATAAGATTGGAGATATTAGAGAAAATAGAAGTAATTGAAAGATAATGATAAGTATCTGATAAGTTGATGAATGGAATAAGAAATGCGGTGGAGGAAGACGGGGGAAGTCCACCTAACAAGTAACGAAAGAAGAAGGTTGAAAAATGGTAGAATTAGTGTATGTGTTGTGAGGTTTTGTTTTATGTGTTGTTTGTTTGTTAATTGAGGATTATGTTAAGGATCGATGAAATGTGATGAAATGGTTTGTTTTATGTGTTAAAAATACCTAATAAAAATTATTTTTTTTAAAAAAAAAAAAAGAAAGAAGATTCCACCTAAACATTAGGAAGAACTTCTTGACAGTAAGAGCTGTTCGACAGTGGAATTTGCTGCCAAGGAGTGTGGTGGAGTCTCCTTCTTTGGAGGTCTTTAAGCAGAGGCTTGACAGCCATCTGTCAAGAATGCTTTGATGGTGTTCCTGCTTGGCAGGGGGTTGGACTGGATGGCCCTTGTGGTCTCTTCCAACTCTAGGATTCTATGATTCTATATCATGGGCATTCAGTTTTGGAAGATTTGTTCCTTCTTTGCATGGTATTTGCATTGCTAATTCTGGAGTTCTGGATTGTTCTTGCTCCTTATTACTTAGCCTCCCTCTGCCTCCCCCCCCCCGCTCAAAGTTTTATCGCTGATATTCTATTATTATTATTATTTTATTTCTTAAAAGCATTCATACAAACATCACGTATCAAAAAGAAAATAAAAAAGGAGAAATTCAAAAATACATCTATCAAATTCAGAATTCCTATTACATTTTTAACCTTAATTCCTCTATCCCTTATCTGTTATTACTACAATTAAAGATTTTTACACCAATACTTCCCCAACTCCCCTGTCACCCGTGCGTGATCTCAATATCCAACTCCTTAGTTGTGTTAATTTTTACTGATTTGTCATCCATGACATTTTATTTTGCCATTTCTTATTTTCCCCTGCACGTTTTACGCCATATCCATCAATATGTCAATTCCGGAGCAGTGTACTTTCATATATTCCTTCATCCCTTCCCATTCCTTTACTATTTCCCAATTTGAGAGACCTCTAATGTTTGCGGTCAATTTCGCCATTTCCACAAACTCACAAAGTTTGCTTCTCCATTCTGCTAATGTTGGGACTTTCTCCCCCTTCCAATTCTTGGCAATTAGTAATCTAGCCGCAGCATCAAGAAAGACCTTTTTCTTATTTTTAGGGAGCTCATCAGATATTAAACCTAATAGAAAGGATTCTGGTTTTTTTGCAAAAAGAGATCTTAAGTAATTTCTTTAATTCGTCATAAATCTCATTCCATAATCAGCGGAACAATTATGAATGTACGACACCCTGGACTCAGTCATTCAAATTGTTACGTTGAGACTCGGTTAAATTGTCCTGTACCCTAGGGCCCCTCTTTTCAAGTTGGTCTAGATCAGGCTTCCTCAACCTCGGCCCTCCAGATGTTTTGAGACTACAATTCCCATCAACCCTGACCACTGGTCCTGCTAGCTAGGGATCATGGGAGTTGTAGGCCAAAAACATCTGGAGGGCCGAGGTTGAGGAAGCCTGATCTAGATCCCGGTGGAACAATGTGATAGATGGGTTGGAATTAGGTGGAATGAAGGAAGATTTGGGTTTAAATTGCTGCAAAGGCTGATCATGAGAGCCAAACACATGCGGGCCATTTCCTTTCTTTTAATGTATTTGTTGGAAGCCGCCCCAAGTGGCTGGGGTACAAATAATAAATTATTATTGAATTCTTCTTCTTGCAGGATGGCTTTCTTTTTGGGAAAAAAATATATCCAGCTGTGGAGGCCAGTGAAAACATCAAGCTGGGGCACAGGGATAGGCTGATCATTAGATCCAAACGTATCACGGAGCTTGATATTGTGCACGGGCTTGTGTAAATCTCCTCTGGTGCGAAAGGCGTTTGCCCATTCTTTGGGGCTATGTTTGTGCAGACGGAGACAAAAGGGTTAAGAAGCTGCCCAATAGGAAGGCCCAGGGGGCGGGGGCGAACTGTGTTTAAGGCTCAGCCCAGGGGGTTTGGCAGTTCAGTTGGAAGTGGGTGGTTGTGAGGGGTGGTGGGTGGAACTTGGGGGTGGGAAGGCATAGGAGTTAGAGGGAGCTAAAGGCAGAAACTGACTGAGAGGATAAAGCGGAACAGTGTATTCAATATCGAAAGCTTGCTGGTGTGTGAAACTAAACTCTGGATATTCTTGGTTGAACTTAAATCCCGGCTGAGACTCCATGTTTACCAGGGAGACCTGCTTGGGGGCACGGGGTCAAGAGCCCCTCGCGGCTTGGGCACAAAGCCCAGTCCTAGCTGGAAGACCAGTTCTTCCTCCCAGGTTGAGGGGCGGGATGAGATTAATGAGTTTATTACCGGTGATCTCTCTTCCTTTGGCCCCTCGGAAATCCCGTTGATCGTTTCCCAATCCCTGTTTCTGGGGTAAAGGACGTCAAGTGGAATATCATCGTTCATCACCCCCCCCCCTCACACATGGTCAAGGGAATTGCTGTCCATCCGAAGATCACGAGGCCTTTGTGGCCTAAATCAGTCCCTCAGGTGGTAGAAACAAAGAAGAATTCCAACAAATTGAGGGGCCTTCGCTGTAAGGCTGCGGGGATCTATATAGGCCTAACATTTGGAACAAGACTCCAGCTCAGTTGATGGAACACGAGACTCGTAATCTCTGGGTCGTGGGTTTGAGCCCCATGTTGCGCAAAAGATTCCTGCATTGCAGGGGGTTGGGCTGGATGACCCTCGGGGTCCCTTCCGACACTACAATTCAATGGTAGCCAAAGTATACGTAAAAATAAAATAAACATGTGCTTTTACTGAAAGGGCCTGGGCTGGGCTGTTTTCAAAGAGTGTTTTCTTTTCCCCCTGAGTTAGTGTGATAATATTTAGTTTTAATTTGGCATTTGTGTTCCATTTTACTAAGAATAGTAATAATAATAGTAATCATTTTTTATTTGTATCCTGCCCTCCCCGGCTTAGGCGGGGCTCAGAGCGGCTAACATCATAGAAACAACCTCCATTAATGACAATACATCTTAAAGTAAATTCAGACAGGTGGCAATGATCAGGTTGGAGTTGAGAGTCTTCCTCCTTGCCAGGCCCCGCTGTTTCCCCTGACGCTTACCAGGGGGGCTTCTTTTCTCCCCTGCGTCCTGCCCCAAGGCCTGGCGGAGCAGCTCCGCCTTGCAGGCCCTGCTCTCTTGGGGGAGGCCAACCGGATCTCCCTGGGACACAGCAGGAGAGGCGGCCCCGTGGGTCCGAGGCCTTGGAGGGCTTTCCAGGGGGAAAGCAGCCCCTTCCAGCTGAGCCAGGGCAGCTGGCCTGGCACTCCCTGGGTTCCATCCGCACGTCCCCACAGACACAGGTTTTATGAAGTTTTGCGAAGGCAGCCAAACAATTATACCAAGCAATGGGGGAGAACACCACCCTCCCCCCAAAAGCGGAGCTGGCTCGGTGCCTGGGGGTGAGTAAAAAGGAAAAGAGGGGGGTCTCCTGGGGGTTTCTATCAGAGCGTTTTTGGTTGGTTTGTTTTTAATAGCCGTGTAGGTCTAGCTCTGGGTTGCAGGTTCTGACCACCTGGCCCCAAGCCATTTCTGGGTGGGCACGTTCTGCTCCAAACCCTCTTGAAAGGCAGCCCTAGATTGTGGCAACCTCAGCAGGATGTCACCAGCGCCTAAGTCAAAGAGGCTAGGTTCTCCCAGGAGGAATTAGGGTTAGGGTCAGTGTGGCTTTATGTTTCCTTGTGATTTGGAATCAATCTTAATTCTATAAAATCCCTTCTCCTTTTAGGACAAGGCTCTGAAAAGGACCTTTATTCAAACAACCAAGGCACATGTCATCTTCCCCCAGAAAGTGGAGCTCACCATCTGCACCATGGTGAGTTCAAAAGAAAAAGAGGGGCATCTCCTGGGGTTTCCCCAGAGCATTTTTTAAATAGCCGTGTAGGTCTAGCTCTGGGTTGCAGGTTCTGACCACCTGGCCCCAAACCATTTCTGGGTGGGCACGTTCTGCTCCAAACCCTCTTGAAAGGCAGCCCTACATTGTGGCAACCTCAGCAGGATGTCACCAGCGCCTAAGTCAAAGAGGCTAGGTTCTCCCAGGAGGAATTAGGGTTAGGGTCAGTGTGGCTTTATGTTTCCATGCTCCTCCTCATTGCTGCGTGTTCCACCAAAGCCTGCCACTTGCATCTGCTGCATGCTCCTCCTCATTGCTGCTTGTTCTCTGTTTTATAAAATCCCTTCTCCTTTTAGGACAAGGCTCTGAAAAAGACCCTGATGAAGACAGCAATTCAAACAGCTACTTATAACTGGAACTGTCTGGAAAACAAACATTTTTGGTAATGCATTCATCTTGATTGCCGCAATTCTTCCCAATAATGATAAATTCATCCTACTCCATATTTCTAGATTCCTTTTTATTCCATTCTAGATTTTTTTTCATAATTATCTTTATTTTCTTTCTTTCTTGCAGAATGGCCTACTTTTTGCGAAAGTTTAAGAAAAAAAACAAAATTCACCCCATGCAGGAGGGGAGGAGGAAGGAGGTGGCTCCTGGGCCAGCGGTGGCAGGTGAGTAGGCAGAAGCAGGTGGCTTTCGGGTTCCCCTGGGCCAGGGTCTCTGCTGGTTTCCCTTAGATACGCATGCCATCCAAATCTGTTACCATGTCCTTCCAGATCTAACAATTTTTTTTCATAATTATCTTTATTACATTTCCTTTCTTGTAGGATGGCGTACTTTTTCAGAAAGTTAAAAAAGAACAAAGAAGACTAAAGACCAGGACTTGATTTTGCAGTTGGTGGTTCCTGCGTCTATGCATGAGAAGGATCTCGTGGACTCACTCCAATGATGTCATGGTGGCCATCGCCTCCACATGCAGCCAGAGAGGTGAACAGGCATGGCACTCCCTGGGTTCCATCCGCTTGGAGTCAAAGGACACAGGTGACACCGGGTCCAAACGCCTCCTGAGATGGCCTGGATTTCCATGAATTTTATTATCTCACAAGACCATTTCTGGGTTAGGCTAAGGTTTAATTTTAGGACTGGGTTAGTGTTAGGGTAAGGATTAGAATTAGAGTTGGGGTCAGCGTGGCTTTGTTTCCTTGTGATTTTGATTCATTCTTAATTTTATAAAATCCCTTCTCCTGTTAGGACAAGGCTCTGAAAAAGAACTTTATGAACACAACAATTCTAACAAGCAAGGCGCTTGAGAAGTTGAATGTGGGATAGGTCCTCTTGACCCACAAAGAGCAGCTCACCACCTGTAACATGGTGAGTTAAAAAGAAAAAAGCTCTGGGGGAGGCCAGCCGGATCTCCCTAGGGCAGTGATGGCTAACCTTGACACTTCAGATGTTTTGGGACTACAACTCCCATCATCCCTGACCATTGATCCTGTTAGCTAGGGATGATGGGAGTTGTAGTTCCAAAACATCTGGGGTGTCAAGGTTAGCCATCACTGCCCTAGGGCCTGGGCTCTTCCTCTGTGGGGCACACAAGAAGGTCTGAGAAGGTCCAAACCAACATTTGGGACATAGCGAGGAAAATGATGTTGATTTGGCGAGTTCTTTTTGCTGAGTTGCTCTTCTCCTTCCTTGCAGGATGACTTTTTTTGGGGGGGGGGGAACGCGCAGGAAAAACAAAGTGCAGCCAAACCTGTAGTTACATACACAAATAACTTAACCAACTTTTTTTGGCACTTCTGGTCCTATAAACCCAAAAGCTTCAGTTTGGTTTGGTTTGTTTTTCTCTGGGGAGGGTGTAAATCCTGTCACCTATCATTTCTCCCAAACCCCTCGCTTTCTTTCAGGCCCACCCCACTTTCTCATCCTGGTCTTCTTTTATCTTCTTCCAGCCACAGATTATCGTGAAGAACATCTACAATCATCTGCTTTTCATCCCGCCCTCCACAAGGGAGGAGACCATCAGGGCCATTGTGAACCTGGGCAGGAAGCGGCTGGTGCCAGTAGTGGACAGCCTGCTAGAGTCGGCCATGGACTGCAACAAGTAAGGACCTCCGTTTCTTTGCTAATGTAATGTAGAGAAAATCTAAAAGGCCTGTCTTTTTTTAAGAAAATACAATTTCTCTTTTGACAAATTGCAGGAGAGCGGCACCAATCTGGCAGGCGTTGGCAGCAGATCCCTACTGCCGCCCCAAGCTGGTAAAACCCCTCCTGCAGCGCTTGGGGAACGAAGACCCCAGCGCTGAGGTCAGCTCCAGGAGGCGCAGCACGTCGCTCCTGCCCATGGCGGTACGAAAGCCCTCCGTTTCTCTCTGCTGAATGGGGCTGGGGGCTTCTTGCCTCGGGGGATCTTCATCTGACAATGTCCTCTTCTCCTGTCCTTGTCCCTCCAGGCAACCAACGTCTTGTGCCTAATCCTGGCATCACCTCAGGCTTCAAAGGAGGAGGAGGCCCAGCCTTCTGCCCAGGCCCCTGCTCGCCCAAAAACCTCCCAGCTGCTGCCAACGCGCAGGAAAAACAAAGTGCAGCCAGACCTGCACTTTCTCCCGAAGCTGGTCCAGCGCCAGCCCGCCTTCCATTCTGGGCCAACGTTGCCAGGTGAGTAGGAAGAAGCAGATCCCTTTTGGGTTCCCCTTGGCCAGCCTCCTGGAGGCTTCTTTTCTCCCCTGCGTCCTGCCCCAAGGCCTGGCGCAGCAGCTCCGTCTTGCAGGCCCTGCTCTCTTGGGGGAGGCCAGCCGGATCTCCCTGGGACACAGCAGGAGAGGCGGCCCCGTGGGTCCGAGGCCTTGGAGGGCTTTCCAGGGGGAAAGCAGCCCCTTCCAGCTGAGCCAGGGCAGCTGGCCTGGCACTCCCTGGGTTCTATCCGCTTGGAGTCAATGGACAACAGGTGACACCGGGTCCAAACGGCTCCTGAAATGGCCTGGATTTCCATGAATTTTTATTATCTCACAAGACCATTTCTGGGTTAGGCTAAGGTTTAATTTTAGGACTGGGTTAGTGTTAGGGTAAGGATTAGAATCAGAGTTAGGGTCAGCGTGGCTTTGTTTCCTTGTGATTTTGATTCAATCTTAATTTTATAAAATCCCTTCTTTTAGAACGCGGCAGTGAAGAGCAGTTTTTTGACGGCAACCATTCTAACAAGCAAGGTGCTTGAGAAGTTGAATGTGGGATAGGTCCTCTTGACCCACAAAGAGCAGCTCACCACCTGTAACATGGTGAGTTAAAAAGAAAAAGGCTCTGGGGGAGGCTGGCCGGATCTCCCTAGGGCAGTGATGGCTAACCTTGACACTCCAGATGTTTTGGGACTACAACTCCCATCATCCCTGACCACTGATCCTGTTAGCTAGGGATGATGGGAGTTGTAGTTCTGGGGTATCAAGGTTAGCCATCACTGCCCTAGGGCCTGGGCTCTTCCTCCGTGGGGCACACGAGAAACTACTTCTGAGAAGGTCTGATTTGGCGAGTTCTTTTTGCCGAGTTGCTCTTCTCCTTCCTTGCAGGATGACTTTTTTTGGGGGGGGGAACGCGCAGGAAAAACAAAGTGCAGCCAAACCTGAAGTTACATACACAAATAACTTAGCCAACTTTTTTGGGCACTTCTGGCCATATAAACCCAAAAGCTTCAGTTTGGTTTGGTTTGTTTTTCTCTGGGGAGGGTGTAAATCCTGTCACCTATCATTTCTCCCAAACCCCTCGCTTTCTTTCAGGCCCACCCCACTTTCTCATCCTGGTCTTCTTTTATCTTCTTCCAGCCACAGATGATAATAAAGGAGATTTACCACCATCTTCCTTTCACCCCGCCCTCCACAAGGGAGGAGACGACAAGGGCCATCGTCCACCTGGGCAGCAAGCGGCTGATCCCCGTTGTGGACAGTCTGCTGGACTGCGGGATGGACTGCAACGAGTAAGGACCTCCGTTTCTTTGCTAATGTAATGTAGAGGAAATGTAAAAGGCCTGTCTTTTTTTAAGAAAATACAATTTCTCTTTTGACAAATTGCAGGAGAGCGGCACCACTCTGGCAGGCACTGGCAGCAGACAAATACTGCGGCTCCAAGCTGCTGAAGCCCCTCCTGGAGCGCTTGAACAACCAAGAACCCAGCGCTGAGGTCAGCTCCAGGAGGCGCAGCACGTCGCTCCTGCCCATGGCGGTACGAAAGCCCTGTTTCTCTCTGCTGAATGGGGCTGGGGGCTTCTTGCCTCGGGGGATCTTAATCTGACAATGTCCTCTTCTCCTGTCCTTGTCCCTCCAGGCAACCAACGTCTTGTGTCTAATCCTGGCATCACCTCAGGCTTCGAAGGAGGAGGAGGCCCAGCCTTCTGCCCAGGCCCCTGCTCGCCCAAAAACCTCCCAGCTGCTGCCAACGCGCAGGAAAAACAAAGTGCAGCCAGACCTGCACTTTCTCCCGAAGCTGGTCCAGCGCCAGCCCGCCATCCATTCTGGGCCAACGTTGCCAGGTGAGTAGGAAGAAGCAGATCCCTTTTGGGTTCCCCTTGGCCAGGCTCCTGGAGGCTTCTTTTCTCCCCTGCGTCCTGCCCCAAGGCCTGGCGGAGCAGCTCCGTCTTGCAGGCCCTGCTCTCTTGGGGGAGGCCAGCCGGATCTCCCTGGGACACAGCAGGAGAGGTGGCCCCGTGGGTCCGAGGCCTTGGAGGGCTTTCCAGGGGGGAAGCAGCCCCTTTCAGCTGAGCCAGGGCAGCTGGCCTGGCACTCCCTGGGTTCCAGCCGCACGTCCACACAGACACATGAAGGCAGCCAAACAATTATGCCAAGCAATGGGGGAGAACACCACCCTCCCCCCAAAAGCGGAGCTGGCTCGGTGCCTGGGGGTGAGTAAAGAGGAAAAGAGGGGATCTCCTGGGGGTTTATATCAGAGCGTTTTGGGTTGGTTTGTTTGTTTTTAATAGCTGTGTAGGTCTAGCTCTGGGTTGCAGGTTCTGACCACCTGGCCCCGAACTCGGCTCTCCAGTTGTTTGGGGACTACAACTCCCATCACTCCATTGCTATCAGGTCCAGTGGTCAGGGATGATGGGAAATGTAGTCCCAAAACAGCTGGAGGGCCGAGTTTGCCTATGCCTGAAGGTCGTTCCTTAGCCTGAGAATTGACATGCTCCGGGTACCCCCTAGGTGACAGGGAATTAGGAGAGGCGGCCCCATGGGTCTGAGGCCTTGGAGGGCTTTCCAGGGGGAAAGCAGCCCCTTCCAGCTGAGCCAGGGCAGCTGGCCTGGCACTCCCTGGGTTCCATCCGCTTGGAGTCAAAGGACACGGGTGACACCGGGTCCAAACGCCTCCTGAGATGGCCTGGATTTCCATGTCTAACTTCAGGCCATTTCCTTTCTGGCAGGTTGGCTTACTATTTCCAAAAAATTATAAAGAAAAAAATCCAACAGAGGAGGGGCAGCACCTGCCAATGCTGGTGAAGCCGGCAGAGGCCCGAAAAAACAGAAAAATACCTGGGCAATGGACAGGTGGTTTGAAATAAAGTCTTACCACATCAGCCCCCCCGTCCATATGTCCCCACCAGGTTTATGGACTGCTGGGTGCTGATCATTTCCTCTCCCCTTCTTTCTCATTCCTCTTCAGTCCCTTGAGACCACCACTGCACTCCCTGCTGCAGTCGGAGCTGGTCAAGCAAAGCACCGAAAAAGTCTTGTGTTTGCCCTCCTTGACGCTTAAAACGTTCCAAGCCGGGAGCTCCAGCCAATCAATACAAAGCCAGGTGACTGGACCTTCTGCTTCTAGGGATCTGGAGGAAAATGGGGTTGTCTTTATGTCTGTATTTTATATTTTATCCTTGGCTTCTTCCCTTTCCAGATGAATTTTGAAATATCTTTTTGCCATTTTTGAAAGCATATTGTGCTACTTATAACTGGAACTGTCTGGAATACAAACATTTTTGGTAATGCATTCATCTTGATTGCCGCAATTCTTCCTAATAATGATAAATTCATCCTACTCCATATTTCTAGATTCCTTTTTATTCCATTCTAGATTTTTTTTTCATAATTATCTTTATTTTATTTCCTTTCTTGCAAGATGGCGTACTTTTTCAAAAAAATTTTTTTAAAGAATAAAGTTCACCCCATGGAGAGGAGCAAGCAGGAAGCTCCTGGGCCAGCAGTGGCAGGTGAGTAGGCAGAAGCAGGTCCCTTTTGGGTTCCCCTGGGCCAGGGTCTCTGCTGCTTTCCTTTAGATGCGCATGCCATCCAAATCTAACAATTTCACCCCATAATTATCTTTATTTATTTCTTGCAGAATGGCGTACTTTCTAAAAAAAAATAAGAAAAATAAAGTTCACCCCGTGGAGGAGGAAGGAGGAGGCTCCAGGGCCAGCAGTGGCCGGTAAGTAGGCAGAAGCAGGTCCCTTTTGGGTTCCCCTGGGCCAGGGTCTCTGCTGCTTTCCTTTAGATGCGCATGCATCCAAATCTAACAATTTCACCCCATAATTATCTTTATTTCTTTCTTGCAGAATGGCTTACTTTTTTAAAAAGTTAAAAAAGAAAAACAAGGTGCACCCCATGCAGGAGGTGGGCATGAGGAAGGAGGAGGCTCCAGGGCCACCAACGGCAGGTGAGTCGGCAGAAGCAGGTGGCTTTCGGGTTCCCCTGGGCCAGGGTCTCTGCTGCTTTCTTTTATCCCTGGGCACAAGTCCACCCCCCTCCTTTGGAAGAGGCATGGAACATGGAGCAGGGGCTTCCGGGTGGCAGCCCCTCTTCTGCATTGCTGGGGGTTTGACTAGGTGACCCCGCAGGTCCCTTCAGACGCTACAGTTCTCGGATCCCTGCTCGGATATTACGGCATAATCTGCAATCCCCCCCCCCTTTCTAAATTTTAAGTCTTATACACAGGGGCATCTTATACACAGAAAAATACGGTACCTTTCCCTCTCATCCGCCTCATTTACTAACCTCTCTCTATTTCTCTCCCTTTCTCTAGATAAGAACTTGCCGGAGGCAATGGAGCTGGACACCCTCCTCCAACACCTCCAGCCACCTGCCCAGGTGTGTGTTATGCAGGGAGGATTTGATTGAAATCCACCCTTTTCTTTTTTATCTGTACGAAGTTTAGACTTTATTCTGGGTTTCTTCCCCTGCCAGATAAATCTGGATAACACATCTTTATTTTATTTATTAAAATTATCTTTATCTTATTTATTATCTAAATTATCTTATTATCTTTATTTTATTTATTTCTTGCAGAATGGCGTACTTTTTAAAAAAAAATTAGGAATAAAAAGTTCACCCCGTGGAGGAGGAAGGAGGAGGCTCCAGGGCCAGCAGTGGCAGGTGAGTAGGCAGAAGCAGGTCCCTTTTGGGTTCCCCTGGGCCAGGGTCTCTGCTGCTTTCCTTTAGATGCGCATGCATCCAAATCTAACAATTTCACCCCATAATTATCTTTATTTCTTTCTTGCAGAATGGCGTACTTTCTAAAAAAAAATAAGAAAAATAAAGTTCACCCCGTGGAGGAGGAAGGAGGAGGCTCCAGGGCCAGCAGTGGCCGGTAAGTAGGCAGAAGCAGGTCCCTTTTGGGTTCCCCTGGGCCAGGGTCTCTGCTGCTTTCCTTTAGATGCGCATGCATCCAAATCTAACAATTTCACCCCATAATTATCTTTATTTCTTTCTTGCAGAATGGCTTACTTTTTTAAAAAGTTAAAAAAGAAAAACAAGGTGCACCCCATGCAGGAGGTGGGCATGAGGAAGGAGGAGGCTCCAGGGCCACCAACGGCAGGTGAGTCGGCAGAAGCAGGTGGCTTTCGGGTTCCCCTGGGCCAGGGTCTCTGCTGCTTTCTTTTATCCCTGGGCACAAGTCCACCCCCCTCCTTTGGAAGAGGCATGGAACATGGAGCAGGGGCTTCCGGGTGGCAGCCCCTCTTCTGCATTGCTGGGGGTTTGACTAGGTGACCCCGCAGGTCCCTTCAGACGCTACAGTTCTCGGATCCCTGCTCGGATATTACGGCATAATCTGCAATCCCCCCCCCCCCTTTCTAAATTTTAAGTCTTATACACAGGGGCATCTTATACACAGAAAAATACGGTACCTTTCCCTCTCATCCGCCTCATTTACTAACCTCTCTCTATTTCTCTCCCTTTCTCTAGATAAGAACTTGCCGGAGGCAATGGAGCTGGACACCCTCCTCCAACACCTCCAGCCACCTGCCCAGGTGTGTGTTATGCAGGGAGGATTTGATTGAAATCCACCCTTTTCTTTTTTATCTGTACGAAGTTTAGACTTTATTCTGGGTTTCTTCCCCTGCCAGATAAATCTGGATAACACATCTTTATTTTATTTATTAAAATTATCTTTATCTTATTTATTATCTAAATTATCTTATTATCTTTATTTTATTTATTTCTTGCAGAATGGCGTACTTTTTAAAAAAAAATTAGGAAAAAAAAGTTCACCCCGTGGAGGAGGAAGGAGGAGGCTCCAGGGCCAGCAGTGGCAGGTGAGTAGGCAGAAGCAGGTCCCTTTTGGGTTCCCCTGGGCCAGGGCCTCTGCTGCTTTCCTTTAGATACGCATGCCATCCAAATCTAACAATTCCCCCCCCCATAATTATCTTTATTTTATTTATTTCTTGCAGAATGGCGTATTTTCTGAGAAAATTAAAAAAAAAAAAAGTTCACCCTATGGTAGAGGAGGAGAAGAGGAGGAAGGAGGCTCCAGGGCCAGCAGTGGCCGGCGAGTAGGCAGAAGCAGGTCCCTTTCGGGTTCCCCTGGGCCAGGGTCTCTGCTGCTTTCCTTTAGATGCGCATGCATCCAAATCTAACAATTTCACCCCATAATTATCTTTATTTTATTTCCTTTCTTGCAGAATGGCGTACTTTTTGAAAAGATTTAAAAAGAAAAATAAAGTTCACCCCGTGGAGGAGGAAGGAGGAGGCTCCAGGGCCAGCAGTGGCAGGTGAGTAGGCAGAAGCAGGTCCCTTTTGGGTTCCCCTGGGCCAGGGTCTCTGCTGCTTTCCTTTAGATGCGCATGCATCCAAATCTAACAATTTCACCCCATAATTATCTTTATTTCTTTCTTGCAGAATGGCGTACTTTCTAAAAAAAAATAAGAAAAATAAAGTTCACCCCGTGGAGGAGGAAGGAGGAGGCTCCAGGGCCAGCAGTGGCAGGTGAGTAGGCAGAAGCAGGTCCCTTTTGGGTTCCCCTGGGCCAGGGCCTCTGCTGCTTTCCTTTAGATACGCATGCCATCCAAATCTAACAATTCCCCCCCCCATAATTATCTTTATTTTATTTATTTCTTGCAGAATGGCGTATTTTCTGAGAAAATTAAAAAAAAAAAAAGTTCACCCTATGGTAGAGGAGGAGAAGAGGAGGAAGGAGGCTCCAGGGCCAGCAGTGGCCGGCGAGTAGGCAGAAGCAGGTCCCTTTCGGGTTCCCCTGGGCCAGGGTCTCTGCTGCTTTCCTTTAGATGCGCATGCATCCAAATCTAACAATTTCACCCCATAATTATCTTTATTTTATTTCCTTTCTTGCAGAATGGCGTACTTTTTGAAAAGATTTAAAAAGAAAAATAAAGTTCACCCCGTGGAGGAGGAAGGAGGAGGCTCCAGGGCCAGCAGTGGCAGGTGAGTAGGCAGAAGCAGGTCCCTTTTGGGTTCCCCTGGGCCAGGGTCTCTGCTGCTTTCCTTTAGATGCGCATGCATCCAAATCTAACAATTTCACCCCATAATTATCTTTATTTCTTTCTTGCAGAATGGCGTACTTTCTAAAAAAAAATAAGAAAAATAAAGTTCACCCCGTGGAGGAGGAAGGAGGAGGCTCCAGGGCCAGCAGTGGCCGGTAAGTAGGCAGAAGCAGGTCCCTTTTGGGTTCCCCTGGGCCAGGGTCTCTGCTGCTTTCCTTTAGATGCGCATGCATCCAAATCTAACAATTTCACCCCATAATTATCTTTATTTCTTTCTTGCAGAATGGCTTACTTTTTTAAAAAGTTAAAAAAGAAAAACAAGGTGCACCCCATGCAGGAGGTGGGCATGAGGAAGGAGGAGGCTCCAGGGCCACCAACGGCAGGTGAGTCGGCAGAAGCAGGTGGCTTTCGGGTTCCCCTGGGCCAGGGTCTCTGCTGCTTTCTTTTATCCCTGGGCACAAGTCCACCCCCCTCCTTTGGAAGAGGCATGGAACATGGAGCAGGGGCTTCCGGGTGGCAGCCCCTCTTCTGCATTGCTGGGGGTTTGACTAGGTGACCCCGCAGGTCCCTTCAGACGCTACAGTTCTCGGATCCCTGCTCGGATATTACGGCATAATCTGCAATCCCCCCCCCCTTTCTAAATTTTAAGTCTTATACACAGGGGCATCTTATACACAGAAAAATACGGTACCTTTCCCTCTCATCCGCCTCATTTACTAACCTCTCTCTATTTCTCTCCCTTTCTCTAGATAAGAACTTGCCGGAGGCAATGGAGCTGGACACCCTCCTCCAACACCTCCAGCCACCTGCCCAGGTGTGTGTTATGCAGGGAGGATTTGATTGAAATCCACCCTTTTCTTTTTTATCTGTACGAAGTTTAGACTTTATTCTGGGTTTCTTCCCCTGCCAGATAAATCTGGATAACACATCTTTATTTTATTTATTAAAATTATCTTTATCTTATTTATTATCTAAATTATCTTATTATCTTTATTTTATTTATTTCTTGCAGAATGGCGTACTTTTTAAAAAAAAATTAGGAAAAAAAAGTTCACCCCGTGGAGGAGGAAGGAGGAGGCTCCAGGGCCAGCAGTGGCAGGTGAGTAGGCAGAAGCAGGTCCCTTTTGGGTTCCCCTGGGCCAGGGTCTCTGCTGCTTTCCTTTAGATGCGCATGCATCCAAATCTAACAATTTCACCCCATAATTATCTTTATTTCTTTCTTGCAGAATGGCGTACTTTCTAAAAAAAAATAAGAAAAATAAAGTTCACCCCGTGGAGGAGGAAGGAGGAGGCTCCAGGGCCAGCAGTGGCCGGTAAGTAGGCAGAAGCAGGTCCCTTTTGGGTTCCCCTGGGCCAGGGTCTCTGCTGCTTTCCTTTAGATGCGCATGCATCCAAATCTAACAATTTCACCCCATAATTATCTTTATTTCTTTCTTGCAGAATGGCTTACTTTTTAAAAAAGTTAAAAAAGAAAAACAAGGTGCACCCCATGCAGGAGGTGGGCATGAGGAAGGAGGAGGCTCCAGGGCCACCAACGGCAGGTGAGTCGGCAGAAGCAGGTGGCTTTCGGGTTCCCCTGGGCCAGGGTCTCTGCTGCTTTCTTTTATCCCTGGGCACAAGTCCACCCCCCTCCTTTGGAAGAGGCATGGAACATGGAGCAGGGGCTTCCGGGTGGCAGCCCCTCTTCTGCATTGCTGGGAGTTTGACTAGGTGACCCCGCAGGTCCCTTCAGACGCTACAGTTCTCGGATCCCTGCTCGGATATTACGGCATGATCTGCAATCCCCCCCCCCTTTCTAAATTTTGAGTCTTATACACAGGGGCATCTTATACACAGAAAAATACGGTACCTTTCCCTCTCATCCGCCTCATTTACTAACCTCTCTCTATTTCTCTCCCTTTCTCTAGATAAGAACTTGCCGGAGGCAATGGAGCTGGACACCCTCCTCCAACACCTCCAGCCACCTGCCCAGGTGTGTGTTATGCAGGTAGGATTTGATTGAAATCCACCCTTTTCTTTTTTATCTGTACGAAGTTTAGACTTTATTCTGGGTTTCTTCCCCTGCCAGATAAATCTGGATAACACATCTTTATTTTATTTATTAAAATTATCTTTATCTTATTTATTATCTAAATTATCTTATTATCTTTATTTTATTTCTTTCTTGCAGAATGGCATATTTTCTAAAAAAAATTAGGAAAAAAAATAAAGTGTACCCCATGGAGGGGGGGAAGAGCAAGGAGGAGGCTCCAGGGCCAGCAATGGCAGGTGAGTAGGCAGAAGCAGGTCCCTTTTGGGTTCCCCTGGGCCAGGGTCTCTGCTGCTTTCCTTTAGATGCGCATGCCATCCAAATCTAACAATTTCTTCCCCATAATTATCTTTATTTTATTTCCTTTCTTGCAGAATGGCGTACTTTTTGAAAAGATTTAAAAAGTAAAATAAAGTTCACCCCGTGGAGGAGGAAGGAGGAGGCTCCAGGGCCAGCAGTGGCAGGTGAGTAGGCAGAAGCAGGTCCCTTTTGGGTTCCCCTGGGCCAGGGTCTCTGCTGCTTTCCTTTAGATGCGCATGCATCCAAATCTAACAATTTCACCCCATAATTATCTTTATTTATTTCTTGCAGAATGGCGTACTTTCTAAAAAAAAAAATAAGGAAAATAAAGTTCACCCCGTGGAGGAGGAAGGAGGCGGCTCCAGGGCCAGCAGTGGCAGGTGAGTAGGCAGAAGGAGATGGCTTTTGGGTTCCCCTGATCCCCTGCTAGCTAGGGATCATGGGAATGGTAGGCCAAAACACCTGGAGGGCCGAGGTTGAGGGAGAGATTCCGAGCAGTTCACCTTGAAAGCCAAATCCAGAAACAAGATGAGAACGGAAACACAACTCGCCTTGGACATTCCCATTCCCAGTGGTGCAGTGGTTAGAGAGCTTGATCAGGTGCTGGAAGACTTCGGGTTCAGATCCCCAGTCAGCCAGGAAACTCACGGGGTCGCTCACAGTCTCTCGGTCTAAAGAAGCATGCAGCAGAGGCAAGTGGCAGGCTTTGGTGGAACACGCAGCAATGAGGAGAGCACTGAGGAAAGCCTGCCACTTGCCTCTGCTGCATACTTCTCCTCAGTGCCAAGATTTTGTGACCATACCCAACCTGTTGCTGAGTGGTTCAGTTATGTGAACATTATACATGCAGTTATATGACTTACATATGGATATGTTAATCATGTGGCTTTATTGAAGGACTATTAGTTTTTCAGAAGAGTACTCCAGTAAAAAACTTTTTTAAAAAAATTTCTTTATACATTTCCAGCCATTGTGTGGTGGTTTTGGTTGTTTTTGGTTTATATTATCACCACAGTGATACTTTGCACTGTTTGTGCTCTTATTTTAGCTGCCAGCTTTGCTGATCTATTCTTTGCTTCTGCATTCTTTTCTGCTGGGAACTTCTTCATGTTTCCATTTCTGTGCATAGTGAATCCTAGCTGCTGTAGTTGCATACACAAATAACTTAACCAACTTTTTTTGGCACTTCTGGCCCTATAAACCCAAAAGCCTTGGTTTTGTTTGGTTTGTTTTTCTCTGGGGAGGGTGTATAATCACTTTGAACATCTTTGTAAATCCTGTCACATCATTTCTCCAAAACCCCTCGCTTTCTTTCAGGTCCACCACACTTTCTCATCCTGGTCTTCTTTTATCTTCTTCTAGCCACACATTATTGTGAAAGAAATTTATAACCATCTACCTTGTATCCTGGACTCCCGCACAAGGGAAGAGATGCTCAGGGCCATGGTTAACCTTGCCAGCAAGCGCCTGATCCCGGTGGTGGTGATCACCAATGGAGAGTGGCGGCAATATGGAAGGCTTTGGCAGCTGACCCATACTGCAGCCTCAGGCTTCTGAAACCCCTCCTGCAACGATTGAAAAATGAAGACCCCAACGCTGAAGTCAGCTCCAGGAGGCGCAGTACTTCTCTACTGCCAATGGCGCAAGGGAAGAGATGCTCAGGGCCGTGGTTAACCTTGCCAGCCAGCGCCTGATCCCGGTGGTGGACACGCTTCTAGACTGCGCAATGGAAAATTTATCCAGCTGAAGAGAGGCAGCAGCATGAGGAGGAGGCCCAGCTCCTGCCGCTGCTGGCAAAGTTCATTTTGCTTGTTATATCGTGACAGTTTGTTTGCTACTTCAGCTACTTTGGAACTTTGCAATACAAAACTTTTCAGCTTGTCCGTATTCATTTCAGCACTGACTTTCAGAGACCTGATAGATTTTTGTTTTGTGTATATTATATTAGATATGCTTGGCTTCAAGTCTTGTTATCGATATTGTGAATACATTCTGTTCGTTTATATTGGTCACGTGTTGCCCAGTTATTGTTTCACTTCAGTACTTGCAACACAGGGGTTTGGTTTGATATTTATGGTAAATGCTGGGAAAGCCGGCAGAGGCCTGGGGGGGGGGGGGGAAGAGCCACAGTTTTTCTCCCTGAACAGCAGCCCCAGCCATCTACTTTCACCTTCAGATTGAAAATAAAAGTGATCTAAAAAACGAAAGTATCCCCCCCACCCCACCCCAAAACCCCCTCTATCTAATAAATCTAGCAAAAACTGAGGGCGGATGCGGATCCTGCCTGGATTCCCACAATTGTTGAATAAGATGGCGTCTTTCTTCCAGAGGAATATTACGTGTACAGTGAAGCCACACGCAGAGAAGCGAAAATAGTGGCCTCAGGTACTTGCAGCTGTTCAACCTGTTGGATGAAATGTGCTGTATCTTGAATATCTACCAGGGTGTCTTTAGCATATTTTGGTAAGAACGAGTCTAAGGATTTCGCAACGGGCTCCAAGATGGACCCTGAGCCCGAAACTATGGGTCTGCCCCGGGGGGAGAAGCGTCAATTCTTATGTATTTTAGACAGACAATAGAAGACCAGAATGCGGGGATGTTTATTGAGGAAGGCCATCGTGTCTGCATGTTGGAGTGTTGTTTGGAGAAGTGTGGCTCTCGAGTCGCGGTTTTAAGGTAAAACCGAGAGTCTGAAAGTTGGCCTTGGCCTCATCTAGATAATCTTGTCTATTCATAAGGACAATGGCCCCACCCTTGTCAGCTGGTTTTATAATGATATTAGTATATTTGAACAATTCATTCAAAAGCCACGTTGAGACTAAATAGTTAAATAGTCCTGTACCCTAGCACATTATTATATTATATTCATGTATACTTTGCTTACCATTGAATTGTAGAGTTGGAAGGGACCCCGAGGGTCATCCAGTCCAACCCCCTGCAATGCAGGAATCTTTTGCGCAACATGGGGCTCAAACCCACGACCCTGAGATTACGAGTCTCGTGCTCTATCAACTGAGCTGGAGTCTTGTTCCAAATGTTAGGCCTTTATAGTGCACTCCTCTTGCACCTGTCTAGTGCAGTGCACAGCAGAGAGTGGTTGGGGCTACTTCTGTCTACTAGGAAGACGTTGGGTCAACCCGTCTGTACTTTTGAAGGGCAGCGTCCAACATCACACCCCTCGAGCATCCCTGCCGAAAGGGATTTTTGCAAGGCTCTTACATGAGATGCAGCTCACTGGGAAGAGCACAGGGCAGGAATGAACTTACACCTTCCAGCCTTCCCTTATTCCCCCCTCCCCCAAAGTGCACTCTGTCCATTAGCTGAGAACATAGATTGATGCCTGCTTACACGCTCTTGGGCACCGTGGTCATAGCATCCGGTTGACGGGAGTCCAGATTTCACCGTCTCTGCTTGATGCTCCCGCCGCCCTCGCAGTCTGGCTTCCTGTTCCCATCCAGCTGAGGGCGATTGTGAAAGTCAAGGAAGATGTTGTAGATGAAAATTCCAAGGAGGTTTCCCCACATCGGTGCGACCACTGGGACCCACCACCAATGATTTGATGCGCTGAGAGGAGGGGGGGAAAGCTGGTTTCATTCGGTTCTAAGAGAAGCCAAGAGCAGAAATTGAGCTCAGCTGCTTCTCTGACAGCACCACTGGGGCCCACGTGGTTCTTTGTAGACCTGGTGGCAGTATTCAAAAGGAGCTGAGACCCTCTTGTTGCTGGATGGCGACTACAGGTGGCAACCATTTGGAGCAGAGGTTCCCTTCCTGACCCCCACGGGTGTCGGTGGAGCACTCACAAGCCCGTCCTGCCCCATGTTGGGGCCGCTTCCAGGTCGGTGGCAGCAGCGTGTGGGGGGCGTGATCGTGCATCCATCGGACCCACACCAAATGGTTCCTGCCTGCATCTTCCCCATCCCTTGCCTGTACTGGCCCTCAGTTACGTCCATCACAAATCAGCCTTGAATGCAAGGGCGGCCCCTCCAGAGGTGGTTGCAGTGCAACTCCCATCATCCCTGGCTGAGCTGTCTTCAAGGGCAGCCCCAAGTAAAGCGTCTTGCAGCAATCCAGTCTGGAAGTTACCAGAGCCTGGAGCGCAATGGCCAAGGGACAGCTGTGCCAAAGGGGTTCCAGCTGAGCTAGGGGAATGGGAGAGCACTCCTTGTCATCAAGGCCACCTGAGCCTCCGCTGACAGTGTTGAATCAAACTGTACCCCTAACTGTTCCTTTGGGGGGGGGGTGCAACCTCATCCAGATCTGGCAGTCTGCATCCCCAACTACACAAAACAGGATTCAGATTCAATTTATTGGCCCCCCCTGCTTCCAAGCATTGCATCAAGTTCAGGAGACCTGTTTCCACCCGCAGCTCTTTTATACTCTCATTTTGTACTTTTAAAAGGGAGAATTCCTAGGTACACCACCTTGAATTCCTTGGAGAAGAGGTAGGGTGCACATCAAAAGCACCTTTGGTACTCTTACTCTAGTCCTTAACAAATATGACAGCTCAATGCACGACCTAACTTCTGAAATTTCACCTAACGTTGGGCGAGGAGGTTCAGACCTACCTTCGCATCCACAAGAGCTATCAACCAATTTGTTTCAATTGATCTATATTTAAATAGGTGGTTGTTGCCCACCCTGCACCTGACGGGCAGAGCAAGCCAGGAATAATGAGAAAAAGGTTCAGTCATCAATCCATGCAAATGAAGGAGGAAGAAAGGGTGGGGATGTGCAATATTCACCTAGGAGACACCTGCCTTGTGAACAAGATCTAGGGGTCTTAGTAGACCACAAACTTAACTTGAGTCAACGGTGATGCAGCAGCAAAGAAGGCTAATGCTATTCTAGGCTGCATCAACAGAAGTATCGTGTCCCGATCAAAGGAATAGGACCACTCTCTTCTGCCTTGGTCAGACCACACCTGGAGTACTTTGTCCAGTTCTGGGCAGCACAATTTAAGGAGGATATTGACAAGCTGGAAGGTGTGCAGAAGAGGGAGACCAGGATGATCAAGGGTCTGGAAACCAAGCCTTGTGAGGAATGGTTGAAGGAACTGGGTATGTTTAACCTGGGAAAGAGGAGACATGATAGCCATCTTCAAATATCTAAAGGGCTTTCACAGCGAAGATGGACCAATCTTGGTTTCTCCTGCTCCTGGAGGGTAGGACATGAACCAATGGCTTCAAGTGACAAGAAAGCAGATTCCAATGGAAACGTCAGAAGACCTTTCTGACAGTAAGAACTGTTCAGGAGTAGAACAAACTCTCTCGGAAGGTGGTGGACTCTCCTTCCTTGGAGGTTTTAAAGCAGAGGTTGGCTGGCCACCTGTCCTGGATGCTTTAGCTGAGATTTCTGCATTGCAGGGGGGTGAACTAGATGATGCTCAGGGTCCCTTCCAACTCCTATGATTCTAGGGTAGAGAAAAGGCACTCACTTGAACCCATCCAGCAACGGCTGTGAAGATCCTTGGTGGCAAGTCTCTGTTCGTCCCCAAGGACAGGCCGATGACGCAACCAGCAGCCCAACACTCAAGGCAGGGGGGCCTGGAAGAGCACCCGCATTCTTCAGGTTGTGGATGGCGAGGATTCCGATTAATACCGGTAGCACAGCTGTAGTGATGAACTGCGGGATGAGGCAAGGAAGGAAGGAAGATGAAAAGAAGAAGATGGCAGCCCAGAGGAAGAAGAGGCCACTCCAAAACAAAGTGGGGGGAGCAATGGGGAACAGCCACTACAACCCCTTTCCCTTGCTTGCTTACCTCTTAACCCAGGGCCGGAAAAACTCTTAATGAACAAAAACAAACCAGCCCAGCCTTGAGGAGGCCCATGGATAATCCTGCCCAACACCAAGAACCCTGCACCTTGGACTTACTCTTCCCGTCAGGAGACAGGGGCCAAATGCTTGGTCACTGGCGGAGGAAGAGGAGTGCGGGGGGAGCGCCCTGCCCCTGGTAGTGCAATCCCGGCAGGGTGCCATCGCGACTGCCCCCACATCCGCGTTGGGCGCCCCACCCTCGCAGGCGGACACGCGCCAGCCCCGCCCCCACCTGCTTTCCGCCCCCTCACCCCGTGCTAGAGCATGAAGCTCCGCCACTGTGCTTGGTTCAAATAATCCTTCATGGTTACACCATAAACCAAAGATTAATAGTCTTTTTATAGACCCCAGTTATCACATCAGCCGTCTGACTATTCTCAACACTTTTAAAAGAATAAGCTCAATTATTCTGTACTAGTGGATTGAAGCCCGTTGAGATAACGGGCGCTAGCCCGGCAGCACACGCGCGCGCCTTGCGGGGTGGGGGGCACAGCCGCGGCTTCGCTCCTGCCGCCGCGGAGGGAGGAGGCTGAGCGCGGGGAAAGCGGGGAGCCCCCCAACCCCGGACACCCCCTCGGAGGCCGGCACCGCCGCGCGCGCCCAGCTCCCTCGCCGGATCCGGCCGCGCAGGAGAAGAGCTGGGCAGGAGGGAGGGAGGGCGGGGGCGCTTCTCGGGCCCGCGACGTCCCTCCCCGCCCCTCGCCTCCGCCCGCAGCCCGAGCAGGAAGGAAGCGCGGCATGGGGTGGCCGTCGGTGGGGGCGCGGGCGCTGCTTTTCGGGGCGCTGGCCGGGCCGTGGGCGATGGGGGCTGGCGCCTTCGAGGACGCGGCGGCGCTGGCGGAGCTTCTCCCCGAGGCCGGCGTCCGCTCTCTCTCCGGCGCTTGAAGCCCGTGTGTGTATCCGGCACTGGCGGGCCGCCCGGCGGGGCTGAGGTGGCGGCGGCCGGAGGAGGAGGCGGAGACGGCAATGGCGAGCGGCACAGAGGGTCTCCCGTAACCGCCATCGCCTATTGGTCTGTACTATCCAATCCGTGTGTCAGTGGGGCGCATGCACGGTTGCGAATTCCACTGACACACGGAAAGTACGCACGGACACAGGCTCTTTATTATATAGGATACCAAGCATATTTTTAATGGCTTTGGAGGTACTTAATAAAGTTTTATGATTCCATGAGCAACTAGCTTATCCTTCTTCCTACCATTTCTTTTACACTTTGAAGTTGACAATCACAACACAGAACCAAAGACCAGGGAGAGGACCAGAGAGGAGGACAAGCCTAATTTTGGCTGCCTTGCTCCTATACTCTTCACAAGGCAATTAGAGAAAGTTCCCTTACTTCTGTCATTTGGGGGTGGAACATCCTATAGTATGAAATACACTACATATCAATGTGGGGTGGCTGCTTTGGCATAGCCAAGCTTCTCTCTGGCTTTGAAGGACCCAGCCAGCACCCAAGAAGTGGGTGGGTGGCAGCAATTAGCATGAGACAAAGAAACTGCAAGCTGATCAAGCAGGGCTGATTGTCATGGGATTAGGCAATCCCATGACACACGTCTCGTGAATCATCTGCCTGCAGAAGAGAACTTCTTGGAGATGAAACATGGAGAAAATTAAGGCATCAAAAATTCATCTACAGTACCTTCAAGAGACATAAGTTTCTTGACATGGCACTAACTTCTCCTGCTAAGGGTCAATAGAGAGAACACACTTTCACACAAACAGGAACCGTCTCTGGGGCTGACAAATATATATATATCATGGGAGCAGAGAGCACGTTGGACTTGCTGTCAAGTGGGTTGAGTTGTTAAAATTATACATGATTCCCCCCTGTCGTGTCCCCAATGGTAACTGTAGCTAGCTGTCAAGAACGCACGCCACTCCGAGAAGTCAGCGGAAGAAGTCTTGAAGTTTATTGTACAGCACACAGAGAAACGTGGAAAGTCCGTGAGGATTCTGAGGCCATCTCAGAATCCCCCTTTAATACACCTTGCTGGGTGACTCCCAATTCCCCCCTCCCTTCTGCCCTAAAGGTCCGGGGGTGATCCACTTCCCCACCCGGGGTGGCTTGGACAAAAGAGTTAACTGCTCTGGTCTACCTGCACTATTCATGGGTGCTTTTTACATTGTTATTGGGATGCTGCCGGTTCCGCTGCTGATGGCTCGTTAGCGGTCGTTATCGCCCATCCTGGGGTTGTTTACCCCGTGGGGCATGCCTGGGCGAGGTCGGGCCTTGCTGCACTCGGTTTAACCCCTGCGTGCCTGGCTCCGCTGTTGCCCCCTTTCCTGGCCCGCTGCATGGTTCCCCTTCCTGGCGCCCACATGGCGCGACCCCACTGTCTAGTCGGGTCGCGACATCCTGCCCCCCCGAAACTGACACCCACCTCCCATGGGGAGCGTCCTGGGTCCCGGGGCCCCCCGGCCGGTTCGGCCACTGCTGGTGGAATCTCTTGACCAGCTGTGGGGCCAAAACGTCCGACGCCCACACCCATTCTCGGTCCCCCGTTGCGAAGTCCTTCCACTCCACCAGGTACTGCAGACGCCCTCTGTGGAATCTGGAGTCCAAAATGTCCTTGACCTCATGGTGCTCCCCTCCCGCCAGGATCAGCGGGGTGGGTGGCGCCGCCACGGGGTGCCAACCGTCGTCCTCCGGGGACTTCTTCAGCAAGCTGAAGTAGAACACCGGGTGTATCTGTCGCAAGTTCTTTGGGAGTTCCAGCTTCGCAGAAACTCCGTTGATTACCTCTAACACTTTAAACGGGCCCAAGTACCGGGGCCCGAGTTTCTTGCTGGGGAGGCCCAGCTTCAGATGCCGCGTGGACAGGTAGACCCGGCACCCCGCTTTGATGTCCCCCGCCGGTCTCCTTCGCTGGTCCGCCGTCCTCTTCTGCGCCGCCTTGACCTCCAGCAGTTGTTCCCGAAGGGACTCCCAGCACCTGGCCGTCCTCTCTCTCCACTTTCCGAGCTCCTCCGGCTCCCGGGCGGTGGGCTCCCCCAAGTCCGGCAGGTGCCTCAGGTCGGTCCCGTAGACCACGGCGAAGGGGGACATCTCCGTGCTGCTGTGTACGGAGTTATTATAAGCGAACTCCGCCAATGGAAGCAGCTGTGACCAGTCGTCCTGCTGGTAGCAGCCAAAACATCGCAGGTACTGCTCCAGCACCTGGTTGACACGTTCCGTCTGTCCGTCAGTCTGGGGGTGGTAGGCCGAGCTGAGTCCCTGCTCGATCCCCAGCAATCCCAGGAACGCCTTCCAAAATCGGGACACAAACTGGGAGCCGCGGTCGGAAATGACCTTGTCTGGAACCCCATGGAGCCGGAAGATGTGCTCCATGAACAGCTTTGCCACCTGGGTGGCGGTAGGCAGTGAGGCGCAGGGCACGAAATGGGCTTGCTTGGAGAACAGGTCCACCACGACCCATATTGCTGTTTTGCCTCGGCTGGGTGGCAGATCCGTAATAAAGTCCATGGAGATCACCGACCAGGGTCGAGGTGGGACCTCCAGGGGCTGTAGGAGGCCCTGCGGCTTGCCCACTGCCGGCTTGCAGGTGAGGCAGATGGGGCAGCCCGCAACGTAGTCCTTGACATCTTTACGGAGCGTGGGCCACCAGAAGCTCCGCCGAACCAGCTTCCACGTCTTGACGAAGCCGAAGTGCCCAGCCGCTTTGGCGTCGTGGCATGCTTCCAGGGCGGCCCTCCGGAGGGGTTCCGGGACGTACGCGGCGCTCCCTCTTTGCCAGATGTCCCCTTCCAGTGTCAAGGAGTCCCGCAGGTTCTGTAGTTCCGTGTCTGTCGGATACGCTGCCACTAGTCTGTCGCGGAGCGCTGCAGAAGGCTGGCTGCGCTCCCGGGGGGGTGTTCCAACTTGACCCCCTGTCTGTCCCTCTTCCCTCCTAGCCTGGTTACGGGTGGTGACGGCTCGGGCTAAGTGTTTGTCCTCAAATAGCGGACGCATCTCTGTGCGGACGTCCGCCTCGTACTGGGGCAGGCGAGACAGGGCGTCCGCGAGGAAGTTGTCCTTCCCGGGGATGTGGCTTAGCTGGAAATCGTACCGGGAGAAGAACTCTGCCCACCGCATGTGCTTGGCGGTCAGCTTCCGCGGCTGTCGGAGGGCCTCGAGGTTGCGGTGGTCTGTCCAGACCTCGAACGGTTCCCTTGCCCCCTCCAGCCAGTGCCTCCACTCCTCAAGCGCCATGCGGATGGCCGCTGCCTCCTTCTCCCAGGTAGACCAGTTCCTTTCCGCCTTCCCAAACTTCCGGGACAGGTACGCCCCGGGCCTCAGACGGCCCTCCCCGTCCCTCTGCAGGAGTACCGCTCCCATGGCCACATCACTAGCGTCTACCTGTACCACCATGGGCCGGGCTGGATCCACATGGATCAGCGTAGGCTCGGCGGCGAACGCCTCTTTGAGCCCCTGGAAAGCCTCCTCCGCCCGGGACCCCCAATCCAGAGCCGCCCCGGGACGCTTGGCCCCCTTTCCTTTCCCCTTGGTACCTAGGAGATCGGTGAGGGGGGTCACCAAGGCCGAATAGTTGGGCAAAAAGCCCCTGCAGAAATTTGCGAACCCTAGCAGGCTCTGGAGTTGGCGCCGTGTCCGCGGCCGCTCCCACCCCAGGACTGCCTCCACCTTCTGGGGATCCATGGCCACCCCCGCCGCCGAGATCCTATACCCCAGGTAATCTAAGGAGGGACGGTGGAACTCGCACTTGGGCAACTTGACGTATAGGTGGTTGTCCAGGAGTCTCTGCAAGACCTCCTGGACCAACCGGACGTGTTCCCGGGGGTCCCGACTGTACACCAGCACATCGTCCAGGTAGACCACCACCCCTTTGTACAGGAGGTCGTGGAGTACCTCGTTGATGAGACTCATGAACACCCCCGGGGCCCCGCTCAATCCGAACGGCATTACCAGGAACTCGAACTGTCCAAACTGGCAGTTAAAAGCCGTCTTCCATTCGTCCCCCTCCTGGACCCGCACCCGGTAGTATGCCTCCCTTAAGTCTAGCTTCATGAAGATCGTGCCGGTACCCAACTGGTCCAGCAGATCCGGGATGAGGGGGAGCGGGTACGCGTTCCCTGCCGCTATGGCGTTCAACCCTCTATAGTCCTGGCACAACCTCCGGGTGCCATCCTTCTTGCCCACGAAGATGACCGGAGCCCCCATGGGGCTCTTGGCGGGGCGAATGAACCCTCTGGCCAGATTCTTGTCCAGGAACTCCCTGAGGTCCTGGAGTTCCTCCCCGGACATCTTGTAGATGCGTCCCTTGGGGAGGACCGCATCTTCTGGGATGTCGATGGCGCAATCTGTGCGGCGGTGGGGGGGCAGCTCGTCTGCCTCGGTTTCCCCGAACACCGCCGCCAGATCCCGGTACTCCGGGGGTATCTCCGGCGCCACCACATCCAGCTTGCCCTCGTCCCCGTGGACCCCTTTGGCCTCCCCCTTTCCGGGGCACTGGGGGTCCGATTCGACTCTGTGCTGCCCACACCTATCCAGGTCGAACGTCAGGCGCCCTGAGCGCCAGTCTACTATGGGGTTATGTTCCATCAGCCAATCCAACCCCAGAACTACCTGGTACCCATCCGTGGGGACCCTAACTAGCATCCTGGACTCCCGGTGGTCCCCCACCCACAAGGAGACCGGCCCCACTTCCACCCCAAACGGACCCCCCTTTATGGGACTGCCGTCCATCTGGACGAAAACTAAGGGGGTGCTCCGAACCTGGGTGGGCAAGTCCAGTTCCTTGGCCACTTCGGGGTGCAGCATACTGTGGTCGCAGCCCGAGTCCAGCAGCGCATCTCCCGTCCATTGTTTTCCGCCGTCCGGGTTTTCCAGCCTCACCCGGACCAGGTTGGGTGGTCTTCCCGCCCGTTTCTTGGGGTCCGTTGACCCTGGCGGGACCTGCAGCCGGGCGTCCTTCACTGCAGGTCCAGGTCGTTTCCCGACTCCGCGCCTTCGGAGTCGGACTGGCGCTTTTCCCTCGGCTCCGACGCGACAGCCGCCCGGCTCCCGGTCTTGGGTGTCCGGTTGGTTCCCGACGTCGCTTGGGACCCTGCCGGGGTCCGAACCTCTCCTGGGGGTCGCTCGGGGCACGCCACCGCATAGTGTCCTGCCCCCCCGCACCTCATGCAGAGTCCATCCCGGCGTCTCCTCTCCCGTTCCGGGTCGGGGGTGCGCTTGTGCCGGGGGACCCCCGCGCCATTGGCGGGACGGGGGGTCCCCGAGTTCTCCGCGGGCCTTCGGTCCTTGCCCGCTCTGGGTCCTAGCTCCAGCATCCCCAGGTCTGCTTCCAACTGAGCCACCATGCGGCACCAGCCGTCCAGCGTCGACAGCTCCCGAGGGGTCCCTTTCACTACGGCCCACTTGCGGAGCTCAGGATGGAGGCCCTCCTTGAAGTAGTGGACGAGGACCTCCTCGTTCCAGGAGGAGATTTGGGCGGCCTCCCCCCTGAACATGTCTACATAGTCCTGAACCGGGAGACCCCCTTGCCTGGCCTTCTGGACCCGTCGCTTCGCCTTCTCCTCCGCCTGCGGGTCTTGGAAGCGCTCTTGAAGGGCTGCCAAGAAGTCCTCCAGGTTGGCCAGAGCCGGATCCCTGCGGTCAACCAGGAGCATGGCCCACTGGCCGGCCTTCCCCTGCAGGGAGGAGATGACCGCCGCTACCAAGTCCTCTGGGTCGCAGTCGTCTCCCCCGTACCTTCTGGCGTGGTTCCTTGCGTGGAAGATGAAGGTGGAGAGTTCCGCCGGGTCCCCCTCGAAAATGGCCTTCAGCTCCGGGGGCGGCCTGCGCCGCGCCGTCGCCCTCCCGCGGACGTGCCTCCCGCGGGTCTCCGGGGTCGCTGCGGCGCGCTCGTCCTCGCTGCTGTCGCCCGTGGAACTCCCCGCCACTACGTCGTCCTCCAGCCGGCTGCTGCGACGTCTTGGCGGGGGAAACACCTGCCCCCACAGGGACGTCCCGTCCGACCACGTCAGTCGTTGAGTCACTCCGGGCTCCTGACCTGAGCCCTTCCTTGGGGTCTGCCGACTGCAGACCCCCGATCCCGCGTGGCCTTGGCTCCCGCCGCCGCTACGACTTGTCCGGGGCACCGCGCCCCCACAGGCCTGGTCCAACAACCGGCCTGACTCCTCGCCGACCCGCAGCCGCTCCCAGATGAGGTGGTTCAGCTGCTCCTGGAGTCGCCGTAGCTCGTCCAGGCTCCCGCTGTCTGGTCTGGCCGAGGGTAGGCTCCGTTGGTCTGAGGTAAACAGATCCGCCGGCCGCTCGAGTAGGGCGCTCGAGGTAACGGGGGTCTGAAAACGTACCGCTCCGCGCCATGGGGTCGCCATCTCGGTAGCTGCCGGTAAGCGATCCCAACACGATACGGACGTTGAAGTTTTTTCGTGAGAATCCTCACTATGTCGTGTCCCCAATGGTAACTGTAGCTAGCTGTCAAGAACGCACGCCACTCCGAGAAGTCAGCGGAAGAAGTATTGAAGTTTATTGTACAGCACACAGAGAAACGTGGAAAGTCCGTGAGGATTCTGAGGAGGCCATCTCAGAATCCCCCTTTAATACACCTTGCTGGGTGACTCCCAATTCCCCCCTCCCTTCTGCCCTAAAGGTCCGGGGGTGATCCACTTCCCCACCCGGGGTGGCTTGGACAAAAGAGTTAACTGCTCTGGTCTACCTGCACTATTCATGGGTACTTTTTACATTGTTATTGGGATGCTGCCGGTTCCGCTGCTGATGGCTCGTTAGCGGTCGTTATCGCCCATCCTGGGGTTGTTTACCCCGTGGGGCATGCCTGGGCGAGGTCGGGCCTTGCTGCACTCGGTTTAACCCCTGCGTGCCTGGCTCCGCTGTTGCCCCCTTTCCTGGCCCGCTGCATGGTTCCCCTTCCTGGCGCCCACATGGCGCGACCCCACTGTCTAGTCGGGTCGCGACACCCCCCCCTTTTCAGTAAAAACAGTCAGAATATAAAAGCAGGTCAAAGCATGCCAACAAAACTCTGTCTCACCTTCTCTGATACCTCTGAGTAAGGAAGGGCAAATTGGGAGTTGGCTAGGCAGGCAAATGAAACTCAAACGCCCGGATCTAATTTGTCAGGAAGTCAGTGCATTCAAAGAAATTATTCACTGTTTGATCTACTCCCAGGGTAGGGCCAGAAGGAACATGATGTCATGACCTATCGGAAGCTGAGCAGGTCTAGGTCTGGTTAGTGCTGGGTGGGAGACTGCCTGAGAAGCACAGGTGCAGGTACGCTACCTTGGGCTCCATGATGGTAGAGAAGGCTAAGTGTAAGTAAAGAGACATCTAAATGTGAGCAGCTAGAGCTCAAATGTTGCTAAATGGCAGCTTCAAGCCATTTCTTTAGCTCTAGGAGGAGTACCTAAAGGCTGGCTGCCAACCTGACAAAATGAGGTGATGGTGCCTAAAAGCACGCCATGGTTTTTCCAGCCCCCCTAAAGGACCTGGAAAGGGTGTATCCCTAAGTTATCATTGGAACTCTTTCACTTCTAGCCCTCACCCCAAAGTTACAAACAGAGCCCCAATCTCATTTGATAACCCGTTGCTCCAAAGTTGCTGAGACAAGGGTGCATGTGCCATACGCACAGAGTGAATCTGAATCAGGTCCTGATTCAACAAGTCAAGTTAAATTTAGCAACCATTCAAAGATCATACCTGGGACCTGGACAGGTGGCTTCTCTTCGTCAGAAACTGAATGCAATTTCATTCAAGGAAAGCAAGGGCAAAAGCTTTGTTCCATTCTACATTTTACAGCCTGAAAAATCAAAATAGAAAGTTCAGAAGCAGCGGAACACTGACCGGGAGACTACTGAAGCCGATATTTCTGTAAATCCACTTTGTTATTACTCTTAAACAGACCTCATTTAAAAAGTTGTCTTTTTTTAAAGGCCCTGTAACTAGTTCAGTCACGGAGATAATGAGCCACTTTTTTTGGTATTAGCCTTGATTATATAAGCAACTCCTGGAGGCTATAAACTCAATGCATGCTCTTCAGACTCTTATTATGGACACAGAGAGACTAAGCTTTACATTCACACATTTTTGAAAAGCTATCTGGGGCTCTTACAAGCAGGTACTGGTATCTGGGGGATATGAGAAAAATCTGGGTAGAAGAAGAGTTTGGATTTGATATCCCGCTTTATCACTACCCTAAGGCAGACATAGGGACACGGGTGGTGCTGTGGGTTAAACCACAGAACCTAGGGCTTGCTTATCAGAAGGTTGGCGGGTCGAATCCCCGTGATGGGGTGAGCTCCTGTTGCTCGGTCCCTGCTCCTGTCCACCTAGCAGTTCAAAAGCATGTCAAAGTGCAAGCAGATAAATAGGTACTGCTCCAACAGGAAGGTAAACGGCGTTTCCGTGTGCTGCTCTGGTTCACCAGAAGCGGTTCAGTCATGCTGGCCACATGACCAGATATGATCATGTTGAGGGGTGATATGATAGCCATGTTCAAATATATAAAAGGATGTCATATAGAGGAGGGAGAAAGGTTGTTTTCTGCTGCTCCAGAGAAGCAGACACGGAGCAATGGATTCAAACTACAAGAAAGAAGATTCCACCTAAACATTAGGAAGAATTTCCTGACAGTAAGAGCTGTTCGACAGTGGAATTTGCTGCCAAGGAGTGTGGTGGAGTCTCCTTCTTTGGAGGTCTTTAAGCAGAGGCTTGACAGCCACCTGTCAGGAATGCTTTGATGGTGTTTCCTGCTTGGCAGGGGGTTGGACTGGATGGCCCTTGTGGTCTCTTCCAACTCTATGATTCTATGATTCTATGACCTGGAAGCTGTACGCCGGTTCCCTCAGCCAGTAACGCGAGATGAGCGCTGCAACCCCAGAATTGGACACGACTGGACCTAATGGTCAGGGGTCCCTTTACACCTTTACCTTTAAGGCAGGCATAGGCAAACTTTGGTCCTCCAGATGTTTTGGACTACAATTCCCATCATCCCTGACCACTAGTCCCGTTAGCTAGGGATCATGAGAGTTGTAGGACAAAACATCTAGAGGGCAGAAGTTTTTCTATGCCTGCCCCAAGGAATCTCAAAGCGGCTCACAATCTCCTTTCCCTTCCTCCCCCACAACAAACCCCCTGTGAGGTGAGTGAGTGTGAGGTTTTGAGCTTTAACAAAGCTTGGTCTGTCGCCCTTCCCCACAGGGATGACATCACATCCGGGGCTTATCTATGTTCCCGCTATGTGATGTTTGTATCAGTGTATATGATACTTGTGTGTCTCGGACTGCTGCGTCAGTTCGTCCTATGGCTCCCAGTGGATGGGTCACATCTTTCTGGGCACAAAGCCCTTAAAATCAATAAATCTTAATAATCAGCCGGACTTTGCTGTTTGATTTATTGCCAAGGACTCATTAATCTTCTTCCGTTTGCAAGACGCTCTGCTTTGAAGAAGAAAGTTTTGATAGCAGTGTCCATCGCAGAGAAAGCGTGTGGGCGAGGAATAACGCAACGAAGGTACATGCTGTGGGTGTTGGGAGTTTGTTAACTCACACCTCAGCCCGTTGCGTTTGATATCGTGGGCAAGATCGGTATGACAAGAGTGAGGCTGAAAGACTTCAGAGAAGTGTGACTACTGGTAGCTCATGGTCACCCAGCAGCTGCATGTGGAGGAGCGCAAACCCGGTTCACCAGATTACGAGTCCACCACTCTTAACCACTACACCACACTGGCTCCCTCAAGACCATACCCTGGGACACTTCTCTGTTGTACCATCCAGACTGCCACCAGACTGCATATCTTTAGCAGTCATCTATAAACTCGCAGTAAATTCAATTAAGGTAATTACAGCCAATTGCCAAGTACTGGCAGCAAGTTACATCCAAGACGTTGTTCTCTGCACATCATCTCTTCTAGATGCTGAAGGTTCAGAGGGGAGCAACCAAATTGGGAGACTAAAATCCATTTGGAAAGATTTAGTGTAAATCTTTCCGCCTAGAGTGGCCAGGGAGACCCGGCCAGATGGGCGGGGTACAAATAATAAATTATTATTATTATTATTAAATACATCAGCTGAAGTGTGCAAGTGAGTTCATAAAAGATGTGAGCATAATAATACCAAACAGAAATCAACAACAGATTATATATAAATGAATCTCGGGGAAGAGGACAGTATATGCAAATAATGAGAGAAAGGAACAGTATATACAGATAATGATTACGTGGAAAACAATATAGAACATGATTCAGGTAGGTAGCCGTGTTGGTCTGACGCAGTCAAAATATATAATTTTTTTTTTAAAAAAAATTGTACAGTAGCACCTTGGAGACCAACTAAGTTTGTTCTTAGTATAAGCTTCCGTGTGCATGCACCCTTCTTCAGATACACATTTATGCAATCACTTGCATATGCTGTTCCTTATATAGTAAACTGCTCCCTTCCTCATGATGCATTTATATACAACATGCTGCTGATCTCTCTTTGATATCTCTATTCTGACATTGTTCATGAACTAAAATCCAGTCACTTATCTTCGGCCAATACGGTTAAAATTAAACTTTTGAAATAGATTTTAGCTTCTTGAAATTATTTGGATGCAATTATAATGGCTTCCTTGAGGTTGGGATACACTCCCACCACCACTTGAGAAACCAAGAATATAGCTGGCTTCATTCTCTCTCCCTCAATCCCACCCCCAAAAAAGTCCAAACTCACTAAACGGAGCTCCTCCCCTTCCCAGGGTCCCCTTCCCAGGCAGCCATGTCAGCAGGCCACACCAGAGAGAAGGGCGAGACAGCAAGGCCCTCCTCAGAAGCTCACCTGGGACAAAGGGGCACTTGTCTCCTCTGCAACCCCCCCAGGAAGTGTCTTCTGCAGTCCCCCCTCCCCCCAAGTCATTCTATCACTTCACTGCGCACCAAGCAAGAAAGGGGCAGGACCTGAAGGGGCTTCTTTTCCCTCCTCTCTTGACTGTCGGCCTTGCTTGCCCTTTTCTTCTGCTGCCCTGCACTAGCCCTTGGCCCAAGAAGAAGGCACAAGTCCAAGGCACAGGGTCCAGGTCAGCAGTCCCTGCTCAAGCCCCCGTTGGGGGGAGGTGGTGCAGGAAGAGTTGCGTGCGCCCAGAAGATGAGCAGACGGCGTTAGCGTGAGCAGCTCTTTGAAGCTGGAGATGCAAGGTGTTACAATCCTGGAGCTGCAGAGCTGGCAGGAATCCCAAGGGTCATCTAGCCCAGCCCCCTGAAAGGCAGCAGGAAAGGGCAGGGGGCCCTTAGGAGGAAGCTGGGCCCAGCTCCCGAGGGCAGAAGTGGGAGGGAGGGGCGAAGAGGCTCTGGCTCTCTTGGGGATCCTGGCCAGGACGCCTCCCGGCCTTGCCGCCTCTGGGGAACTGAGCAGGCCGGCAGCAGTTTCCGCCTCAGGCGACGCTCCCCGGAGCCTGCAGAGGCTGGCAGGGCCACGGTCAGCCCGCCCGAGGAGCGGCTCTCTGCACATGCTCAGGAACCACGGCAGCCTTGGCCACCGCTCCTCATCCTGAGGTAAAGAGACGGGCCTCACTGCAGCCATCTTGGAGCAACCGCCGAGCCCAACGTCTCTCCGCCCAGCCACGCCTCCCGCGCCCGACCCTCGGCTCCCATTGGTTGACGGGGCCCGGGCTTCGCCCAGATACAGAGGAGCCGGCCAATGGGGAGGACTCGGAACGGGCGGGGGGAGAAAGGGAGGAGCAGGAGGAGGAGCCGGCTCTCCCATTGCCTTCTGGGAGTCGTAGTGCCTGCTTTCCATTCCTGCCCCCTTCAGAACGGCCATCGAAAGGAAGTGTATAAAAGGGAGAACTGCGTTTCCCAAAAGCCACAGCGGTGTGGAGTCTGAGCTACGGGTCACGAGAAGAGGCAAAAGACGTTCCCCCCCCCCTTTGGCTGCGCGGACAGGTGTGCAGGCGCCGGTGGTCAGGGGCTGATGCGGGAGGGAGGAGGAAGAGGAGGGAGGAGAAGCCTCCAGCAGCACCAAGCCCCGCCTGGAGAAGCTCACCCTGGGGGGGGGGGTGACTGGCAACCTAGGGAGGGGGAGGGGGCATCCCTGGTTGGCATGGAAACGGCCAAGGGATGGAGCCCCCAAGAGCCTCCTTCCCTCTCTTGGTCATTGCATGGCGCTTCCCCCTCACAATGTTGCACTGGCTGGAAAGGCTTGAGAGAAGTTTGGAGTCCATTTTGTTTTCTTTATTGCAAAGCAAGAAGGGTTACGGTCGAATCTTTTCGCCAACCTGTAACCCCGCCCAAAGGTCTGGCCAGGGGTATTTATAACATTTCAAACAAAGGATTTCAATTTAACCAATCATATTTCATTACCTCATGTCCATCATTACCTCATTCTCAATTTAATACGCATGCGCAAGAAGCATTGCTAAATAAACCTTGATCTTAATCATCTCTTACATTCTGTTAGTATGCAATGCATGGGAACCTGTGTTATGTGTAGCCATTTGCACCATGTATCAAATTATGTTCTAGGTTATGGATTGCGTCTTTGATTGGTATAGTTGCTTGTTCTTCTATCTCAGTGTGAGACGCCATCTTGCCAAAACCGTCAGTTTCTTTTAAAGCAACAAGTTAGCATAACTCTTCTATTAGAGGCATATTCAATGATTTATAGGGGTTCACATTATCACATTCATTCACAACAGCCCTGCGAGGTAGGCCAGGCTCAGAGGCAGAAAGTGCCAGCACACCACCCTGGTCTTTCCCATTGCCCCCGACTCCCAACTCCTCTAGATGGTCCAGGCGGATGTCCTGGTCGCTGGTGTGAAAGGCGCTGAGAGATCCACCAGGACCAGGAAACAGCTCCCCCCCCCCCCCCGGTCCCTGACCACCCCCCGCCCCCAATCCGCAACCAGCTTCATCCAGGCCTTACCCTTTAGCCAATATACTGCACTGTCTCTCCTTGGAAGCTGTGCCTGTATTTGTGGCTACTTATGATTTGGGTGTATTTAAAGTTGTATACACCTCTAACCAAGTAAGTAATGTAATAATAGTAAGTACAGTATTAGAAAAGATTGAAGGTAATGTTAGCTGCTCGGGAGGGGGCGGGGCCAGTTTGGAATGCTGGGGGTGAGTGGTGATTGGCTGGTGTCATATTCAATGTCCTTTTAAATGCAATTATGGGAGGTGGGCTATTGGTTTGCTTCCTTTTTTCTGGTTTTTATTCCTTATTCTGTGTTTTATTTTGCATTTTACTACTGGAAACCATCCTGAGATTTTCAGCTGAAGGCAGTATACCAGTTTAATAGATCTTATAAAAGAAAGTAGTCATAAGCAAGAAAGGAAACATCAAAAAATACACAACCAAACCCAACAATTTCCACACAAAACACAGCAACGACTCAAAACAGATGCAAACAACCCCAGCTACACACTCCTGTGGTCCGATGGGAACAAGCCTGCAAGGACTCCAAGGAGCCAAGCTGGGCCCTGGCCTCTTCAGGAGAGACCCTTGGAGGTTGGAGAGCGAGAGGGAATTGTCAACCAGGGTTGGTTGGATCAGGAGGAGAGGAACAGCATAAGAATGCCCATTGTTACAGAAGGAATAAAGAAGCGAAAAAGGGACACTTGAAACGCTATACTTATGTACACAACGTTACCTTGGAACCCTTGTTTTATTTCTAATAAATCAGTTGTATTCCACCAAATGCCTCGTTCTTTGCTCCTTTTTTATTTTTTAAAAAGCCAGACAGCATCCGCAGGGTATTGAACTGCTGTTAATCAATTGGTGAATGTGCAAAGATTGAGCCACAGTAACTGCTAGGCTAAGCTGGCTATTCTTTGCTAGGTTGGGGGTGAAGTGTTCAGGGAAGAGTTCTGTGGGGTGTTTGGTGGGGGGCCCAGCTCACAGCTGTGGGAAAGGGGCACAGGGGCGGGAGGGCAGTACCAGAGCCCCTTGGAGCGAAGGTGGGGGCGGTGGGGGGAGGGAACTAGACCTCTGCACCTAACAGGGTCAAAAGCACACTAGCGCAAGTAGATAAGTAGGTACCGTTGTTGCGGGAAGGGAAACGGCATTTCCTTGTGCTCTGGCTTTCATCATGGTCCTCCATGCACCAGAAGGGTTGAGTCATGCTGGCCTGGAAAGCTGTCTGTGGAAATGAGATGAGTGCCGCCCCCCAAAGTCGCCTTTGACTGGACTTAACCAACCAGGGGTCCTTTGCTGCTTCTTTTTATAATAATATAAAATTTTCTTCCAACCAAATATTAAAAACAAGACAGCATCAAACATTAAAAACTTCCCTAAACAGGGCCATCTTCAGTTGTCTTTTAAAAATATTGCCTTGACATCTGCTGGGAGGGCGTTCCACAGGGCAGGAGCCACTACCGAGAAGGCCCTCTGCCTGGTTCCCTGTAACCTCACTTCTCGCAGCGAGGGAATCGCCAGAAGGCCCTCGGCACTAGATCTCAGTGTCCAGGCTGGATGATGGGGGTGGAGACACTCCTTCAGGTATACTGGGCCGAGGCCCTTTAGGGCTTTCAAGGTCAGCACCAACACTTTGAATTGTGCTCAGAAACGAACTGGGAGCCAATGAAGATCTTTCAGGACCGGTGTTATATGGTCTCGGTGGCCACTCCCAGTCACCAGTCTAGCTGCTGCATTCTGAATTAGTTGTAGTTTCCAGGTCACCTTCAAAGGTAGCCCCACGTAGAGCACATTGCAGTAATCCAAGCGAGAGATAACTAGAGCATGCACCACTCTGGTGAGACAGATAGGTAGGGTCTCAGCCTGCGTACCAGATGGAGCTGGTAGACAGCTGCCCTGGACACAGAATTAACCTGTGCCTCCATGGAAAGCTGTGAGTCCAAAATGACTCCCAGGCTACGCACCTGGTCCTACAGGGGCACAGTTACCTCATTCAGGATCAGGGAGTCCTCCATACCCAGCCCGCCCCCTGTCCCCCAAGAACAGTACTTCTGTCTTGCCAGGATTCAACCTCAATCCGTTAGCCAGCATCCATCCTCCAACCGCCTCCAGACACTCTCACAGGACCTTCACCGCCTTCACTGGTTCTGATTTGAAAGAGAGGTAGAGCTGGGTGTCATCCGCATACTTATGAACACCCAGCCCAAACCCCCTAATGATCTCTCCCAGCGGCTTCATGTTAAAAAGCATGGGGGAGAGGACGGAACCCTGAGGCACCCCACACGTGAGAGCCCAGGGGTCTGAACACTCATTCCCCCCCCCCCTTTCTGAACACGGCCCAGGAGGAAGGAGCGGAAACACCGTAAAAGAGTGCCCCCAGCTCCCAACCCCTCTAGATGGTCCAGAAGGTCTTCCCAATAGCCTGGTGCAAGCTAATGACTTCCTAAAAATCACTGTGACCCCCCTCCCCGCCCACAAGGCCTGGGTTGCTGTGTGTAAGAGAAAGCTGGTGGACAAGCAGCGGCAAGGACAGGCCCATCTGCCTCATCCAACCAAGTCTCTGTCACCCATGCCAGGTCAAGTCCTCCCTCCACAATCAGGTCGTGGATGGCAGTGGTTTTATTCATCATGGACCTGGCATTGCACAGCAGCACCTTCAGGTCATGTGGGTATCCCTTGCTGATTCCAGAATCCTTCCGGTCAGGACCAGATCCAGAGGCAGGGATAGTCCTCAAACAACGACTAAGCCTGCCTCCTCGGTAATGCCATGGTCTGGTCTTAGTGTGACTCCTCCTGCTGCCCGCGATCACTGATATTGGGTGTCCCATACCCACCCACCCACCCACCCACCCCGTGGAACCTGCCACAGCCATTCTGTTGGCTGGGGCCCACTCCCAGGCAGCCCTGACCCTTTCCCCTTAAAACGCAAAAGACAAACTATACAATAGCCTAACCTAACAAAGTAGAACAAGACGGAGGGGTGTGCATGCCCCCTCCTTTGCCAGCCCTGTCCTGCTCACCATCAGGATGAAGGTGGACAGAGCCTCTGCCAGTCCCTGCCGGATGCTTTCCTTTCGGATCTCCAGCATCTTGTGGGCCGGCAGGCAGGAGATTCAGTCCCTGTTGGGAAGGCAGGTGTCGTGGCGCACTCTGCCCTCTCCTCCGCAGCCTGTCTCCACCTGGCAGCTCTGACTGAAGCCTGCTTAAAGGGTAACAAGGCAATGGAGCAGTAGCCTGACCTGCAGCCCGTTCTCTCCAGCCTCCCTCCCTTCTTGCATGGAATTGTAGAGCTGGAAGGAACCCCGAGGGTCATCCAGTCTAACCCCCTGCATTTGCTGGTTTCACCTCCACACTCTAAGTTAGGGAGGACCTTTCTCTCTTGCCAGCATTGCATAAATGCCCGGCTTGAAATTATTATTAGAGGATTTGATTTGATTTTTTGGCCAAATCATTTTTATTCGTTTTACAACAATAAGACATTTAATTACAGTTTCTCCTCTTATATCATAACATTTTGGCTTTTTACGGCCATGACTTCCTTCAAACCTTCCTGACAATTTTCTATTTTTCATTCCCAATTTCTGCATTTTCACTACTTAACCATTGCTTTTAAACTATAACATCCAAAGTACATCTCTCAAAATTCATCTCTACAATGATTTTCATGTCTTTACTTACAAAGCTTCTTGCATTCCTTTCAACGTATTTAATTGACTACAATTGTCTTTCAAATAATTTATGAATTTAGTCCAGTCTTTGATGAACTTCTGGTCTTGCTGTTCTCGGATTCTTCCCGTCATTTGTGCCAGTTCCACATCCTCCATTCACTTCCAGAGCCATTCTTCCTTTGTCGGTAATTCCTCTGGTTTCCACTTCTGTGCTATTCAGATTCTCGCCGCTGTTGTTGCAGAATGAAAAAGCTGAACATCTGGTCTGTTAAGGTCTGTACCTACAATTCCCAATAAGAAAGCTTCCGGTTTTTTAATATATGTATATTTCAACATTTTCTTAATCTCATTATATATCATGTCCCCAAAGCTTTTCACTTTCTTACATTCCCCCCACATTTGATAAAAGGTACCCTCTTTTCCTTTGCATTTCCAACATTTCTAAAGTTTGGCTAATTTAACCAGTATAATGGACCATCTATACATCATTTTCATAACATTTTCTCTTAAAGCAGTACACGCGGTGAATTTTATTCCTTCTTTCCATAGTTTTCCCCAATCTTTTAGCATTATATTGTATCCCAAATCTTTAGCCCAAGGAATCCTTACCGACTTCACCTCTTCATCTTTCAACTGCCATTCCAACAATATTTTATATATTTTTGACAATGTTTTATATTTATTGTTTAATATTTCAATTTCAAATTTTAATTTATTATTTCCAAATCCATTTTTCTTTATGTCATCCTTAAACATCTCATTGATTTGGTAATAGTGTAGCCAATCATTGACATACCCTTTCACCTCCTCATATGGTTTTAATTTCCATTTGTCATTTTGGAGTAACATTTCATATGTTACCCAATTTTTAGTCATGTTTACTTTCTTAACACTCATGGCTTCTAGCGGTGATAGCCACCAAAGTGTTTTCCTTTCCAGTAGGCTTTTGTACCTATCCCACACTTCATAGAGAGACTTTCAGAATATGTGGTTTCCAAATCCTTTATCATAGAATCATAGAATCATAGAATCATAGAGTTGGAAGAGACCACAAGGGCCATCCAGTCCAACCCCCTGCCAAACAGGAAACACCATCAAAGCATTCCTGACAGGTGGCTGTCAAGCCTCTGCTTAAAGACCTCCAAAGAAGGAGACTCCACCACACTCCTTGGCAGCAAATTCCACTGTCGAACAGCTCTTACTGTCAGGAAGTTCTTTCTAATGTTTAGGTGGAATCTTCTTTCTTGTAGTTTGAATCCATTGCTCCGTGTCCGCTTCTCTGGAGCAGCAGAAAACAACCTTTCTCCCTCCTCTATATGACATCCTTTTATATATTTGAACATGGCTATCATATCACCCCTTAACCTTCTCTTCTCCAGGCTAAACATACCCAGCTCCCTAAGCCGTTCCTCATAAGGCATCGTTTCCAGGCCTTTGACCATTTTGGTTGCCCTCCTCTGGACACGTTCCAGCTTCTCCGTATCCTTCTTGAACTGTGGTGCCCAGAACTGGACACAGTATTCCAGGTGAGGTCTGACCAGAGTGGAATACAGTGGTACTATTACTTCCCTTGATCTAGATGCTATACTCCTATGGATGCAGCCCAGAATTGCATTGGCTTTTTGAGCTGCTGCATCACACTGTTGACTCATGTCAAGTTTGTGGTCTACCAAGACTCCTAGATCCTTTTCACTTGTACTGCTCTCAAGCCAGGTGTCACCCATCCTGTATTTGTGCCTTTCATTTTTTTTGCCCAAGTGTAGTACTTTACATTTCTCCCTGTTAAAATTCATCCTGTTTGCCTTGGCCCAGTTCTCTAATCTGTTAAGGTCATTTTGAAGTGTGATCCTGTCCTCTGGGGTATTAGCCACCCCTCCCAATTTGGTGTCATCTGCAAACTTCATCAGGATGCCCTCAAGCCCATCATCCAAGTCATTGATAAAGATGTTGAATAAGACTGGGCCCAAGACAGAACCCTGTGGCACCCCACTAGTCACTTCTCTCCAGGATGAAGAGGAGCCATTGATGAGCACCCTTTGGGTTCGGTCAGTCAGCCAGTTACAAATCCACTGAATGGTAGCATTGTCTAGCCCGCATTTTACCAGCTTCTTTACAAGAATATCATGGGGCACCTTGTCAAAGGCCTTGCTGAAATCAAGATAGGCTACATCCACAGTGTTCCCTTCGTCTACCAGGCTTGTAATTCTGTCAAAAAATGAGATCAGATTAGTCTGACATGACTTATTTTTCAGAAACCCATGCTGACTTTTAGTGATCACAGCGTTCCTTTCTAGGTGCTCACAGACCGTTTGCTTAATGATCTGCTCTAGAATCTTTCCTGGTATTGATGTCAGGCTGACTGGGCGGTAATTGTTTGGGTCCTCTCTTTTCCCCTTTTTGAAAATAGGGACAACATTTGCCCTCCTCCAGTCTGCTGGGACTTCACCTGTTTTCCAGGAATTCTCAAAGATTACTGCCAGTGGTTCTGAAATCACCTCTGCCAGTTCTTTTAATACTCTGGGATGTAGTTCATCTGGCCCTGGAGACTTGAATACATCTAAACTAGCCAAGTGTTCTTGTACTACCTCCTTACTTATTCTGGGCTGTGTTTCCCCTGCTGAATCTTCTGCTCCATATTCTTCAGGTCGGGCATTGTTTTCTTTTTTGGAGAAGACTGAGGCAAAGAAGGTATTGAGGAGTTCTGCCCTTTCTGCGTCCCCTGTTCGCATTTCACCTTCTTCTCCTCTAAGTGACCCCACTGCTTCCTTGTTCTTCCTTTTGCTACGGACATACCCATAAAAACCCTTTTTATTGCTTTTAACCTCTCTAGCAAGCCTGAGTTCATTCTGTGCTTTAGCTTTTCTGACTTTGTCTCTACATGTGCTGGCTATTTGTTTGAATTCCTCTCTGGTGGTTTCCCCCTTTTTCCATTTCTTGTACATATCCCTTTTAAATCTTAACTCAGTTAAAAGTTCTTTAGATAGCCACCCTGGCTTCTTTAGGCACCTTCCATGTTTTCGTCTCATTGGTACTGCTTGAAGTTGTGCTTTTAATGTCTCCCTTTTAACAAACTCCCATCCATCATGAACTCCCTTCCCTTTTAGTATTACTGACCATGGGATCACACCCAGCATTTCCCTAAGTTTTCTGAAGTCGGCTTTCTTAAAGTCTAGAATTTGAGTCTTAGTATGCTTGGTTGCTCCTTTCTGATGTATAATAAACTCCAGAAGAGCTTAAAATGTACCTTCATTTTGTCATACCATAAGTATGCGTGCCACCCAAATCTGTTATCATGTCCTTCTAAGTCTAATAAATCTTTTTTTCTAGTAACATCCATTCCTTTAACCAACAGAGGCAGGCTGCTTCCTAATACAACTTCAAGTCTGGCAGGGCAAAGCCACCTCTTTCTTTACTGTCTGTTAGTAATTTAAATTAATTCTCGGTTTCTTTCCCTGCCAGATATATATTTAAATTAATTTTTTGCCATTCTTTACATATGCCTGTCTCCTTGATTATTGGAATTGATTGAAACAAAAATAGCATCTTTGGTAGCACATTCATTTTGATTACAGATATCCTACCCAAAAGTGATAGTTTCATTCTTTCCCACACTTCCAAGTCTCTCTTTATATTATTCCACACCGTTATGTAATTATCTTGAAACAAATTTATATTCTTTGAGGTTAACCAAATTCCCAAATATTTAATTTTTTTGACCACCTCTTCATTGTTGTTGAATCTTTTCAGTCGTTCATTTGTCCATATTTTAAACTAGAAATTATTATTAGAATTATTATATATTTATTTCCCTGATGGGGACTCGAGGCAGCTTATGGATGAAAATTAATTTTGAAACCAACCCATCTCTCCCATTATTGGAACACTGAAGGAAATTTCCAAGGCACTTACATATAGGGAAGAGAAACCGGAGGTGACAGTGAACAAGATTCCACAGGCTTTTGGGGGGCAGGCGGGGAAATCTACAATTTAAAAGCAATTAAACACTGATAGAATTAAAACTGTGTCTGTGAATACAAATAAAAATATTTTACCATACAAATAATTGCAATAAAAACAGCACAGGCCTTTTCATTAAAAGCACATTATTATATTATATTCATGTATACTTTGCTTACCATTGAATTGTCGTGTCGGAAGGGACCCCGAGGGTCATCCAGCCCAACCCCCTGCAATGCAGGAATCTTTTGCGCAACATGGGGCTCAAACCCACGACCCTGAGATTACGAGTCTCGTGCTCTATCAACTGAGCTGGAGTCTTGTTCCAAATGTTAGGCCTTTATAGTGCACTCCTCTTGCACCTGTCTAGTGCAGTGCACAGCGGGGGGTGCTTGGGGCTACTTCTGTCTACTAGGAAGACGTTGGGTCAACCCGTCTGTACCCCTCGAGCATCCCTGCCAAAAGGGATTTTTGCAAGGCTCTTACATGAGATGCAGCTCACTGGGAAGAGCACAGGGCAGGAATGAACTTACACCTTCCAGCCTTCCCTTATTCCCCCCTCCCCCAAAGTGCACTCTGTCCATTAGCTGAGAACATAGATTGATGCCTGCTCACACGCTCTTGGGCACCGTGGTCATAGCATCCGGTTGACGGGAGTCCAGATTTCACCGTCTCTGCTCGACGCTCCCGCCGCCCTCGCAGTCTGGCTTCCTGTTCCCATCCAGCCGAGGGCGATTGTGAAAGTCAAGGAAGATGTTGTAGATGAAAATTCCAAGGAGGCTTCCCCACATCGGTGCGACCACTGGGACCCACCACCAATGATTTGATGCGCTGAGAGGAGGGGGGGAAAGCTGGTTTCATTCGGTTCTAAGAGAAGCCAAGAGCAGAAATTGAGCTCAGCTGCTTCTCTGACAGCACCACTGGGGCCCACGTGGTTCTTTGTAGACCTGGTGGCAGTATTCAAAAGGAGCTGAGACCCTCGTGTTGTTGGATGGCGACTACAGGTGGCAACCATTTGGAGCAGAGGTTCCCTTCCTGACCCCCCCGGGTGTCGGTGGAGCACTCACAAGCCCGTCCTGCCCCATGTTGGGGCCGCTTCCAGGTCGCCAGCAGCGTGTATCCATCGGACCCACACCAAATGGTTCCTGCCTGCATCTTCCCCATCCCTTGCCTGTACTGGCCCTCAGTTACGTCCATCACAAATCAGCCTTGAATGCAAGGGCGGCCCCTCCAGAGGTGGTTGCAGTGCAACTCCCATCATCCCTGGCTGAGCTGTCTTCAAGGGCAGCCCCAAGTAAAGCGTCTTGCAGCAATCCAGTCTGGAAGTTACCAGAGCCTGGAGCGCAATGGCCAAGGGACAGCTGTGCCAAAGGGGTTCCAGCTGGACTCAGCTCTTCAAAAATTATTAGAATTCGGACTAAGAAACAGGCGTGTTTTGGAAAGGAGGAGATTTTAAAAAGACCGGAAGATCAGAATTATGAAATTGGGGGGAAACTTAGGGAAATTATTTTTAAAAACTCTTCCAAAAATCCCTTTAAAAGAATCAAGTCTTTAAAGAATCAAGTATTTAAATGAATCCTTCCAAAAAAATTGAAAAATTATCCAGTTGCAGCTACCTGAATCTAGGGAAAAACAAGAGAGAAGAACGTAGAAACTTTCTCCCGACAGCCAGAACATGGGAAGTCCTCCCCAAAACGTTTAGTTTGGGATGTATAATTGGATTTATTGTTTGTATTATGATATGGCAAGGTTTGATTTGCTACCAATTGGAATGTTATTAATGGAGAATATATATATATATTCGGGGTATATATATATATATATATATATATATATATATGGGACCCAGGTGGCACTATGGGTTAAACCACAGAGCCTAGGGCTTGCTGATCAGAAGGTTGGCGGTTCAAATCCCTGCGACGGGGTGAGCTCCCGTTGCTCGGTCCCAGCTCCTGCCCACCTAGTAGTTCAAAAGCACGTGAAAGTGCAAGTAGATAAATAGGTACTGCTCCAGCAGAAAGGTAAACGGCGTTTCCGTGCGCTGCTCTGGTTCGCCAGAAGCGGCTTAGTCCTGCTGGCCACATGACCTGGAAGCTGTACACCGGCTTCCTCGGACAATAAAGCAAGATGAGCGCCGCAACCCGAGAGTCGGACACGACTGGATCTAATGGTCAGGGGTCCCTTTAACTTACCTTTATATATATATACACACACACACACACACACACACACATATATATGAGACAGTTAACGGACAAGCTGTCAGTCAAAGCTCGCCGTCTCTCACCCATACATAAATATAAACTAAAAATGTGCTTTTAATGAAAGGGCCTGTGCTGTGCTGTTTTCATTGCAATGATTTGTATGGTAAAATATTTTAATTTGTATGCACACATGCAGTTTGAATTCTATCACTGTTGGATTGCTTTTTAATGGTAGATTTCCCCGCCTGCCCCAGTCTTGATGGCTTGTCTTCTTTCCATCCCTAAGCCGCCTTGAGTCCCTGCCTGGGAAATAAACACAGAATCATTCTGGGGATAATTCCAAGCCGGGCATTTGGGTTTCCGATATCCAAGGCCACCCAGAACTGAAGAGTGCGGAGGGGGGACAACCAAACGATCCTCGGATGAAGGGTGCCTTTCCTTTGTTGACGTTGTCCCAGGCCGGCTGAGCCAAAGGTCTCCTTTCCTCTGACATCATTTCCCCCTGATGGTGTCACAATCCTGTGACCTCATGCCTCCTCCCTAGGAATGCTGGGGAGGGGGGAGGGGCCTCTTGTGGGAGTTGTAGGAGTTGAAAGAGAGAAGGTAAATTCCCAGGGGCTCCCGCTGCTTGCGACCCTTTCCAGCAGATTGAAGCCCACCTTGGGCTGTATCTGATCCAAAGGGCGCTGTATTTCCTTCCCTCAAGGATTCCAGTTAGGAAGCAGAACCAGAATAAAGTACTTGACCAAATAAGAGCTCCCAGAGGCATGGGTGTACCCAGGGGGGGCAGAGGGGGCAGCTGCCCCCCCAGAAGCAAAAATGATCAGCATCCGTTCAAAGCAAACCTGAACGACCATTGCTTGCCCCCCCCCCCCAGTTTTGATCCTGGGTACGCCCCTGCCGAGAGGGTGCCTAGGCTACCAATGCTTCCGCTTTCACCAAGTAGTGCAATTAGCTGAGCCCGTTAGTACCAAGTTGCATGAGAAAGACATCCCGGTTGAAAGATACAGCGCCTAATACCGTAGTGCAATTAGCTGAGCCCGTTGGCACCAAGTTGCATGAGAAAGACATCCCGGTTGAAAGATACAGCGCCTTATACCCTGTTTCCCCCTTTTTAATACGTAGTCATAAAGTAAGCCATGGCAGGGATTTTTTACCTTTGTGAGAAGACGTACCCCAAAAGTAAGCCGTGGTGCCGCCATTGTTCCCGTCGCCTCCTCAGCCCCTCCTGCGTGCGCAGGGAGCCAGCGAATCAGCGAGAGGCGCGCGGGGGGGGACGCGCCTCTTGCGGAGTTCTGCCCCGCCTGCTCAGCGCGCAGGGGAAGGCTGTACCGTACCATACTGACGTAATAAAAATAAGACACCCCCCGAAAATAAGCCACCCTGTGTGTTTTTTTTTTAGGGAAAAAATTTATAAGACGGTGTCTTAAAAAGGGGGAAAGACGGGTACAGGGGTCAGCAAAGCTTTTCAGCCGGGGGCCGGTACACGTCCCTCAGACCTTGTGGGGGGCCGGACTATATTTTGAAAAAGAATCATGACCGAATTCCTCTGCCCCACAAATAACCCAGAGATGCATTTGAAAGAAAAGGACGCATTCTACTCATGTAAAAACACGCTGATTCCTGGGCCGTCTGCGGGCCGGATTGAGAAGGCGATTGGGCCGGATCCGGCCCCCAGGCCATAGTATGCCTACCCATGACCGTATAGATCCTGGGTATAGATCGCCAGGAATGCAGATAACCTTAGACCTGCTTCTTACCTGATAATAGTAATAAAGTATACATCTTCTTTAGAAGTTGGGTGTTCTCATCTATAATTTCTCTTTGGAATCTAGATACGGTATAACGGAATCCTTTCTTGTTATCTTCTTTAAGAAGCTCATTTCTTTGGCGATGGTGCAGCCAATCCTTGAGCCTTAGTTCCCCTTCTCTCCCTTCTAGTAGATCCCTCGAGGGAGGCCATTTTCTTTCCCTGTTTATCTTTGCAGTTGAGATACCAACCATGGAGTCTTTTCTTCTAACAGATCTTTATATTTTCCCCATACTTTTAAGAGTGATTTCCTAATTATGTGGTTATGAAACCCTTTATGTACCTTCTCTTTAATAATTATCTTTATTTTATTTATTTCTTGCAGAATGGCATACTTTTTAAAAAAGCTGGGAAAGAAAAATAAAATACACCCTCTGGAGGAGGGTAGGAAGAAGGAGGCGGCTCCAGGGCCACCAACGGCAGGTGAGTTGGCAGAAGCAGGTGGCTTTTGGGTTCCCCTGGGCCAGGGTCTCTGCTGCTTTCTTTTATCCCTGGGCACAAGTCCACCCCCCTCCTTTGGAAGAGGCATGGAGCATGGAGCAGGGGCTTCCGGGTGGCAGCCCCTGTTCTGCATTGCTGGGGGTTGGACTAGGTGACCCCGCAGGTCCCTTCAGACGCTACAGTTCTCGGATCCCTGCTCAGATACGGCATGATCTGCAATCCCCCCCCCTTTTCTAAATTTTGAGTCTTATACACAGGGGCACATACACAGAAAAATACGGTACCTTTCTCTCTCATCCGCCTCATTTACTTACCTCTCTCTATTTCTCTCCCTTTCTCTAGATAAGAACTTGCCGGAGGCAATGACCCTGGACACCCTCCTCCAACACCTCCAGCCACCTGCCCAGGTGTGTGTTATGCAGGGAGGATTTGATTGAAATCCACCCTTTTCTTTTTGATCTGTAAGAAGTTTAGACTTTCTTCTGGGTTTCTTCCCCTGCCAGAGAAATCTGGAGAACACATTCTGCCAATCTTTGAATTGTCCCACCCCACTGATTGCCGGGATTGTTTGGAATAAAAATAACATTTTAGGTAGCACATTCATCTTTCTCGCAGAAATTCTTCCCCAAAATGACAATTTCAGTTTTTCCCACACTTCTAAATCCTCTTTCCATACAGGTAAATCATTATCCCTGAATCAATTTATATTTTTGGGAGTCAGCCAAACATCCAAATATTTAACCTTTTTAGCCACTGAGATTCCTCAAATTCTGGTTTCTGCTTTATATTTCTGACAATCATGTTTGTTTTGGCTTTGTTTAATTTTAAACCTGCTATTTCCCCAAACGCTTCCATTATTTCCACTGCTTCAACTACACTGGCTTGTGATCTTCCAACGTTCACCCCAAGTCGTCAGCAAAGGCCTTTCACTTATATTCCTTTGTACCCCTTGAATGCCCTTTACACTTTGCGCCTCTCTTAACTTTTTCACCAGTACCTCTAGGATTGATATGAACAATAACGGTGACAACGGACAACCCTGTCTCGTTCCTCTTGAAATTTCAAATTTTTCTGTTACAACATTATTAGCTATTAATTTTGCTTTTTGTTCTGAATAAATCGCTTCTACCCCTTCAATCACCTTCAAGTAGTGGAGGCAGAGCAATTAGGACAGGTTGACTTTTCAACTTTCAAATTCCTCAAATGAAGGGTACTAAAGAGTTTGAAAGCACGTCAAAGTGCAAGTAGATCAATAGGTCCCGCTCCGGCGGGAAGGTAAACAGTGTTTCCATGCGCTGCTCTGGTTCGCCAGAAGCGGCTTAGTCCGGCTGCCCCCATGACCCGGAAGCTGTACGCCGGCTCCCTCGGCCAGTAAAGCGAGATGAGCGCCGCAACCCCAGAGTCGTCCGCGCCTGGACTTAACTGTCAGGGGCCTTTTACCTTTAAAGGGTTGTAACGTAACTTGGGAATTCAGAAGATATTGTGGTTAAATTAATATAATTTAGTTTTGTGTGTTAAGTAAACTATGTGTCAAATTGCATACAAATTGTTAAAACAATTGTCTAATACTTTCAATCTATTATTATTATTATTATCATTATTATTATTATCATCATCATTCTCTTATTTAGTACTACCTGACATTTTCAGAAGGTAAAATTGAAATTCTTTGGTTTTTGACAAGCAGTTTATGTAACTGGGGGGGTCTCCTCGCTGTGACTCACCAAACCCTTCCCCCACCCTTAGAGTGCCCTCTATAGATCCTTCGGGCTCAAACTACGGGATTGCAGGAGCCACGAGACAGTCCAGCAGTACCTGCACTTACTTCTAAACTTGCCTCTGGAAGAGGAAGCAGTCAGAGAGGTGAGTGGATTTCTGTGTTCCCATGAAGTCCCCGGCAGTGCTATTTTTCTAGAAAAAGAGGTGCTGGAACTCCCCACGTTCTCTTAGAATGGCAATGGCGCCCATCTGAGCTCCAAAGGTGGCCGGGGTGGAGCCCAGGTGAGGGGGGCCAGAAGCAGAGTCTCCCTGGGGGCTCCTCCTCTGGACCAGGCCAGGACACCGGTCAGGGAGCTGTGGGGTGGGGGCGAGCGAGCACAGGCCATTCACGGGAGGCATGACGTGCACAGCAGAGTTCCTCTGGCTCCGAAACTCCTTTCAGTGGCCTCCCAAGCAGACGGAGACTGAGGCGAGGGGGTGCAACATGCCCCCCCTCAATGCCCCTTCTAGCAGGAGCCGCTTTTCAGCATTCCATTGATCTGGGGCAGATTTCTTTAAGGTTGGGTTAGACCAGAGCAGCCCACATGTGGCCCTCAATGCCTTTCTGGGCACCCTTTGAGGCACCCATGCACACCTGTAGCCCTTGCCCTGCCTCCCCCAAGCTGGGGAAGCGAGGTGCTGGGCTTTGGGAAGGAGGCATGAGGGATCTGTCAGGGTCCCGTCCGGCCCTCCTCCCGCCTTGCTGTAAGCGGCTCTCGCTTTGCCTGCTTTACAGTGAGCTGGAAGGGGGGCAGACGGGCTCCCCTGGTTGTGAGCACCCTGTTGCAACAGGTAATAAAGATCAGGCTTACTAGCTGTTTTGCGTCTCGATATTCTCTGGTTGGCCTCTTTTAATTTCTCCTAGCAATAGAGAACCTACAAAAGGCCTCTGGGCTCTTGGGTACCCCGTAAGGGAAAAGGAGCAGTTTCCCCCCCCATAACACGTGCATCATTCTCCCTAGGGAATTTCCGAGGCTGTTGGACTAGTGTCGTCCTGCCATTTGTCTCAGACGCTGGCAACACTGAAAGATTTTGGCCATGCGGTAAGTGAGGAAGGAGCATTGCAAGAGTGTACGTCTAACAGTTCCATAACCTGAGGGGACCTTGGGGTCATTTGCCCCCCCCCCCCCGACTCTCCACTTCTTCTCCAACTCAGCTGGAAGGAGATCAGAACCTTTTGCTTCCATTTTCAGTCCACTTCCATCAAGTGTTACTTCAAACGCCCCAGACAATGGTGAATATTCACTGTGAATTGTTCAAAGGAGCCCGTTTCCCAAGGCTAGCCTTTGATAAGATTAACGAAAAAATAACCCCTGTGTTGCAATCAACGACAGTAGTATCAAAAAGGCAACACGCAGACCGATGTATGCAGGGCACTTGTTGAACTTTATAATTCGACAAATATGAACGAATATGACAGCGTTTTGACTTTTTGTCTTCTTCAGTCATAAACTAAAGAGAATTTCAAACACATATGATAGAACCAATACATGAGCAACAGTGTCCAGCATGAACCAGACTCCTGCATAATTCAAAATAATCTAATAAAAATGCTCTAATAAAAAATACTGATAATAATAATAATAATAATAATAATAATAATAATAACAACAACATACCTCAATGCATATACACTTTCAGTGGAACAGTGGTCATAAACATATGTAACCACTGTTCCCTAACAAGGGGAACAGAGAGCCTAATGTACACAAACTCACTCACAGGTGAAACTTTAGTTAATCATAGAGAACAGTCATTTAAAGCGACAGGACCACACAATTAAGTAAGTATAACAGTATAGTTAAATAAAACAATTCAGATCTAATTCTGAATTCAACCCTCCTGGGTACAATGTCTTAAACAAGAAAATAAACTGTGATTCTTTTTGTCTGAGTCGTTTAACATAGTCACATCTGAAGTTGACATTCCTCCTGTTAATCATTTGGAGCTGGAGACTGAAGTGACCCGAAGCGGTTTATTAAAACTTGTTCCTCCTCACAGACAGAGTCCTCGTTGTCTCTGGTAGCAAAATGAGTGTCAGCACAGGCTATATCTTTTCTTTTTGCTATTAATGGGTCTTGTAAAGAGGGGCCCCGCTGACTCGCTTGGTATCTGTTTGGTTGTTTAGATCTTTTCCCTTTGGGATTCTCCGCGCCTCGCGTCTTAGCACTCCTGGGAGCCACGAGGGGGGCTATTGGTGCTCTCTTTTCAAAAATTCTGAGCAGCTCAAATCCTTCATTTGTAAATAGTTCTTTGGCTCTAAAGATGTAATTTGCTAAATTGTAATCTAGAAGCGTAATCAGGGCTCGTCTTGGGTATAAATAGTCTAGGGCAGCAATAGCAGATGTTTTAACCGTCCCCGGCAAGATACCATTTAAGATGTCCTGCGATCCAGCCCGGCAAGAGGGCCCATAGGTTTAGGGTAGTTAGCCAGGACGAGCTTATGGGGTTAGAAGCAAGTTCCAGCCTTTTTTGAGCTGGCCGGCTCTGCGGTGAGTTCCCAGCGATGTTTGAGGCCATCCGTTCGCTGCTGGCTGCAGTTTTTGGAGGTGCCCTAACAGGGCTCTGCGAGAAAGTTCCTGTAGAAGACGTAATTCCTTTGGCCGCACACGGGGTTGTTTCCTCAGGCATGGACTTGGGCTTGGGCTTGGACTTAGGCGAGCCCCTTTCAAATCCTGTGAGTTGATTTTATTTGTTCCAGTTGTGGCAGAGGATGGTAATAGATTAAAAAGTGTTTGCCACTGCATCTTGCAAGAGTGATGAATTATCTGGGACTTACTAGCATTTTTGATGTTGTTCGTTTTTTGGGTTTTGATATTTTTTGGGTTTTTTTCCCCTTAGGCTCCGATTCCTCTCCCCCCCCCCCCCGGTAGTTTGTTGGTGTGTAATGTGTGGTTTGAAGCGTCAGGGCCAGGACAGTTGTTCATCGTGGGATCAGCTGCTCTTTCAGAATGTATGATTTTAAAATTGTCCACAAGGGTCAGGAGGAGCCCATTTGTTATTGCTCAGAAATGTTTGATGTTGGGTCGGTCCGTGCATATCTGGTGTAGCTGTTCCTGTAAACGCTCCCCCTGTGCTTCTATCCTGGTTATATTGGAAGCGGGCCCCTGGCGAGGCTGATTTCTCCCAGGAATCAGGGATGACTCTAGTGACTTATCCTCCATTGTATTCGTTGTTTTTGTCTCCGTGACATTTTCTGCAAAGGCAATTTCATTAGGTGATTTGTACTCTCTTGACCTGTCCGTAGCTCTTGGAGTTGTGTTGACCAATCCAGCGCTGTGATAGGTGGGGGGGTAACCTCATCTGGGAGGCTTCCATTCGGAGCTCTCTTGTTCATTTCTTTTGAAGGAAAATAGCAGGTAATTTTACTTTGCCTCTTTCGCAACGCCGTTGGTTTGTGGTTGACGTTGGCGTAAGTCCCAGGTCTTGGCGTTTCTTCCTCGTTAGGACCAGGATGGAAGCGGGGAGTGGGAGAATTAAATATCAGCGGCTCACCCGGGGGAGGTTCTTCATCAGTACGGGAAGAACGTAAAACACAGCTTACAAGGAGCTCTGATAAAACCTTAGCGAGAATCATTGGAGAGGCGGATGAGCTGATGCCAGAGGAGTAAGTTAGGAGCGCAAAAACTTGCCTTCGGTTAGGGGGTGACCAAGATCACCTTGACTCCTCCATGACTGGAACCGGAAACCTCAGCAAGCCGACAGAATCGGGATTCAAGATCACCGTAACAGATGGGAGAACTGGGCCCCAACTGACCAAACGAAATTCTATTGGGTCAAATGTCAGGTTTTACATTTAGGCAGGAAGAACCCGATGCACAGATATAGGATGGGGGAGCAGTTTGAGTTTCCTGGAGGGGGGGAAATACACATTTTGTCAGTCTGTGCAACAACTTACTGACGACTAATATTTCCCCAGCTGCTAAGAACAGGGGCGGAGCCAGGACGGGGCATTGGGGGCAGGCCGTCCCGGGTTCCACCCTGGGGGGGGTGACACTCGGCGCCCCCCCCCCACGACTCCCGAGCCGAGCCCCGCCGCCTGGTAAGAAGCCTCTTTCCGTGGGACGGCTGGCTTTCCGTGGGGACGGTGGGCCCCCGGAGGGTGACATTCGGTGCCCCCCCGACTGAAGCCATATAGAGGCACAAACCTCAGAAAAAGAAGCTTCTCTCTCACCCCCCCACCCCCCGCGTCTTTCTCCCTCATTTTCTTCCAGCACAAGCCTCTGTCCGTTTCTTTGCAATCCTCCCCTTTCGCCGGCTTGGCAGCAAGAAGCCCCGCCCCCAGAAAAAAGCGGGGCGAGAGGCCCCAATCCTGGCACGGGGCTGTTAAAAAGAGGTTGCACGCCATGCAAGCATCCAAGAAGGCGCTCCGTCCTTTTTCTTGGGGTTCCCCGTGGGAGGAGCCCCCACCACCCTTGGAGAGACAGGAGATGACTCCCAGCAGCGCTGCAGGGTAGCCCTCCTTAGGGCCTGTGAAGTTTGGCTTGGAGGGAGGGGGGCAGAAGGCCGCGGAGGCAACTTTTTCACTCACTCTCCCCCCCCAACCCCTATGGTCTGTATATGCTCAGAGGCACGCCTTCCCTGCATGCAATTCCAGTTACAGAGCGATGAAAAGAGAAAAGGGAGGAATCCCTTCGTGGTCTCTGTACTGCTGGACGTTTGAATCCTTTTTTTTAACAGGAGCTGCATGTGGGGAGGAAGTGTGGCCTGCACTGCAGGGCTGCTGTGAGCCCCCTAGCGCCACCCCACCTCTCAGCCCCATGCCCCAAGCACCAAGCTGCCTTAGGGGCAAAATGAGAGTGGACTACACCATCTTCTCAGCCACGATCCTCCTCCTCCCCACAACAGAGCAGAAGAATACAAGTGGTCTACACAACAGGGTGGGACGCGGGTGGCGCTGTGGGTTAAACCACAGAGCCTAGGGCTTGCCGATCAGAGGGTCGGCGGTTCGAATCCCCGCGACGGGGTGAGCTCCCATTGCTCGGTCCCTGCTCCTGCCAAACTAGCAGTTCGAAAGCACGTCAAAGTGCAAGTAGATAAATAGGTACCGCTCTGGCGGAAAGGTCAACGGCGTTTCCGTGCGCTGCTCTGGTTCGCCAGAAGCGGCTTAGTCATGACCCGGAAACTGTACGCCGGCTCCCTCGGCCAATAAAGCGAGATGAGCGCGCAACCCCAGAGTCGGTCACGACTGGACCTAATGGTCAGGGGTCCCTTTACCTTTACATAACAGGGTTGCCTGATGATAGGAAATTTCCAAATGGGGGACCGGTCTTCTCCCATAAAGGACCGGACCCCAAGACACGAGGCGATGACCTCAAGGGAGCCCCTATTCTCGCCCCACACTGTAGTCGCACAAGCATATACATAAACCCTGAAATAAAGGGTTCCCTTCCTTTATTTTCCTATAAAACGCGAATATATCAGCGCTATAACTTCTCTGTCTGCTATTTTTCCTTTCTTCGTATCGGTCTACCCATTATTTCCTATGGACAATGCTTTCCAATGGGGTGCGTCTCAGCCAATCAAAACCATGCATTTCCCCTACAGAGCGGAGCTCGATTCGAACTCTTTGCACGCTCCATTACCCTCTGACGAATTGTTGACAGGTGCCCCGCTGTGAGAACAAAGCCTCAGCCTGATCAAATCAGATACTAACAAGGTGTTGACAAGTCCTTCTAAGAGAACAAGGCTGATTCAATCAAGAAATGGACAGTTATCAATTAAAATGGATACTTTGTAACAAAATGAAGTCTAGACTAGGAAATGTCATTTTAAACCTTTATTCCTTGCAAGTCAAACCGCAAATCTTTAAATAATCATAGTAAATCGCTGCCTTAACGGATTTTATTCATTCTGGTCTCATTTTAAAGCTAGTAAAAAGGGCTTCCAAGCCTCTTAGCTCCCGCCATTGTTCGGACATCAGGAATTGACTTCTGATGCCCTTTTGCCATCCACCATTATTCTCTAGGCAGGGGGACTCGTCTCTTCAAGTCTTCCATAATCCCTTAAGCGTGAGGGCACGTACACCTACCCAGGGCCTCAGGAAATGCCACACCTGGACAATCCTCTCAAGTACCCATCATCAGGTTTCCAAGACGACAGACAGTCTCCTGGATGCTTCTCATTGTTCTTCCCCGGGTTGCCACTCAAAATGTATATTTGACCCACTCAAGTGTCATTTACCTGTTCCTGTAACCTTTCACCCATATGTTAAACCTTGTTTACCCATATGTTAATCATGTTGAACCCTCCTACTCTCCACCCCTTCTTGACGTTTTGCTTATGTATTAGTGATGTAGTTGTGATGTATGGTGAACTGTATTCTGGGTTGTAGCGGGAAGTTTTAAAAGTTTCTGTCGCCCTTTGTTCGGGGTCCAGTCTCGTGGCTGTAACCTGTTGCGCAATAAACTCCTTTGCTTTTGCTCCAACTTCTGGCTGTTCTCCTTTGATCTCCGCTGCGAACCACGGGCTTCTCTCGTAGGACCGGGACCTGAGCAACCTCTGCCCCGGGAATTTCCGTAACACTGTGTTACTCCCTCAGGCTGCCCACCGTGCAGTATAGAGAGCAGACTACATGGCAGGGCTGTTGTAGTCCACTGTCACCCTCTGCACCTTAAAAAAAACGTTGCATAAAAAATACAAAGTAAATGGCAAGTTAGGAAGAAAGGCAGGGTTTGATTTGATTTCATATTTGCATTTCGCTCGTCCAAAAACAAATGTTGAGCTCAAAGTATTTCACAATAATCACAAACAGCATCATTGCAATCTCTAACATAAAAGACAGCAGCATATAAATATAAATAGGACAAAGGATGACAAATCCATTTAAAAATATTGATATAATGCAATCAAGTCACAATAATATCCTCCCTTTGGTGCTGCCTTTTTGTTTGCGTGTGTGTGTGTGTGTGTGTGTGTGTGTGAACACGACAGCCAGTTTCCCAGCTGGTCCACCTTCACAGGTGGGGGAAACTGAGGCTGCTCAGAGCCTGCCACTCTTTCCCCTGTGATGGACTGGAGATGCCTGTGTGCTTTTGAAAGGAGAAACTATTTCGACAAAGATCGCTGGGAAGGTGGTGCCAGGACCCAGGCAGAATCAGGAATCAGCATCTGAGAGCCCCTACGCCAACTTCTTAAAGTTGGAAGCAGGGAAGTACCGTAGGAGGAGAGAAGAGATGGGAACAGACCGTGCATGTCCCCCCTTCGAGTGCTCCAGGCTAAGTCCTCAGCCTCCTGCCCTTTTGCCCGAAGCAAGGTTCCAACCATTGTTCCACCTAGCTCAGTATTGCCTACACTGACTGGCAGCAGTTTCAGAGAGGGATTTTGTGTGTGCACTACAAATAAAATATGTGCAGTGTGCATAGGAATTCATTCATATTTTTAAAAAACTATAGCCCAGCCCTCAACAGTGTCTGAGGGACAGTGAAAGTTTGAGGGCCCCTGCTTGAAAGTTCGGAACAGGTCAGAGAGGCTGAAACATCTGCATATGGAGGGCCTGGAGGGCAGCGCCTGAGGAGGGAGCACAAGGGCTTGGGCTTGTTTTCTAGGGCTTCTGCCTCTTGGATTTGTGTGACTGTCCAGGCTTGTGTGTTTGTTTCTGGCCGTTTGTGTGCTCTCCCTGAGCACATGATCTGAGGGGGCGGGGCTTCCTGTGAGTCAGGTGAGTCAGGTGACTAGCTGTGGGCGGAGCTAGTCAGTGCCTGGAGGGCAGCGGCGCATGCCTAGTGGCATGCGCAGTTTGAGCCATCTTTTAGATAGAGGGGAGCTAGTCTCAAACGTTTATTGGGGGAGACCTTGGCATCTAGGCTTCTTTTTTTGTCCTGACTTCAAGCTTCAAGATGGAGGGTGAGGGAACAACTGTAGTCGCCTGCAATTCCTGCACAATGTTTGCCTTCTTGCCAAAGGATGTAGGCAGCTACACCTGCAGCAACTGCAAGTTGGTTGCCCTACTCGAAGACAAGGTCCAGCAACTTCAGGCCCGTGTATCTACGCTCCAGAAAATTAAAGAGCTGGAGCTTTTCTTGGATGCAGCAGAGCACACTGTCTGCACCAAGCAGGAGACAGGGCACATCCCTGAGGAGGAGATCAGTTCCCCAACACAGAAGCCACATGTATGGAGGAACGTGACTCACAGAAGTAGAAGGCCCAGGGATCGCTCTGAGTGTTTAGAACTACACAATCGATTTGAAGTGCTCTCCCTTAACATGGAAGATAAAGAACAGACTCCATTTGAAGATCTTTCCCTCATCACAGTTGATAAGGAATATGAAGACGAGCAGCAAAGTCAGCCCTCCGGGAATGTGCAGGTGACCTTGGAAGGGACAGCACATGTAAGAATCCTGACCAAGCCTATGAGGAGGTGTGTAGTGGTGATAGGGGATTCCCTACTGAGGGGTACAGAAGCAGTGATCTGTGGGCCTGACAAGATGTCTCAAGAGGTGTGCTGTCTCCCCGTGGCCAAGATCCAAGATGTAACAGAACGGCTGCAAGGAATCATAAAACCCACTGACAAAAACCCCTTCCTTTTTGTCCATGTGGGAACCAATGACACTGCAAGCCATAGCCTCCAGAAGATCAAAAGTGATATGAGGCTCTGGGCCGGAAGTTGAAGCAATTAAATGCACAAATTGTCATCTCATCTGTCCTCCCAGTTGAACGACGTGGCCCAGGGAGAGAGGGAAAAATAGGGGAAGTGAACAACTGGCTTCACAAATGGTGCTGGCAGGAACGGTTTGGATTCTTAGATCACGGTCTGCAGTTTCTTGAAGATGGACTTCTGGCAAGTGATGGGCTGCACCTCACAAGGGTTGGGAGGAATGTTTTTGCCAAGAATCTCAAAAACCTCATCAGGAGGGCTTTAAACTGACTTATGTGGGGGAGGGAGACAGTGGTCCTGAAGGTAGGAGTCTATCAAATGCTGAAGATGATCATCCAAATGTCAAGGACCAAATGGAGCAAACAGCACACAGACCTAGTGGTGGGAGGAAAAAATCCTTGAGTAGGAGACTAGGGGGAATGATCAATGGTTTCAATGTCTGTATACAAATGCACAGAGCATGGGAAATAAACAAGATGAACTTGAGCTCTTGGTACAGCAAACTAAATACGACATAATAGGCATCACTGAAACCTGGTGGGATGAGTCTCATGATTGGAATGTAGTAATAGAGGGATACAATCTATTTCAGAGAAATAGACCAAACAGGAAAGGAGGAGGAGTGGCGTTATATGTCAGGGATGTGTATACCTGTGAAGAGATCCATGATTTAAAACTTCAAAGCCAAATTGAGAGTATCTGTGTCAAAATTAAGGGAGAGAAAAATAACAGTGATCTCATTGTGGGAGTTTACTATAGATCCCCAAGCCAAACTGAGGACACAGATAATGCTTTCCTGGAACAGATGACCAAGCATTCAAAAGGAACTGTCCTCAGTTCCAAGGTCACCTGCACATTCCCGGAGGGCTGACTTTGCTGCTCGTCTTCATATTCCTTATCAACTGTGATGAGGGAAAGATCTTCAAATGGAGTCTGTTCTTTATCTTCCATGTTAAGGGAGAGCACTTCAAATCGATTGTGTAGTTCTAAACACTCAGAGCGATCCCTGGGCCTTCTACTTCTGTGAGTCACGTTCCTCCATACATGTGGCTTCTGTGTTGGGGAACTGATCTCCTCCTCAGGGATGTGCCCTGTCTCCTGCTTGGTGCAGACAGTGTGCTCTGCTGCATCCAAGAAAAGCTCCAGCTCTTTAATTTTCTGGAGCGTAGATACACGGGCCTGAAGTTGCTGGACCTTGTCTTCGAGTAGGGCAACCAACTTGCAGTTGCTGCAGGTGTAGCTGCCTACATCCTTTGGCAAGAAGGCAAACATTGTGCAGGAATTGCAGGCGACTACAGTTGTTCCCTCACCCTCCATCTTGAAGCTTGAAGTCAGGACAAAAAAAGAAGCCTAGATGCCAAGGTCTCCCCCAATAAACGTTTGAGACTAGCTCCCCTCTATCTAAAAGATGGCTCAAACTGCGCATGCCACTAGGCATGCGCCGCTGCCCTCCAGGCACTGACTAGCTCCGCCCACAGCTAGTCACCTGACTCACCTGACTCACAGGAAGCCCCGCCCCCTCAGATCATGTGCTCAGGGAGAGCACACAAACGGCCAGAAACAAACACACAAGCCTGGACAGTCACACAAATCCAAGAGGCAGAAGCCCTAGAAAACAAGCCCAAGCCCTTGTGCTCCCTCCTCAGGCGCTGCCCTCCAGGCCCTCCATATGCAGATGTTTCAGCCTCTCTGACCTGTTCCGAACTTTCAAGCAGGGGCCCTCAAACTTTCACTGTCCCTCAGACACTGTTGAGGGCTGGGCTATAGTTTTTTAAAAATATGAATGAATTCCTATGCACACTGCACATATTTTATTTGTAGTGCACACACAAAATCCCTCTCTGAAACTGCTGCCAGTCAGTGTAGGCAATACTGAGCTAGGTGGAACAATGGTTGGAACCTTGCTTCGGGCAAAAGGGCAGGAGGCTGAGGACTTAGCCTGGAGCACTCGAAGGGGGGACATGCACGGTCTGTTCCCATCTCTTCTCTCCTCCTACGGTACTTCCCTGCTTCCAACTTTAAGAAGTTGGCGTAGGGGCTCTCAGATGCTGATTCCTGATTCTGCCTGGGTCCTGGCACCACCTTCCCAGCGATCTTTGTCGAAATAGTTTCTCCTTTCAAAAGCACACAGGCATCTCCAGTCCATCACAGGGGAAAGAGTGGCAGGCTCTGAGCAGCCTCAGTTTCCCCCACCTGTGAAGGTGGACCAGCTGGGAAACTGGCTGTCGTGTTCACACACACACACACACACACACACACACACACGCGCAAACAAAAAGGCAGCACCAAAGGGAGGATATTATTGTGACTTGATTGCATTATATCAATATTTTTAAATGGATTTGTCATCCTTTGTCCTATTTATATTTATATGCTGCTGTCTTTTATGTTAGAGATTGCAATGATGCTGTTTGTGATTATTGTGAAATACTTTGAGCTCAACATTTGTTTTTGGACGAGCGAAATGCAAATATGAAATCAAATCAAACCCTGCCTTTCTTCCTAACTTGCCATTTACTTTGTATTTTTTATGCAACGTTTTTTTTAAGGTGCAGAGGGTGACAGTGGACTACAACAGCCCTGCCATGTAGTCTGCTCTCTATACTGCACGGTGGGCAGCCTGAGGGAGTAACACAGGCAACCCTGTTATGTAAAGGTAAAGGGACCCCTGACCATTAGGTCCAGTCGTGACCGACTCTGGGGTTGCGCGCTCATCTCGCTTTATTGGCCGAGGGAGCCGGCGTACAGTTTCCGGGTCATGACTAAGCCGCTTCTGGCGAACCAGAGCAGCGCACGGAAACGCCGTTTACCTTCCCGTCGGAGCGGTACCTATTTATCTACTTGCACTTTGACGTGCTTTTGAACTGTTAGGTTGGCAGGAGCAGGGACCGAGCAATGGGAGCTCACCCCGTCGCAGGGATTCGAACCGCCGACCCTCTGATCGGCAAGCCCTAGGCTCTGTAGTTTAACCCACAGCGCCACCCGTGTCCCACCCTGTTGTGTAGACCACTTGTATTCTTCTGCTCTGTTGTGGGGAGGAGGAGGATCGTGGCTGAGAAGATGGTGTAGTTCACTCTCATTTTGCCTCTAAGGCAGCTTGGTGCTTGGTATAGCATCTAGATCAAGGGAAGGAATAGTACCACTGTATTCCGCTCTGGTCAGACCTCACCTGGAATACTGTGTCCAGTTCTGGGCACCACCGTTCAAGAAGGATACTGACAAGCTGGAAAGTGTCCAGAGGAGGGCAACCAAAATGGTCAAAGGCCCGGAAACGATGCCTTATGAGGAACGGCTTAGGGAGCTGGGTATGTTTAGCCTGGAGAAGAGAAGGTTAAGGGGTGATATGATAGCCATGTTCAAATATATAAAAGGATGTCATATAGAGGAGGGAGAAAGGTTGTTTTCTGCTGCTCCAGAAAAGCGGACACGGAGCAATGGATTCAAACTACAAGAAAGAAGATTCCACCTAAACATTAGAAAGAACTTCCTGACAGTAAGAGCTGTTCGACAGTGGGATTTGCTGCCAAGGAGTGTGGTGGAGTCTCCTTCTTTGGAGGTCTTTAAGCAGAGGCTTGACAGCCATCTGTCAAGAATGCTTTGATGGTGTTTCCTGCTTGGCAAGGGGTTGGATTGGATGACCCTAGTGGTCTCTTCCAGTTCTATGATTCTATGATTCTATGGAGGGAAGTCTCGAGGTTTAAAGAAGATCAAAGAGAAGGTTTTGAAGTGTTATTGCTGTATGGATTTACTGTTTTTATTCTTTTTTATTTGTGGAAATTAATGGTGAAGAAACAATGGGGGGTAGCTCCAGCAGCTGACCCAAGATGCTGGGTGTTGCTGGCCCTGGATCTGGGCTGGATGCAGGAAGGACCTTTGTGAAGGTGGAACAAAGGCTGCTGCGGGGATAAAATAGACTTTATGCAAGGCAGTGACCTCAACTAACGTTTTCTGCTGATGGAACACATAGCCTGGCAGGACTTTGGGGGCAGCCGAGCTCCCCCAGGTTGGGATTGGCAAAGCTCTCTGGTTTAGCCATCTTGTCAGTTTCAAAATTGGCAGAGAAGAAAGTTAGGGGGGAAAGGTTTTAAGTGCTTATGCTCACAATGTTAGGTAAATAAACGAGAAAACAACACTTTCCACTGTGAGTATCTTATTTCTCCTTCTTTTAAGAATTTCAGGGGGGGGGTGACAATAAATTTTCAGCACCGGGTACCACCTGACCACTGGCTAAGAGGTCCCAACTAAGTGGTGACTTGCCTCCTCCTATTGCGATTGAGGTTCCCAAACTCACTTCCCCCCTTTTCCCTCCAGAATACAGAGGGGAAGAATGCCAGCACCACCCTCATGCTTTGCTATGGGAAGATAGCTCTTGGGGCCTCATCCGAAGACCTGCTGCCCTTCATCGAGCTCATCGTGGAAGAGCTCATCTTCCTCTTCCATAACACCAGGAAGGTATGGCGCTCATTTCCCCACAGACTCCTGTAGTTTGTTCTCTCGGCTATACTGTACTTTTCCGCTTATAGACAAGGTGGGGTGTTTTTTTTAATTAAAAAAGGATGTTTAAAAATGTGGGTCATCTTCTACACGGATAGTGCATAGGGGGGGATGTGGGATCGGATGCCGCTGCGAGCCGGAGATGGTCAGCGGCTATTGTGCGTGTTATTGGTGGCTGCGGCAAGGGCTGGTGTTGATTGGCTGTCGCTGCAGCAATTGGGTGGGCGATTGGTGGCTTCTGCCGGCGAGGGGACAGAGGATAGGTGGGTTTTGCGACACGTGCGAGTGGCAGCGTAGGTCCGGTGGGTGAGCAGTTTTTGGAATCCCCCCTCCCTAAAAAAGCTGGACGACTGTGGGTAATCCCCCCAAAAGCTCAGCAACTCTGGGCAATCTCCCTCCATTTTCTTAATTTGGAATTCCCCCAAATTAGACAGGGGGAAATCCAGCCTCTCCTGCCTTTCTCCTCTCCTACGACTCCAGGAGGTGTGCAACTGTTTCCCCAGTGGCCCCTATCCCGGCACTGAGCAGACCTCCTGAGCTCCGTCCAGGTCCTTCAGACTGTGCCCTAGGGCAGAGTCTCTGGCTTCATCCACCGAAGGGTTGTTCACTCCAGGGGTGTATACTGACTCCACACCTAGGACCAAATGGGGCAGGACAGTGGTCCCTTGGTTCTCAAACTGAATCCGTTCCGGAAGTCCATTCTAAAACCAAAGCGTTCCAAAACCAAGGCGCGCTGCTTTCCCATAGAAAGTAAAGTAAGATGGATTAATCCATTCCAGACTTTTAAAAACAACCCCTAAAACAGCAATGGAACATGGATTTTACTCTCTCAGAAGACTATTTCTGGGTTAGGCTTAGGGTTAATTTTAGGATTGGGTTAGTGTTAGGGTCAGGATGAGGGTTAGGGTTAGGGTCAGTGTGGCTTTATGTTTCCTTGTGATTTGGGTTTTATCTTAATTTTATAAAATCCCTTCTCCTTTTAGGACAAGGCTCTGAAAAAGGCCTTTTTGCAGACCACCAAGGCACTTGTGCAAAAAAATTTGGGACATGTCATGTTCCCGCAGAAAGCAGAGCTCACCATCTGCACCATGGTGAGTTCAAAAGAAAAAGAGGGGGGTCTCCTGGGGTTTCCCCAGAGCATTTTTTAAATAGCCGTGTAGGTCTAGCTCTGGGGTGCAGGTTCTGACCACCTGGCCCTTGGCCTGGTCCAGAAGGCTGGTCTGATGTTCTGATGAGGTAGAGCTCTGTCCAGGTGAAAGGTGGGCCTGGTTCCCAGATCTAGGACGCCCACTCTTCTCCCCTAGGAGGACCCACTTGCCAATTGCCAAGGAGGTGTCTAGTGGGCTGGGCTGGATAAGGAGCACCATCCAGGGCTTGGTGGGGTGGCGGCAGGGATGGAGCCTCCAGTTCTCTGACATGCTGTGTGCTTCCCCGCCACAGGAAATCATCGAGCAGGAGCCGCAAGGGTCTTTCTCTTCTGGCTTGTTCTGCCAGGCAATGGAAGCCATCACACATCTGGCGTAAGTACGGGGTGGGACTTCTCAGTCACCCTACAGCCACCTATTCCTGGCACCTCCCTTGCCATCCCCTGAAATTGTACCCCTTGGCCAGACACAGGGCGGGTTTATGGGCTGCTGGGGGCTGACCATTTCCTCTCCCCTTCTTTCTCTTTCCTCTTCAGTGACTTGGGGCCACCTTTGGACTCCATGCTTCGCTCTCAGCTAGTGAAGAAAAGTATTGAGAAGGTGTTTTGCTTACCCACCTTGATCCTCACCAGAGTCAAAGCCGGGAGCTCCAACCGTGCAACGCAGAGCCAGGTGAGTGGGAGGAAAATGGGGTTGCCAGGTGAAAGGATTGGAGGGCCGTGTTAGCTGCAAAGGAGGCTGCCAGAGACCCTTGACCAGGCTTCCTCAACCTCAGCCCACAACTCCCATGATCCCTAGCTAGCAGGACCAGTGGTCAGGGATGATGGGAATTGTAGTCTCAAAACACCTGGAGGGCCGAGGCTGAGGAAGCCTGTGACTTGACCCATCACAATGATGTAATGGGTGTATATTTTTGATTTTCATTATGTTTCAATATGTATTGCATTTAACCTTTGGCTAGAATGCAGCCACGCATGGTTCCTGCATGCCTGCGTTTTGTGCAGGGCTACCTTCAGATGTCTTCAGAAGGAAGGATGATTAGGTATCTCTCTGGCATCCGATAGGAGGGTGTTCCACAGGGTGGGCCCCACCACCAAGAAGGCCCTCTGCCTGCTTCCCTGTAACCTCCCTTCTTGCAGGGAGGCAGCTGCCACAAGGCCTCCATCTCAATAAACAACAACACCACTGAAGATTTGATTGCCATGGCAGCGGAGGTTAAAGTACGATAGTTAGGGCCGAATGGTTTGGGACACCCCAAGGAGGTTGAGCCCAGTGTGGAGCCCTGTAGCTTTATATCCCACGACCTGTAACCTTTCTTGGTGTTGGATGTTGATGACTCTGTGCGCTGTGTTGGAACCCCTGCATAAGCTTGGTTAGGAATATGCTGAGCAGCTGGTGGGCAAGGCTGCCCTCTTGCAAGAGCCCCAATCTGCTGATTCTCTGGGTTCTGAACCAGGCATAGGGGAGCCGAGGTGCTCCCTAGAATCGGGACAGGTGGCCACCCAACCTCCCAGGAAGGAGGGTGCTGTTGCTCACATCTTGCTTGTGGGTTTCCCACGGGGTCATTGGTTGGATGCTGGACTCGAAGGCTCCAGAGCCCAGGGGGTTTCCAGGGGGGTCTTCAGCTTTGAACTGCTTTGGCTTCTCTCCTTCCAGGACTTTTATCAGCAGATGGTCACTGCCTGCCACAACATGCTCAGGAGCTTGCTGGCGGAGGCCCCCTCTCTGGAGACGCTGCAGGATATATTAGTGGTAAGGGCCGGGGGAAGCAGGAGCACGGGGGGGGGGGGCATCTGTGGATGCTGGTGGTGAAAGGGGCCTCTGCTCTGCTAGGAATGCTTGTGCAAGGCACAAGAGCTGCCCTCTGCTGGTGGCATATGGGGAAGGGCCGTGGCTCAGGGGCAGAGCATCTGTTTGGCATGCTCAAGGTCCCCGGTTCCATCCTCAGCCTCTCCAGGTGGGGCTGGGAAAAGACGCTCTGCCAACTGCCAATCATCATTCCCTGTGGCCAACACCAAGCTGGGTTTGGTCTAAGGATGCTGCCTGCATTCCCTGACTAGGTTGTGTTATTGTAATTGTCACACACACAAACAAACAAATGACAGATCGCGGGGCTGTTCACAACATGAAAATACAAAATGAGAACACATAATAAAACAAACACAAGCCAAGAGCCAATTCATTTCTAATTCTATTAATGTTCAATGTGTTTCATTTAATGGCTTCTTTTTTCTATATCTCAAGTTGTTCTTATTTTGTTTGTAAGTTGCCTCCAGTCCTTGTCAAAGGAGGTAAATAGTAATAATAATTAATAATTAATAATAATTAATGAAGTAGAACAAATTGCAGCAAACATTCTCTTTCGGAAGACAACCCCTTTTTGCCATTTGAAGTTAAATGTCTCCGCAATGTCCCGGCATGATTGATCCAGGCAGTAACCGAAGCTTTGTGAATTTGCAAACCTGGATTAAGGGTTGTCCTTCCATGTGATGCTGAGGATTTCTCTCCTGGATGTGAGGGCGATCTGGCTGCGACATCTGCCGCCCCATTGGTCGCCAGGGTTGATTCGGCTGATCTGGCTGGCTAGGCGGGTGTCCCCTTCCTCCCTCACCGCTCCAGGGGCATCCCTCCCGAAGGAGTGTACCCTTCTTCGCTCAAGGGTATACGAGAGCTGCGCTCCCCTGCTAGAACCTCCAAACCAGCTCAAGGTCCATTTGTACTTCTCTCCCGCAGCACACAAACGGCTGGATTGATGGCACCAAAATCTTTGAACGGGAAAGAGCTGTCAAGTGCACCAGTTTCCTAACGAAATATGTATCCGAGCATCTGAATTTTAATGTGAGTGACCAAGGCTTAATTTTTTTTTAGAATGTATTACATTTCTCTACTGCTCTTCATCTGAGGATCCCAGGGTGGTTTACAAGGGGCTTTTCGTCTTGGTGCCGGGGCGGTCCACTCCCTCCGCACCCCCGTTCCTCCGCCAGTGTCCAGGGGTACCAGAAACCCCAGGATTCAAGCATTGTGCATTTCTGTATACCTTCTCCCCTAATGTCGGCATTCTGTTGGGGTGGTTTGGAGACTGCTTTGCACAATGTGTGGAAGCGAGGGTTCGGAAGGGAACCCTTTTGCTTCGGAAAGTTGAGGTGTGAACTAGATGAGAGCTGTGTGGCCTGGCCATCCCAGGGGAAGGTGGCGGCCAGTGCTATTTTTCTAGAAAAAAGAGCTGCCAGGACTCACCAGGAGCTCTTATCATGGCAGAGGTGCCAGAACTGAGTTCCAGTGAGTTCTGGCTGGGGGAAAAGCCACCTAAGCACGGGTCTCTTGCCCTGCGCCCCTCTGCCACCTTGGCCGGCTGAGAGCATGCCAGGTGGTTTTCCCTTGCTGGGCTCTGTGGGATGAAGGCTGACTGCATCTCTCTCTCTCTCTCTCTCTCTCTCTCTCTCTCTCTCTCTCTCTCTCCACCTCCTAGATCTCCCAGGATTTCCCCCTTCTGGGGCAGCTAGTGGGGCTCCTGGCCATCCGGCTGGTGGACAGCAAAAAAGAGATTGGCCAACACGCGGCGGAGGCACTATACCACCTTCATTACATCCTCATCTCCAAAATGGGTAAGGGGGATGCTGGGGAAGGGAGTGTTTCTTGAAAGCCGCAGGCTGGGAGATCTGTAGCTCCCTCCATCCCTGAGGGCGGTCCATGCTGGCTGCTGCTGGGCTTGTTGGGAGGGCCAGAATTGGTGCCAGCCCTGGCCTCAGGCGAGAGGGCAGTCTGAGGGGAGGAAAGCCTTCTGGGTCAGACCAGTGGCCCACCCCAGTCCAGCCTCCTGTTCCCACAGGGGTTGAGCAGATGCCTGGGGGAAACCAGGAAGCAGAATTGGAACTCAAGAGCTCTTTCTTCTCCTGGGCTTTGCTGCCTCTGGCACCATGGCTAATAGCCATGGTAGGGTAGCCTTCTCTTCCATGAATTTTCCTAGCCCTCTTTGAAAGCCATCTTGGCCCGGGGCCATCAAAGCCTCCTGTGGCAGGCAGTTCCACAGTTTAGCTGTGCGCTGCAAGAAGAAGGACCACCCTGAAACTTCTGTTTCATTGGAGGTCCCGGAGTTGTCATGTTAGGAGGGAGAGAGAAAGCTTTCCCCTTGCCATACGTTGCATCTCCTCTTCCTCACCCCTTTTCTAAACGGAACCCCCCCCCCGAATGCTGCAGCCATAGAGCTCCGCAACCCCCCCCCCAGTCCTTTGAGTTGCCCCCTTCTGAACTTTGGGTTGCCCCCTTCTGGGGAAACTGGAGGTTTTGAGCAGGGAGCACTCATGCTGTCTTCTTTTGCATGCATTTTCCTTCTTAGCCAAGGAAGTCCAGGCGAGACATAAAAACAAGAAAGGCAAGGTGGTCACATGGCAAAGAGAAGACTTCTTCATCCCGGGGCCCTCCGTCTTCTATAATGACGTCTCCAAAGTGGCCAAGGTAGGTGTGGCTTTGGGGACTGCTTCTTGCTAAGACCGCAGCCAGCTCCATTGGTCCATCCTCTAGGGCAGGCTTCCCCAAACTTGGCCCTCCAGATCTTTGGAGGCGACAATTCCCACCACCCCTGACCACTGGTCCTGCTAGCTAGGGATCATGGGTTTGTGACTACTGGAAAGAAAACTCCCTCTTCTTTCTTCTTTGGGCCAGGCTTTTGGGGAGCACCTGACGCCCAGCCAAATCAACGACGTTGTCTTGAAGGCCATTAACAACCTGAACTCGGATGACAGAGCCATCTCTCAGGCCGCCGGAGTCCTGCTCAGCTCCTTCGTTGAGGAATGCGGGGTGGACATGGAGGAGGTAAGGCTCAAAACGGAGACGGGGGGGGCAGGTTTCCTATCAATCAGGGGTGCCCAACTCCCAAGAGACTGCGACCTACTCAGAGTAAAAACTGGCAGTGATCTACCCCCTTTTTGGAGTTCAGGTCAAAGTTGTTGAGTTTTTTCAGGCTGGAGGTAAAATGCTAAGCTTTTCTTTTCTTTGTAAATGATTTTTATTTTTGTTTCAAAAATAGAATACAGAAAAAAGAAAAGAAAACTTACAACCACTGTCACATATTCCCTATTACATAACGCATTCTGTTTTTGTATCACATTCTTGAGATTTCTTAATAAATCTTCAAATATCTGTTCCCCCTCCCTCCCTGCTTCCCCCACCCATGTGCGATCTTATTGAGACTTAATTGATCATTTCCTGTTGTGTTATCTATTTTTATACTTACTATTTCTCTTTTATGGTGTTATCCTGTATCCTTGCAAGTAAAACTTTTTATACTTCTATTCAGTTAGCTTTCCTTTCCATATTTTTCCATATATACTTCTACACATTCCCACTCTTTGTTAGCTTTCTGGATAGAGCCCCATCTGACTGACGCCGTTAATTTTGCCATTGCCATAAATTCACAAATCTTAGATCTCCATTCAGGTATTTCTGGTATTTTTCCTGTTTTCCAGTTCCTTGCAACTAATAATCTCGCCGCTGCTGTCCCGTAGAGAAATATATTCTTTTTGTCTTTGGGAATATCATCAGTTAGTAAGCCCATCAGATATGCTTCTGGTTTCTTGTGGATTGTGCTTTTGAATATTTTTTTTCAACTCTTCGTGGATCTTAGTCCAGAATTGTTTAATCATCCTGCACCCCCACCACATATGAGCTTTTTTTAGCGGAGCCACAGTTGTTCAGCTTCTTTGGGGGGAGCCAATGATCTATCAGTGATCTACTGCAGGCACCCAGTGATCTACCAGTAGATCAAGATCTACCTGTTGGACATGCCTGTGCTCTGGTCCATGGGATCACGAAGAGTCGGACACGACTGAACGACTGAACAACAACAATGAATACACAGTGGAAGTGAGGAACAGCTTTAAGGATTTAGATTTGGTGGACAGAGTGCCTGAAGAACTATGGATGGAGGCTCGTAACATTATACAGGAGGCAGCAACGAAAACCTTCCCAATGAAAAGGAAATGCAAGAAAGCCAAGTGCCTGTCCAATGAGGCCTTACAAATAGCAGGAGAGAGAAGGCAAGCAAAATGTGAGGGAGATAAATGGATAAATGGACATAAATCTGACATCAGGAATCACAAGACAGAGAAACCAGTAGGAGAGCACTTCAATCTCCCAGGACACTCTATACAAGATCTCAAAGTAGCTGTCTTATTGCAAAGGAATTTCAGAAATAGACTGGAAAGAGAAGTTGCTGAATTGCAACTCATTACCAAGCTTAAAACCATGGAGAGACCTGGTCTGAACAAAGACATTGGATTCTTATCTCATTATACATGACAAAGCTATTTTTAACCTTCTCCCCCCTTGCTTTTTCCTGTAAGACTGTGGATTGTGCTTTTGAATATTTTTTTTTCAACTCTTTGTGGATCTTAGTCCAGAATTGTTTAATCATCCTGCACCCCCACCACATATGAGCTTTTTTTAGCGGAGCCACAGTTGTTCAGCTTCTTTGGGGGGAGCCAATGATCTATCAGTGATCTACTGCAGGCACCCAGTGATCTACCAGTAGATCAAGGTCTACCTGTTGGACATGCCTGCTATAAATGAAACATTCTCTTCGGACGTAGAATTAGCTTGTTTCTGGGAAGTAAGAAGGCATCGGTTTCCACGTCTGTGGCTCGTGCCTCTGTTTCCATTCTGCTGCAGTTCGGCTTCCAAAAAACAACCACCATGTTTTATCTCGCTGTTTGCTTTGGCAGCATTTTAATAACATTATTCCACCCTGTTCATGTCAATGCAAAGGAAACACAATGTGGACAACACTGAGGTCAATGGACCATTGCTATTCCTAGGGTGCAGCTTCCTAAGTTAACAGGAGAGATGAGTTGATCTGTTTTATATCTATTTTGAGGTTCTCTTTTGTAAGCTGTATTGAAAATCTAAATACATATTTTCAAACAAACAAACCAATAGTCGTTTCTTTCTCATCCCGGTATGTAATATATATATATATATATATATATATATATATATATATATATATATATATATATATATATATATAATAAAAATTTCCACAATTTCCCCGACTTCCGGCGAGGGCGCGCTACGGATCAGGTCGTGAAGGGGAAACCTCGGTTGTGGAGGCGACCCGATAAGCGGCAGCAGCGGGAGGGGTGGACCAGTGCCCAGTAATCCTCCCCTCCACAAACTAGCCAAAGGTGAAGGTGCGGGACCGGAGCTGAAAAGGAGTAGTGTCGAGAGGCATACTCTGCGCGGACATCGTTTATAGTTTACCAACTCGGTGAGGCGCGAGAGGAGCCGGACGCTTCCTGAATACGCTGTGAGCCGTGCGGGCACCAAGAACCTGAGTAGCGAGCGCCTGAACCCTCGGGCGTAAGAAAATAACGCTGAAATCGCCTGTGAGTTTTAATTGCAGTTCTTTTTAATATAAGAGTGGAAAAAAAGGGAAGACCGCGGGTAAATAGAATACCCCGAGGATTGTTTTATCCCATGTTGGGGGTTGCGATAAGGAGAACCTACCGGTCGTGAGTGTATTGAAAGAGGAGGGAAGCAGGTCTGGAGAGACGCCAACGTAGCGAAAACGCAGCGAGCGCCGGGTGGTGAGCTCTGAGCTTGCGGCAGAAGCTGCAGGGCACGGGGAGACCAGGCGCAAAGGAGACATAGTGGAGATAAAAAAAGAGAACTGAGTGGAGAAAGGTGGCGTTAGACCAAAGTAAAGGAAAGACAAGGAAAAGGAAAGAATAAAGGGGGGAAGAAATGAAGGATATTGCTGAGTAATAGGAGTGGAACGTGAACATCCGCCTTCTTTGCGGAAGTGGGAAAAGAAGAGAATCTGAGGCGAAAGCAAAGAGAGGCAGTAGCAGTGGACCATCAGTAGTTCACAGTGACATCTAGTGGAGATATCGGAAATTGCATACCCTACTTCAAATATAATTGAAGCCCAGTGTTCCCCCCTGTATGGAAGAAGCTAGTTGAATTATAAAATCTAATCTAAAAAGAAGAAGATTTAAATAGTAAATTATCGAGGGGTTTCCCGGAGATTGGAAATAGGAGGAATGTTCCCCTAATGTGAGAAGGAACAGGGGACTCCCAAATAGAAAAGAGATAAGCCTTGGAAAGCGAACTTGTATTTGATAATTTGAAGTCTTGTAAATTACAGAATGACGGGAACGAAGGCTAAAGTGGCAACAGCAGCAGCAGCAGCAGCATCAACTCAGCCAGCTGGCGGAGCAATCCCAAGAAGACAATCTATGGCAGCAACAGCTACACCCATGGCAGTAACAGCAGAAGCAGATGCCCTTGAAAGTATTAAAAGAGCAATTGCAGAAATGAGCAAATCAATAAATGATAAATTGGACTCTGTAATCGAGAAAGTGGAAAGCAATACGAAGGCAATAGAATCCAATACGCAGGCAATAGAAGGAATGTCAACGCAGATTAAAGAGTTGCATGCGAAAGACAAAGAACTGGAAGCGGGTTTGAAGGAAGTGATGGGGAGAGCATCAAAACATGATGACCAGATTAAAAAATTAACAGCAGATAATAAAGAGGTCAAAAAAATGCAAGGGAAGGAAGAAGAAGAGAGGAAGGAGTTATGGAGGGTGCAAGAGGAGTTGGCGGATCAGCTCGCTATGCTGGAGATGCGGCAAAAGGCACATATTTTGCGCCTAAAGGGCGTACCAGAGCTAGGTAATGAGCCAGTAAATGAAAGAATATTAAAGGAAATGGCCGCCTGGTTGGGAGTGAGTGAAAATGACATGTTGATGGATGTGGACAAAATCTTCAGATTGAGAATGGATAGATCGAAAGCCCCAAAGGGAGTTAAGAGGCCAGCAGATTGTCTCATTTTCTTTAACTCACTCCTACTCAGAGACAAAGTCTTGCAAAAGAAGAAGCAGGCGGATCTGATAATAGAGGGAAGGAGTGTGGCCATATATAAGGAAATCCCTAAAAGATTGACTGCTAAAAGGCAACATTACAAGACTTTAGCAGAGGCTCTGAGAAAGAAAGGTGTTTGGTTTACTTGGGAGTTCCCGGAAGGGATCTCTTTTATTTTTAAAGAAAGAAAGAAGACGCTGAGAACGGTAGAAGAGACAAAGAGATTTTGTAGCAGATACAGAAAGGAACTGTTCTTAGAAGAAGGGGGACCCAAGGAAGACAACATTCAAGAGGAAGAATAACTGACTGTATTTAATAGCTGACTGTATTTCCATCTCCTTAAGTGTAACTCTGTAAATTGATGTGTTATAGAACGTAAAGTTAACCTCTGAATTGTTATCTAAATTTTAGCAATTTCCCTTAAAACTAAAGTAATTTTCTTGTTGTGGTTTAATTAAAGATTAGAAGATGAGCTTAAAGATTACTTCCTGGAATGTAAACGGCCTAAATGATAAAGGGAAAAGAAATAGAATAGAAAGAATCCTCAGAAAAGATAGATGGGACATTATTTGTTTACAGGAAACTCATGTGTCACAAAATCATGAAAGATTATTGATTAATAATAAATTAGGTAGAGAATTTATTGCCTCCAATGTTAAAAAGAAGAAAGGGGTGGTAACGTACGTAAGGGACGGAATAAGAGCAGAAGAACTGTACCATGATGAAGAAGGTAGAATAGTAGTGATTAAAATAATTGTGGGAAGGGAAGAATTGATCCTATTCAATATTTACGCGCCAAATGGGTGTAAAACAAAATTTTTTCAGGAGCTTGGGGTGTTAATAAGAGATTTGGTAAACCAGGAAGAAGTACTGATTGTGGGAGACTTTAATGGAGTGATGGAACCAGAGTTGGATAGGTCGGGAAAGCGTAAGAACAATGGGAAATTGCCAGAGACTTTTAAACAAATTGTAGATAATTACGAATTAGTAGATTGCTGGAGAAGTAAATATCCAAAAGGGAAAGAATATACCTTTTATTCAGAAGTGAGGAAGTCTCTATCTAGGATAGATCAGATCTGGTCCACAATAAAATTGTTCTCCATGACCGTGAAATGCAAAATACTAGGAAAGTCACTGTCGGACCATAATCCAGTAATGGTTGAAATAAATTATGGAAGGAAAGGGAAGGGTAGATGGAGAATGGAGGATGGAATGTTAAACGATAAGGAGTTTGTGAAAAAATGTAAAAAACAGTTAAAAGAATTTTTTGAAATTAACACCGAAAAGGATACAAGCTTGTCGACAATATGGGATGCAAGTAAGGCCTATATTAGAGGCCTATATATACAGCAGAAATGTTTAATTAAGAAAAAGAGAGAGGCAAATTTGAATAGGATAAAAGAAGAAATAGGAAAGAAAGAGAAAGAATTGAAAGACAATCCAGATAAAATAGAATTGGCAAACCAAAGTAAAATATTGCAGAAGGAATTGGCAGTGATATTAGGAGAGGAAATTGAAAAGAAGATAAAATGGATGAAACAAAAGTCATTTGAGATGGGTGGCAAAGTGGGAAAGCTACTAGCTTGGCAGCTGAGGAAAAAACAGAAAGATAGAACAATTATTAGTATAAAAGAAGGGGAGAAAAATTTAACAGATATGGAAGATATTAAGAAATGTCTATGTAATTTTTATAGGAATCTATACAAAGCAAAGAGGATAGATGAGGATGAGTTGGGAGAATACTTCGCAAACCAAAAGTTAATAAAAATTAATGAGGAGGAGAGATTAATGTTAAATGGCCCAATTACAATCCAGGAGGTAGAGAGTAGTATAGGGAAGCTCAAGAAAGGGAAATCGCCTGGCACAGACGGATTAACAGCATCCCATTATAAAATCTTTGTGGATGAAATAAAAGTGATCTACAAAAACCTGGTCAACGAAATAATGGAAAGAGAAGACATACCCCATACGTGGCAAGAGGCATATATTGCCTTAATACCAAAAGGGACAGATCCCAACCCCCATGCCGGAGCATTCAGGCCGATATCGTTATTAAATACAGATTATAAGATATATGCAATGATTTTAGCAGAAAGATTAAAAAGGGTTATAAATAAATTAATAGAGAATAATCAACAGGGATTCCTTCCAGGAAGGAAAATGGCGAAAAATGTAAGAATAATTCTAAATATGATTGAGTACCTGGATTGGAATCCTGGGAAGAAAACAGCCCTGATTTTTCTTGATGCCGAAAAGGCATTTGATAATCTTGAATGGAAATTTATGGAAAGATCATTGATGGAGAGGGGCATTGAGGGGAATTTTTGGAAGGGAGTGAAAGCTATATATAATAGACAGGTAGGAAGATTAATAATAAATGGAACGATAACGGAGGAATTCCCCATTACGAAGGGAACACGACAGGGCTGCCCGCTCTCTCCACTCCTATTTATTATGGCAATAGAGTACCTGATTAGGGATATTGATGCAAACAAAGATATAAATGGAATCAAGGTGGGTAGGAAGGAATGGAAGATCCAGGCATTCGCGGATGATATCATTTTAATGATAGAGAACCCAGGGAAAGGAATAGAGGAATTAGAAAAAGTATTGCAAAGATATGGAGAAATTTCAGGATTTAGAATTAATAGCGAAAAAACCAAAATGATGATAAAGAATATAAAAAATAAAGAATTAGAAGACTTGAGACGAAAAGTAAATTGGGAAATAGTTAAAAAAATTAAATATTTGGGAGTTATAATTTCGGAGAAGAATATAAGGCTATTTGAGGATAATTACATAAAGACCTGGAATGAAATTAAAAAGGATTTGGAGAGATGGAGTCTTTTAAAATTATCAATGATGGGAAAGATTTCAGCAATTAAGATGTCCGTGTTGCCGAGGTTACTTTTTCTTTTTCAAATGTTGCCCATAATAGAAAGGAATGAGAATTTCGAAATTTGGAGAAAAGAAATTAGCAAATTTATTTGGGGGAATAAAAAGCCAAGAATTCAATATAAATTATTAACGGAGGCCAGAGAAAGAGGGGGCTGGGGAGTCCCAGATTTTAAGTTGTATTATGCTGCGGCGGGGATGTGCTGGATTAAAGAATGGGCAACCCTCGAGGATGAGGAGTTGTTAGAATTGGAAGGGTTCAGAAACATAAAGGGGTGGCATGCATATCTAATACAAGAGAATAAGGGCGGCAAAAAAGAATTCACAGAGCATGTGATTAAAAGATCTTTATTTAAGACGTGGGTAAATTACAGAGATAGGCTGGAACCTCGAATCCCGATGTGGCTTTCTCCCTTCGAAGTAGTAGCTATAACTAGGAAAAAAAAACAGTGAGAAATGGTTAACATATGAGCAAATAATTATAAAAGAGGGAGATAAATGGAAACTTAAAACATATGAGCAAATCAAAGGTAATTGCACAAGCTGGCTCAATTATAATCAAATATATAGTCTGTTTGTGAAACATATGGAAATAGGTTTCCAAGAGGGGAAATCTAAATTTCAAGAGCTGATAATAGAAAACCAAAAGAAAACATTGAGCAGATTATATAAATACTTACTTGAATGGGATATGAAAGAAGAGGAGGTAAAACACACGATGATCCGATGGTCACAAGATATAGGGAGAACAATATATCTAGAACAATGGGAAAGCATATGGAAGAGCAGTATTAAATTTACCGCCTGCACAAACATTAAAGAAAACATGCTTAAGCTTTTTTATAGATGGCATCTAACCCCTGGAAAGATAGCTAAAATGTACAAGACAAAGGAAAGTGAATGTTGGAAATGTAAAAACAAAGCAGGCGATTATTACCACTGCTGGTGGAGTTGTGAAATAGTTAGGAAATATTGGAACACAATTTATGAGAAAATGAAAAAATTGTTAGGAGTTACCTTCCCCAAAATACCGGAAGCGATGTTGCTGAGTATAATTCCAACCATTATTCCAGGGGATAGGAAAAATCTTTTTTTATACGCCTGTGCAGCGGCGAGAATACTATTGGGCCAGTATTGGAAATCAGAGAACATGCCAACATTACAAGAATGGCATGGTAAACTAGTGGAATATATGAATTTAGCCAAAATGACGGCAGCGATAAGGGATATATCAAAACAGAGGGTCAGAGAGGAGTGGAAATACTTGGAAATTTACTTAGGGAAGGAGGGAATTAGTACAAAACTAACGATCTGCTTGGACTTGGATTAAGATAGGGGAGAGGAAATAATAGATAGTAAAAAGAAGTGCTTATCTAGAATGGATAGGTGGGGTAATATCAAAAGAGATAATGACGGTGATGGTAAATCGCAAAGTAAGGGAGGAAATATAATGTACACATGAAGATGGACGATGGGAGGTTTTTTCTTTTTTAAAGGGTATGTAGTGGAGGGAGGGGGGAGGGAAGGGGAAGTGGGAGGGAAGGTAAAGGTATAAATGAGCGAGAAGAAAGATTAATGTATGAAGTAAGATTGTGAGTAATGTATGGGAAGGTATGGAATGTATGGTAAAGCAGTGAAGGATGTATATGCGGGTGTATATGTGTTTGGTGAGAGAGGGATAGATAGAATGGATTAGTATGATAGTGTCTGATAGTGAGTGTGTCAATTGGGGTATGAGGATGAGTGGGTTGTAAGAAATGTGAAAGATGTATGGATTTGTATGGATTTGTATGTAGGATGTTTATATTGTATTAATAAAATTTAATAAAGATTAAAAAAAAAAAAAAAAAATTTCCACAATTTCACATAAAATTCCAATACATAATAAATTTTCCTTCCCCCACTACCGGTACTTTCCACCCCATTTTCCATTGTGTTTTTTTATTCTATCGCATTGCTGCACCCTAACTTCACTCTGTCAAGAGAACAAGCTGGTCATCACAAACACTCTTTTCCAACAACACAAGAGGCGACTCTACACATGGACATCACCAGATGGGCAGCATCGAAATCAGATTGATTATATTCTCTGCAGCCAAAGATGGAGAAGCTCTGTACAGTCAGCAAAAACAAGACCTGGAGCTGACTGTGGCTCAGATCATCAGCTTCTTATAGCAAAATTCCAGCTTAACCGGAATTAAGATTGCCAGAAGAAATATCAACAACCTCAGATATGCTGATGATACAACCTTGATGGCAGAAAGTGAGGAAGAATTAAAGAACCTTTTAATGAGGGTAAAAGAGGAGAGCGCAAAATATGGTCTGAAGCTCAACATCAAAAAAACTAAGATCATGGCCACTGGTCCCATCACCTCCTGGCAAATAGAAGGGGAAGAAATGGAGGCAGTGAGAGATTTCACTTTCTTGGGTTCCATGATCACTGCAGTTGGTGACAGCAGTCACAAAATTAGAAGACGCAGTTCTTGGGAGAAAAGCAATGACAAACCTACACAGCATCTTAAAAAGCAAAGACATCACCTTGCCAACAAAGGTCCGTATAGTTAAAGCTATGGTTTTCCCAGTAGTAATGTACGGAAGTGAGAGCTGGACAATAAAGAAGGCTGATCGCCGAATAATTGATGCTTTTGAATTATGGTGCTGGAGGAGACTCTTGAGAGTCCCATGGACTGCAAGAAGATCAAACCTACCCATTCTGAAGTAAATCAGTGCTCACTGGAAGGACAAATCCTGAAGCTGAGGCTCCAAGACTTTGGCCACCTCATGGGAAGAGAAGACTCCCTGGAAAAGACCCTGATGTTGGGAAAGATGGAGGGCACAAGGAGAAGGGGACGACAGAGGATGAGATGGTTGGACAGTGTTCTCGAAGCTACTAACATGAGTTTGGCCAAACTACGAGAGGCAGTGAAGGATAGGCGTGCCTGGCGTGCTCTGGTCCATGGGGTCACGAAGAGTCGGACACGACTGAACAACAACAACAACAACAACAACAACAACAACAACAACAACAACTTTGTATTCCTGGATAGCTATTGTATATTTTATGCTTATTGATTTTATATAGGCCAGATAGGAGTTAGTCTAAGCCTTGAAATGAGTTTAAATATATTGGCGAATGTTTGTCCATTGGTAATCAATTTACATGCTCATTCTCTGAATGAAAGAGAGCCAGAATAAGGAACAATAGTCAGTATTTTTCCTGCACGGGCCTCTTTGTAAGATATGGAATTCATAGACTGAAACATTTGAAGGTTGCACAAGCGAGAGAGATAGTACCTGGCTGGAAATAAGTTTATAGGAGAATGCAACATTAAGCCTGTACGCCTGTGCCAAGGGAGTTGCAACATTTGAAGGTACATTCCTGAGATTAGATGCAGTTGCAGAGAAACTCAGAATAGAATATGTTTTTAGAAAGCCCTATGCCCCCCTTTCTATAGAAAAACCTTTTAAAAGGACTTTCTTTTTCCTATGTTTTAAGCCTTTTGCTTGCAGTATGTTATAATCAATTATAAGTATCTTTGTATTGATCTTGCGTATATGTTATAACCAGTTATTGATAAGTGTGCTTGTTTCATATATTGATCTTATTTGACTGTCTGAGAATGTGTGCCCAAGGTCTTTTGTCTAATATAGGGAGTCTGGGATCGGGTTCAAGAATTCCTTGCTGTATTCTTATCAAGCCACCTGCTTTAAGAATTGTATCAAAAGAATACAGTCTGGGTTATCATCAGAAAATAGAATGTCAGCATTTTCGGTTTCCTGAAGATGACGCCTCAGAATAAAGTTTCCATTTCTTTTGACCTAATGTATAAAAGATCACATGCCCCTCAAGGAGATTGTCAATACAAAAAAGACAGTCACGAGGTATAACAAGAGATAGAAGAGAGCCTAGGCTCTATCGTGACACTCCCTGAAATTGGGATATTAGAACTGAATACTAAACTGAAATATTATTTAACTCGAAAGAAAAAAGGAACACAAAGCAGCAAATTATATTGGTAAACTGAAATAACTCAAGTGGCTAAAGCTGCGAAAAAAGAACTGAAATAAACAATGACCTAACGGAATGCTAGCTAATACCCCGTTTCACTGGGCTGCCAGTTTTCTCAAAGGTGATGAGATTTTTAAGGCTCTAAGAGCTTGCAACTTTCCTTCTTGAGAAAAAAGAAAATAGAGCAGTCTGAAAAGAATTATCTATGAAAGCTAATGAAACCCACTGTGCATTTTTAATGGCAACGTGCCTGTTTATCTAAGTTTGCAACTAAACCATAAGAAACAGCATTTCTGTACCCAAAGTGTTGACTGAAACTAAAGACTGCTACAGGTTGTTCCTAGTTCCTGTTATTTATACTCCACTGAATCTGGTTTCTTAAAGAGCCAGTACTCTCTGAAAATTTAAGGCGTGTCTCAGGACACCGAATTTCCACAAACTCACATGCAAACTTCCCAAAATGTTTATAGTTCGTAATATTAGAAACTGGATTCTGAACTAAGGTAAACCCATACTCAAAGGAGGACCAAACAGTCAATAAAAATTAGACTGGTAAAAAATAGGCTTAAATAACTTAAGTAGTAACTGAGGTAACCAAAATGCCTGCACAGCCTTGTTAAAGGAGTACGGTAAATGCTTAATGAAATTGAGATGTACTACAAACATATTTGCTGCAGGATATAAACACAATGGCAATCGTAAAATAAAGAGACGGAGGGATTTCTTAAGCAAATGGGGTTTTTTGCACCAAAAAGGTTTTAAACGTAGGTTTAAATAAAAGTCACTACCCATACGCTAGGCTGTTATAAAAAGGAACTAAAATCGATGTTTATATTAAGGCCTTTCGGTGTCAGGGAGGCGAATCTATGGATCCAATATGCCTCCTTTTGTAATAATTTCCTATGCATAATTTCCGGGTTTGATTCTTTCTGGTTATGCTTGTAAATAACAAACCACTTAAAGTCTGTGGGGCTATGATTAGCCTCTATGAAATGTGCGGTCAGTGGAGCCTCAATAATCTTGTTGGCTATTCGACTTCTGTGCTCCATTATCCTGGTCTTAACCATTCTTGTGGTGCTCCCTACGTACCAGAGGTTACAAGTGCATTTTATCGCGTACACAACATTGCGAGAATTACAATTGGAGAAATTTTCCAATTTAATTATTTTGTTGGTATTGGGAACTGTGAATTCTTTCTGTTCAATAGTTAGGCCGCAAACGGCACAATGGCCACATTTGTAATGGCCCTGGATCTTATTTAGTTGTTGCTGAGTCCCTTTGATTACGTCTGCGTGTACCAGAATGTCTCTAAAGTTCTTAGTCCTGCGAAACCCAATGTGTGGGGGAGTGTTTGGACATCCTGGAACCTCTTTAAGAATATGCCAATGTTTTCGGATTACTTGAGCTATAGGGTTAGATAGTGGAGTAAAGTCAAGAGACCAGGATAGAGGCTGTTCTTTTAATTTAAGGTGTTTTTCAAAGAGAGTGTGTCTGGGCCTGTTGTGTGCCCTTCTCTGTGCAGATCTTATAACTTGTTGAGGATAGCCTCTATTCTTGAACTCCAAAGCCATTTGATTACAGTTAGTGTAGTAATCCTTCAGAGAGGTAGAATTTCTCTTAATTCTTAGAAACTGACCGTATGGTAAATTGCGTTTCAAATGAGATGGATGAAAAGACTTATAGTGTAAGTACGATGGTCTATCAGTGGGCTTTTTATAAGTTCTGGTTGCTAATTTATTACTCTTATCTCGATATACCACTGTATCCAGAAAGGTAACCTGTTGGCTGTGATAGTGCGTAGTAAATTTGATGTTAGGATGTATTTCTTGACACCAAGCGAAAAAGCTATTTAGTCTATTACTGTTGTTATAAATCAAGAAAAGGTCGTCAACATAACGTTTGTACATAATAATATCCGCAAAGAAAGGGTTAGATGACCGGTTATAAATGAACTTCTCCTCTAATGAACCCATAAATAGATTGGCTATGTTGGGGGCACACGCGCTACCCATAGCTACCCCTTTCACTTGTAAATAAAAATCTTGTTCAAACCTGAAATAGTTGTTTTCAAAAATTAGATCTATCAATTCCATTAGGAAATATGTTGGAGGATTTGGATTGGCCCTTTCAAGGAAAACGTCCTCTACTATAGTTCGAGCCTCATCCAGAGGGATGTTAGTGTACAGGGCTGTTACGTCCATAGTAACAAGAACAGCTGTATGGGGAATTTGCAGGCCTTCTACTTTTTGTATAAAGTCTCTCGTATCATGTAAGTAGGAACGCAAATTAGCAACGCGGGGGCTCAAAAAAGAGTCAATGTATTTAGATAAAGGTTCTAACACTGAATTGGCGCCGGAGACGATGGGTCTGCCTGGGGGTGGAAAACCTGTTTTATGTATCTTTGGTAAAGTGTAAAACAAGGGAGTCCTGGGGTTATTATTTACCAAAAATTGTTTTAGGGGTGATTCTATGGTCCCCATTAGTTCGGCTTCTTCGACCACTATATTAATGAGTCTTATAATATGATCAGTAGGGTCTGAAGGAAGTTTTTTATAGTAGTTTTCATCGTTTAGTTGGCGATAAACTTCTTGACAGTAATCCTTCTTGTCCAAAATGACTATGGCCCCTCCCTTGTCTGCTGGTTTTATAATGATGTTTTTATCTGCTGCTAGCTGGTTTAATGTAATTTGTTCTCCCCTGGTCAAATTAGACCAATTTCTAGTACAGCTCCTTTCCAAGGCAGCTATATCTCTTGTTGCTAAGCGTTCAAACACCGTAATATAAGGATCTGTAATATTGGGACAAAATTGAGATTGATGCTTTGTGTTCCTTTTTTCTTTCGAGTTAAATAATATTTCAGTTTAGTATTCAGTTCTAATATCCCAATTTCAGGGAGTGTCACGATAGAGCCTAGGCTCTCTTCTATCTCTTGTTATTCCTCGTGACTGTCTTTTTTGTATTGGCTATTACATATAGACAACTAATATGAGCGAATTTGAAAGTTTGTTTGCATACTCGGATGAGGATAAAAATCGCATTCTTTCAGATATGCCGTCTATGCTTAGCTCAGAAGCAGGCAATACTACTGATGAATGGGACAAACTGTTATTTTTCCGCAAAAAAGCGGCCCGCTTCCAACTCCATGCAGTCTCTCTCACCGATTATTGTAAGAATAACAGAATACCCAGGGGCTTACGTATTAACAAACCACCAGCTATGTTTCAGAATGACACTAGTTTCAAATCAAAATGGACTTCAATTCTTAACAAATGTTCCTTAGACCTCATGCTGCTTATCATAGAAAAATCGAAGCAGGAAGTTAGCAAAATGAACGAAGAATGCCAAAAACTGAGTACACAACTTAAAGCCTCAGAAATAGAGGTTAACTTCAAAAACAAAATACGTGATCTAGATAATAATGTCCAAGCATTTGAAAATAACATTAGAGAAATAAAGATCAGAAAATTTAAAAGAGACCTAAACGATTATGAAACAGGAAGGGTACACCAATGGCAATCTAACACCTTTAAAAACAACAATAACAAAAAGAGAGTGACTTGGGCCCGATCAGTGGAGCAATCAGATATAGACACAACTGAGGGAGAGAGCTCGGAATCTATCGCCACTTCTGGCGAAGAACAGAGCCTCAATTATCCCCTGAGATCTAGAAGTAGATCACGCAACAACTCAGACAGACAAAATTTTTCTATGGTACATCACAGACCAACCAGAAGAAGGAACTTATAGTTAATTTGTCTTCACGCTTTTTGAGTAATGACGAGAAGAACGTACTCAATTTAGGACTAGGCTTTGTCCCCACTCCAACATACAATGCATTTAATACAAGAGTGGATTTGTTTAAATTAATAAGGCTCATTAAACTTAAAAAAATTTTTCATGGCAACCCCACACCGGCTACAAGAGACGTATTTAAAACTAAATCTCAATTTTGTCCCAATATTACAGATCCTTATATTACGGTGTTTGAACGCTTAGCAACAAGAGATATAGCTGCCTTGGAAAGGAGCTGTACTAGAAATTGGTCTAATTTGACCAGGGGAGAACAAATTACATTAAACCAGCTAGCAGCAGATAAAAACATCATTATAAAACCAGCAGACAAGGGAGGGGCCATAGTCATTTTGGACAAGAAGGATTACTGTCAAGAAGTTTATCGCCAACTAAACGATGAAAACTACTATAAAAAACTTCCTTCAGACCCTACTGATCATATTATAAGACTCATTAATATAGTGGTCGAAGAAGCCGAACTAATGGGGACCATAGAATCACCCCTAAAACAATTTTTGGTAAATAATAACCCCAGGACTCCCTTGTTTTACACTTTACCAAAGATACATAAAACAGGTTTTCCACCCCCAGGCAGACCCATCGTCTCCGGCGCCAATTCAGTGTTAGAACCTTTATCTAAATACATTGACTCTTTTTTGAGCCCCCGCGTTGCTAATTTGCGTTCCTACTTACATGATACGAGAGACTTTATACAAAAAGTAGAAGGCCTGCAAATTCCCCATACAGCTGTTCTTGTTACTATGGACGTAACAGCCCTGTACACTAACATCCCTCTGGATGAGGCTCGAACTATAGTAGAGGACGTTTTCCTTGAAAGGGCCAATCCAAATCCTCCAACATATTTCCTAATGGAATTGATAGATCTAATTTTTGAAAACAACTATTTCAGGTTTGAACAAGGTTTTTATTTACAAGTGAAAGGGGTAGCTATGGGTAGCGCGTGTGCCCCCAACATAGCCAATCTATTTATGGGTTCATTAGAGGAGAAGTTCATTTATAACCGGTCATCTAACCCTTTCTTTGCGGATATTATTATGTACAAACGTTATGTTGACGACCTTTTCTTGATTTATAACAACAGTAATAGACTAAATAGCTTTTTCGCTTGGTGTCAAGAAATACATCCTAACATCAAATTTACTACGCACTATCACAGCCAACAGGTTACCTTTCTGGATACAGTGGTATATCGAGATAAGAGTAATAAATTAGCAACCAGAACTTATAAAAAGCCCACTGATAGACCATCGTACTTACACTATAAGTCTTTTCATCCATCTCATTTGAAACGCAATTTACCATACGGTCAGTTTCTAAGAATTAAGAGAAATTCTACCTCTCTGAAGGATTACTACACTAACTGTAATCAAATGGCTTTGGAGTTCAAGAATAGAGGCTATCCTCAACAAGTTATAAGATCTGCACAGAGAAGGGCACACAACAGGCCCAGACACACTCTCTTTGAAAAACACCTTAAATTAAAAGAACAGCCTCTATCCTGGTCTCTTGACTTTACTCCACTATCTAACCCTATAGCTCAAGTAATCCGAAAACATTGGCATATTCTTAAAGAGGTTCCAGGATGTCCAAACACTCCCCCACACATTGGGTTTCGCAGGACTAAGAACTTTAGAGACATTCTGGTACACGCAGACGTAATCAAAGGGACTCAGCAACAACTAAATAAGATCCAGGGCCATTACAAATGTGGCCATTGTGCCGTTTGCGGCCTAACTATTGAACAGAAAGAATTCACAGTTCCCAATACCAACAAAATAATTAAATTGGAAAATTTCTCCAATTGTAATTCTCGCAATGTTGTGTACGCGATAAAATGCACTTGTAACCTCTGGTACGTAGGGAGCACCACAAGAATGGTTAAGACCAGGATAATGGAGCACAGAAGTCGAATAGCCAACAAGATTATTGAGGCTCCACTGACCGCACATTTCATAGAGGCTAATCATAGCCCCACAGACTTTAAGTGGTTTGTTATTTACAAGCATAACCAGAAAGAATCAAACCCGGAAATTATGCATAGGAAATTATTACAAAAGGAGGCATATTGGATCCATAGATTCGCCTCCCTGACACCGAAAGGCCTTAATATAAACATCGATTTTAGTTCCTTTTTATAACAGCCTAGCGTATGGGTAGTGACTTTTATTTAAACCTACGTTTAAAACCTTTTTGGTGCAAAAAACCCCATTTGCTTAAGAAATCCCTCCGTCTCTTTATTTTACGATTGCCATTGTGTTTATATCCTGCAGCAAATATGTTTGTAGTACATCTCAATTTCATTAAGCATTTACCGTACTCCTTTAACAAGGCTGTGCAGGCATTTTGGTTACCTCAGTTACTACTTAAGTTATTTAAGCCTATTTTTTACCAGTCTAATTTTTATTGACTGTTTGGTCCTCCTTTGAGTATGGGTTTACCTTAGTTCAGAATCCAGTTTCTAATATTACGAACTATAAACATTTTGGGAAGTTTGCATGTGAGTTTGTGGAAATTCGGTGTCCTGAGACACGCCTTAAATTTTCAGAGAGTACTGGCTCTTTAAGAAACCAGATTCAGTGGAGTATAAATAACAGGAACTAGGAACAACCTGTAGCAGTCTTTAGTTTCAGTCAACACTTTGGGTGCAGAAATGCTGTTCCTTATGGTTTAGTTGCAAACTTAGATAAACAGGCACGTTGCCATTAAAAATGCACAGTGGGTTTCATTAGCTTTCATAGATAATTCTTTTCAGACTGCTCTATTTTCTTTTTTCTCAAGAAGGAAAGTTGCAAGCTCTTAGAGCCTTAAAAATCTCATCACCTTTGAGAAAACTGGCAGCCCAGTGAAACGGGGTATTAGCTAGCATTCCGTTAGGTCATTGTTTATTTCAGTTCTTTTTTCGCAGCTTTAGCCACTTGAGTTATTTCAGTTTACCAATATAATTTGCTGCTTTGTGTTCCTTTTTTCTTTCGAGTTAAATAATATTTCAGTTTAGTATTCAGTTCTAATATCCCAATTTCAGGGAGTGTCACGATAGAGCCTAGGCTCTCTTCTATCCCTCAAGGAGATTGGGCAGATTTGCGAGCTATTGTGCTGTCCCTTGGTACTGACATATGCAGTACAAAATAAAGTCTGGTTGTCTTTCTCATGGCGTTGGGCCTCTTGGATTTCTATTCCGTGCTCTAGAGACCCCGGACTAGCTAAGGCTTATCAAACCCACTTTCTCATCCTGGTCTTCTTTTCTCTTCTTCCAGCCAAACATGATCGTCAAGGAGATCTACCACCATCTCCTTTTCACCCCGCCCTCCACCAGGGAAGAGGCGACGAGGGCCGTGGTTCACCTGGGCAGGAAGCGGCTGGTGCCCGTGGTGGACAGCCTTCTAGACGCAGCCATGGACTGCAATCAGTAAGGACCTCCGTTTCTTTGCTAATGTAATGTAGAGGAAATCTAAAAGGCCTGTCTTTTTTAAAGAAAATAAAATTTCTCTTTTGACAAATTGCAGGACAGCGGCGCCACTCTGGCAGGCGCTGGCAGCCGATAAATACACTGGCTCCAAGCTGCTGAAGCCCCTCCTGGAGCGCCTGAGCAATGAACACCCCAGCGCAGAAGTGAGCTCCAGGAGGTGCAGCACATCTCTGCTGCCCATGGCGGTATGAAAGCCCTCCGTTTCTTTCTCCTGAATGGGGCTGGGGGCTTCTTGCCTCGGGGCCTCTTCATCTGACAATGTCCTCTTCTCCTGTCCTTCTCCCTCCAGGCGACCAACGTATTGTGCCTGATCCTGGAGTCCCCTCAGGCCTCGGATGTGGTGCAGGACAAGTTCCCCCAGCTGTTGCTTGGACTTACCACTCAGATCTATTTTGTCCTTGGCGGGCCCAGAAGAAGTTCGAGGGCGGCAACTCTCACCCCAGCCCCCTCGTTGCACCGTACTCCGCTGGCGTAAGAGACCTGCTGATGCATTTGGGGGGGCCCTCCCTCCTCTCCCTGACCTGGAGCCGGGATGGGTAGCTAAGAGACCCAGGCTTCCCCAGCCCCTGGGCTCTTCCGTCATTTGGGGCCCCAACTCCCACCAGCCCCAGCCAGCACAACTGAGTTGTTGTCCAAAACCTCTGAGGGACACTAGGGTGGGAAAGGATGCTGGAGACTCTCCCGCACGATGGGCTGGTTTGGGTGTGGTGCGACTCACATGTCCTGAAACCTGAAGTCTCCATCCCAGCTTGTGCTGGAAACCTGGGAGAGGCTGCGGGGGCTGGTGGTTGTGGCTGGATCCATCAGGCCTAGCAGCTCAAGGCTGCAAGATGTCAAGGACCTAAAACTCCCCGGATGAACCTTGTGATCATCATCGGAGGCCCCTCTTCATGGGCCTCCTCCACGAGAAGTCCAGAGGGGGGCAACGCAAGAAGGGGCCTTTTCTGTGGTGGCTCCCCCTTAGTGGGCTGCTCTCCCCTCCCCAGGGAGGCTTGTCTGGTGCCTTCATTATATACCTTTAGGCGCCAGGCGAAAATGTTCCTCTTCAGTCAGGCTATTGGCGGATTAACACCCTGCGCCCTTTCAATGGTGTTTGGGAGAGGGAGAGGAGTTATTGGTTTGGTTTGTTCATGTTTTTATTATTTATTTAGTAAATAATAAATATAGTATTCTTAATTCTTTCACTTGATTCAGGACCGCAGTGCAGGCTCTGAAAAACCTTATTGAGTGTGGCGGCTATATAAACGAAGACAACATTCTGGAGGTGCAAAGGTGCTGGGAATTGCTCTCAAGTCCAGAGAGCTTTTTCGAAGGCATCCGTCTTCTGACAAGGTAAGATGGTGAAAAGGACTGGCAGGTGAGGCCTGAAGAGCAGCCCCCCCCCCCAAAGCCTGCTTTCTGGGAAATGGGGAGAAACTTACTCCAGTGGTACCTCGGGTTCAGTACTGAATTCGTTCCGGAGGTCCGTTCTTAACCTGAAGCACCACTTGAGCTAATGGGGCCTCCCGCTGCCGCTGCCCCGCCAGAGCACCATTTCTGTTCTTCTCCTGAAGCAAAGTTTTCTAAGCCTCTTTGTAGGCTGGTCTAAACAAGAAAGTTCTCAGCAGGTGCCGAAAAGAGTACAGGGAAGGCGCCTGTTTGATATCAATAGGCGGGGAGTTCCAAAGTTTAGGTGCTGACACACTAAATCAGGGGCCAGCAACCTTTTTCAGCCGTGGGCCAGTCCACCGTCCCTCAAACCATGTGGGGGGCCGGACTATATTTTGGGGGAAAAATATGAACGAATTCCTCTGCCCCACAAATAACCCAGAGATGCATTTTAAGTAAAAGGACACGTTCTGCTCATGTAAAAACACGCTGATTCCCGGACCGTTTGCGGGCCGCATGGAGAAGGCGATTGGGCCACATCCGGCCCCCGGGCCTTAGTTTGGGACCCCTGCACTACATGTTCTTACAAATGCAGAGCAGGCATTCTGTGGTGCCTGAAATAGTGCCAGTTCCACCAATCGAAGAGGTTGAGTGGGTGCATATGGGGTAATGGTAATATTATTACAATTCCATTTACAGTGGTATCTCAGGTTGCATACGCTTCAGGTTAAGAACTCCGCTAAGCCAGAAATAACGCTTCAGGTTAAGAACTTTGCTTCAGGATAAGAACAGAAATCGTGCTCTGGAGGCGCAGCGGCAGCGGGAGGCCCCATTAGCTCAAGTGGTGCTTCAGGTTAAGAACGGACCTCCGGAACGAATTCAGTACTTAACCCGAGGTACCACTGTATTACTTGCACTTCCCCAGCAGGTCCTGGGGTGGATCACAGCCCTTTCAAATTCAGAATTAGAATCAGCTGAAACCAAGGGCAAAGGCAGGAATAGGCTGGGTCCTGGAAATGCATCTCTCATCATCATCATCATCATCATTATGGAACACCTAGCGCTTCTTCAGGCTTGTGCATCCTTTGTGTCTGGTTTTGATGTTTCAGGACCCTGTTCACATTCAAAAAAGTCCACCTGAAAAGAACTTTTGAGCAGGCGAATGCCTACGTGCGCTGCACGGAGGCGAAGGAGAAGACGGTTGGCATGGCCATCTACTCTGAGGTGAGAGTCAGAGTCCACCTCTTCCTTTTCCTCCTCCTCCTCACCTGCTGTCCAGCAGCCGCTAACCGGTGGCCCAAGGGAGGAGGCCAGCAGCAGTGGCCACGGAGGGGCAAGGAGAGGCCCCTCACAGCCCCCCTCACTGGGGACAAGCTCTGGCTCCTCCTCCTCCCCGAGCTCTGGCAGGGGACACGGGGACATTGCAGGATCAACAGACTTGGAGGGGATGGGGTAGGGAACTTGGGTTTTCGCGGCACTTACTTTGGTGTTTTCTTTTTCAGCTCCTTTTCCACCCGGAGGTCTGCCAACACTTCTCCAGGGAAGGCATCGTGGACACCCTCCAGGAGGGGATGCTCACCCCCAGCCCCCTCATGCAGCTGGGCAGCATGAGGGGGCTGGGCTACCTCCTGGAGGACCCCATTGCGGTAAGAGATTGGTGGCGGGGGGCACATTCTTCTTCTTATTATTATTACATTTTGATTTATAACCCCCCTCCCCCGCCAGGGCCGGGCTCAGGGCAGCTAGCACCAAATATAAATTACAATAAAACCAAAGACTAATCTGGCACCGTTCTGTCCCCTCCTGTCCCCAGCTGGCGTACTATGTGAAAAAGGTGCCGCGGACCCTGCGGGAGCTGGCGCAACTAATGAGGGACGCCAGGCCGGAACACCGGGAGGTAGCGGCCGTCCTGGCAGGTAATTGAAAACAAAGCTGTTGTTGGTGGTGGTGGTTGTTTTGTGCCTGGGGCAATCCCCCCAGTAGCCCCCACTGCGCCCCACCATTGGCCCTGTAGGGAGTCCTGGAGAGCCCCTGTTAGTCAGCGCAGAGAATCAAATGCGGGAACTGATCATTTTGTTCTGATCTCCCTAGGCTTCAATGCAAAATATATCAAGCCCGGGGGGAGCAGCCAGCATGTGGAGAAGCTGTATCGGGGTGAGTAAGGATCCAAGCGGCTCTTTTCCTGGCAGGGATCTTTTCCCCACAAAACCCCTGGGAACCAAAAGCGGCCAGTCAATGGCTCCTAGCCACAATGGCTCAGCGCTGAGCCCCAGTTGCGGGAAAGCACAGGAGGGAACTGGGCTCTTGTGCTCGGGTCCCACTTCTGGGTTTCCAGTGGGTGCATCTGCTTGTCCATAGTGAGAACAGGACGCAGGACGTTGGCCTGATCCAGGAGGGCTCTGCTGGGCTTCTCATGTTCCTTCTTCCGTTGCAGCTCTCCTGGACCTGCAGGGAGACCCGAACGGCAATGTCTCCACTGCTGCACTGGCTGCAACAAAGGAGCTTTTAAGATGCTGCTCCCAACTGAAGATGAGGTGCAGCGTGTCATCACAATAATGCACAACCCTCGGCAGTACAGGATCCCCGACTGGTTCCTGGCCAGGCAGAAGAACATCAAGGACGGAAGTACAGCCAGGTCGCCGCCTTTGGGCTGGAAAACAAGCTCCGCAAAGACCTGGAGCGGCTGAAGAAGATCTAGGCGCATCGGGGCCTGCCTCCAGTGCTTCCGCCAGTACGCCAAGGACACCGGCTACGTCCTGCCGCCTTTTGCTCCAAGCGCCACGGCCTCATCCGCAAGTAGGGGCTCACCACGTGCCTCCAGTTCCTCTGCCAGTACGCCAAGGACACCGGCTACGTCCTGCCGCCTTTTGCTCCAACCGCCACGGCCTCATCCGCAAGTAGGGGCTCACCACGTGCCTCCAGTTCTTCCGCCAGTACGCCAAGGACACCGGCTACGTCCTGCCGCCTTTTGCTCCAACCGCCACGGCCTCATCCGCAAGTAGGGGCTCACCACGTGCCTCCAGTTCTTCTGCCAGTACGCCAAGGACACCGGCTACGTCCTGCCGCCTTTTGCTCCAACCGCCACGGCCTCATCCGCAAGTAGGGGCTCACCACGTGCCTCCAGTTCTTCTGCCAGTACGCCAAGGACACCGGCTACGTCCTGCCGCCTTTTGCTCCAACCGCCACGGTCTCATCCGCAAGTAGGGGCTCACCACGTGCCTCCAATTCTTCCGCCAGTACGCCAAGGACACCGGCTACGTCCTGCCGCCTTTTGCTCCAACCGCCACGGCCTCATCCGCAAGTAGGGGCTCACCACGTGCCTCCAGTTCCTCTGCCAGTACGCCAAGGACACCGGCTACGTCCTGCCGCCTTTTGCTCCAACCGCCACGGCCTCATCCGCAAGTAGGGGCTCACCACGTGCCTCCAGTTCTTCTGCCAGTACGCCAAGGACACCGGCTACGTCCTGCCGCCTTTTGCTCCAACCGCCACGGCCTCATCCGCAAGTAGGGGCTCACCACGTGCCTCCAGTTCCTCTGCCAGTACGCCAAGGACACCGGCTACGTCCTGCCGCCTTTTGCTCCAACCGCCACGGCCTCATCCGCAAGTAGGGGCTCACCACGTGCCTCCAGTTCTTCTGCCAGTACGCCAAGGACACCGGCTACGTCCTGCCGCCTTTTGCTCCAACCGCCACGGTCTCATCCGCAAGTAGGGGCTCACCACGTGCCTCCAATTCTTCCGCCAGTACGCCAAGGACACCGGCTACGTCCTGCCGCCTTTTGCTCCAACCGCCACGGCCTCATCCGCAAGTAGGGGCTCACCACGTGCCTCCAGTTCCTCTGCCAGTACGCCAAGGACACCGGCTACGTCCTGCCGCCTTTTGCTCCAACCGCCACGGCCTCATCCGCAAGTAGGGGCTCACCACGTGCCTCCAGTTCTTCCGCCAGTACGCCAAGGACACCGGCTACGTCCTGCCGCCTTTTGCTCCAACCGCCACGGCCTCATCCGCAAGTAGGGGCTCACCACGTGCCTCCAGTTCCTCTGCCAGTACGCCAAGGACACCGGCTACGTCCTGCCGCCTTTTGCTCCAACCGCCACGGCCTCATCCGCAAGTAGGGGCTCACCACGTGCCTCCAGTTCTTCTGCCAGTACGCCAAGGACACCGGCTACGTCCTGCCGCCTTTTGCTCCAACCGCCACGGTCTCATCCGCAAGTAGGGGCTCACCACGTGCCTCCAATTCTTCCGCCAGTACGCCAAGGACACCGGCTACGTCCTGCCGCCTTTTGCTCCAACCGCCACGGCCTCATCCGCAAGTAGGGGCTCACCACGTGCCTCCAGTTCCTCTGCCAGTACGCCAAGGACACCGGCTACGTCCTGCCGCCTTTTGCTCCAACCGCCACGGCCTCATCCGCAAGTAGGGGCTCACCACGTGCCTCCAATTCTTCTGCCAGTACGCCAAGGACACCGGCTACGTCCTGCCGCCTTTATCTCCAACCGCCACGGTCTCATCCGCAAGTAGGGGCTCACCACGTGCCTCCAGTTCCTCTGCCAGTACGCCAAGGACACCGGCTACGTCCTGCCGCCTTTTGCTCCAACCGCCACGGCCTCATCCGCAAGTAGGGGCTCACCACGTGCCTCCAGTTCCTCTGCCAGTACGCCAAGGACACCGGCTACGTCCTGCCGCCTTTTGCTCCAACCGCCACGGCCTCATCCGCAAGTAGGGGCTCACCACGTGCCTCCAGTTCCTCTGCCAGTACGCCAAGGACACCGGCTACGTCCTGCCGCCTTTTGCTCCAACCGCCACGGCCTCATCCGCAAGTAGGGGCTCACCACGTGCCTCCAGTTCTTCCACCAGTACGCCAAGGACACCGGCTACGTCCTGCCGCCTTTTGCTCCAACCGCCACGGTCTCATCCGCAAGTAGGGGCTCACCACGTGCCTCCAGTTCCTCTGCCAGTACGCCAAGGACACCGGCTACGTCCTGCCCCCTTTTGCTCCAATCGCCACGGTCTCATCCGCAAGTAGGGGCTCACCACGTGCCTCCAGTTCCTCTGCCAGTACGCCAAGGACACCGGCTACGTCCTGCCGCCTTTTGCTCCAACCGCCACGGCCTCATCCGCAAGTAGGGGCTCACCACGTGCCTCCAGTTCTTCCACCAGTACGCCAAGGACACCGGCTACGTCCTGCCGCCTTTTGCTCCAACCGCCACGGCCTCATCCGCAAGTAGGGGCTCACCACGTGCCTCCAGTTCCTCTGCCAGTACGCCAAGGACACCGGCTACGTCCTGCCGCCTTTTGCTCCAACCGCCACGGCCTCATCTGCAATTAGGGGCTCACCACGTGCCTCCAGTTCTTCCACCAGTACGCCAAGGACACCGGCTACGTCCTGCCGCCTTTTGCTCCAACCGCCACGGTCTCATCCACAAGTAGGGGCTCACCACGTGCCTCCAGTTCCTCTGCCAGTACGCCAAGGACACCGGCTACGTCCTGCCGCCTTTTGCTCCAACCGCCACGGTCTCATCCGCAAGTAGGGGCTCACCACATGCCTCCAGTTCCTCTGCCAGTACGCCAAGGACACCGGCTACGTCCTGCCGCCTTTTGCTCCAACCGCCACGGTCTCATCCGCAAGTAGGGGCTCACCACATGCCTCCAGTTCTTCCACCAGTATGCCAAGGACACAGGCTACGTCCTGCCGCCTTTTGCTCCAACCGCCACGGCCTCATCCGCAAGTAGGGGCTCACCACGTGCCTCCAGTTCCTCTGCCAGTACGCCAAGGACACCGGCTACGTCCTGCCGCCTTTTGCTCCAACCGCCACGGCCTCATCCGAAAGTAGGGGCTCACCACATGCCTCCAGTTCTTCCACCAGTACGCCAAGGACACCGGCTACGTCCTGCCGCCTTTTGCTCCAACCGCCACGGCCTCATCCGCAAGTAGGGGCTCACCACATGCCTCCAGTTCTTCCACCAGTACGCCAAGGACACCGGCTACGTCCTGCCGCCTTTTGCTCCAACCGCCACGGTTTCATCCGCAAGTAGGGGCTCACCACATGCCTCCAGTTCTTCCGCCAGTACGCCAAGGACACCGGCTACGTCCTGCCGCCTTTTGCTCCAACCGCCACGGCCTCATCCGCAAGTAGGGGCTCACCACGTGCCTCCAATTCTTCCGCCAGTACGCCAAGGACACCGGCTACGTCCTGCCGCCTTTTGCTCCAACCGCCACGGCCTCATCCGCAAGTAGGGGCTCACCACGTGCCTCCAATTCTTCCGCCAGTACGCCAAGGACACCGGCTACGTCCTGCCGCCTTTTGCTCCAACCGCCACGGCCTCATCCGCAAGTAGGGGCTCACCACGTGCCTCCAGTTCTTCCACCAGTACGCCAAGGACACCGGCTACGTCCTGCCGCCTTTTGCTCCAACCGCCACGGCCTCATCCGCAAGTAGGGGCTCACCATGTGCCTCCAGTTCCTCTGCCAGTACGCCAAGGACACCGGCTACGTCCTGCCGCCTTTTGCTCCAACCGCCACGGCCTCATCCGCAATTAGGGGCTCACCACGTGCCTCCAGTTCTTCCACCAGTACGCCAAGGACACCGGATACGTCCTGCCGCCTTTTGCTCCAACCGCCACGGTCTCATCCGCAAGTAGGGGCTCACCACGTGCCTCCAGTTCCTCTGCCAGTACGCCAAGGACACCGGCTACGTCCTGCCGCCTTTTGCTCCAACCGCCACGGTCTCATCCGCAAGTAGGGGCTCACCACGTGCCTCCAGTTCCTCTGCCAGTACGCCAAGGACACCGGCTACGTCCTGCCGCCTTTTGCTCCAACCGCCACGGTCTCATCCGCAAGTAGGGGCTCACCACATGCCTCCAGTTCTTCCACCAGTACGCCAAGGACACAGGCTACGTCCTGCCGCCTTTTGCTCCAACCGCCACGGCCTCATCCGCTAGTAGGGGCTCACCACGTGCCTCCAGTTCCTCTGCCAGTACGCCAAGGACACAGGCTACGTCCTGCCGCCTTTTGCTCCAACCGCCACGGTCTCATCCGCAAGTAGGGGCTCACCACGTGCCTCCAGTTCTTCCACCAATACGCCAAGGACACCGGCTACGTCCTGCCGCCTTTTGCTCCAACCGCCACGGCCTCATCCGCAAGTAGGGGCTCACCACGTGCCTCCAGTTCCTCTGCCAGTATGCCAAGGACACCGGCTACATCCTGCCGCCTTTTGCTCCAACCGCCACGGTCTCATCCGCAAGTAGGGGCTCACCACGTGCCTCCAGTTCCTCTGCCAGTACGCCAAGGACACCGGCTACGTCCTGCCGCCTTTTGCTCCAACCGCCACGGCCTCATCCGCAAGTAGGGGCTCACCACGTGCCTCCAGTTCTTCTGCCAGTACGCCAAGGACACCGGCTACGTCCTGCCGCCTTTTGCTCCAACCGCCACGGCCTCATCCGCAAGTAGGGGCTCACCACATGCCTCCAGTTCTTCCACCAGTACGCCAAGGACACCGGCTACGTCCTGCCGCCTTTTGCTCCAACCGCCACGGCCTCATCCGCAAGTAGGGGCTCACCACGTGCCTCCAGTTCTTCTGCCAGTACGCCAAGGACACCGGCTACGTCCTGCCACCTTTTGCTCCAACCGCCACGGCCTCATCCGCAAGTAGGGGCTCACCACGTGCCTCCAGTTCCTCTGCCAGTACGCCAAGGACACCGGCTACGTCCTGCCGCCTTTTGCTCCAACCGCCACGGCCTCATCCGCAAGTAGGGGCTCACCACATGCCTCCAGTTCTTCCACCAGTACGCCAAGGACACCGGCTACGTCCTGCCGCCTTTTGCTCCAACCGCCACGGCCTCATCCGCAAGTAGGGGCTCACCACATGCCTCCAGTTCTTCCACCAGTACGCCAAGGACACCGGCTACGTCCTGCCGCCTTTTGCTCCAACCGCCACGGTCTCATCCGCAAGTAGGGGCTCACCACATGCCTCCAGTTCTTCCGCCAGTACGCCAAGGACACCGGCTACGTCCTGCCGCCTTTTGCTCCAACCGCCACGGCCTCATCCGCAAGTAGGGGCTCACCACGTGCCTCCAATTCTTCCGCCAGTACGCCAAGGACACCGGCTACGTCCTGCCGCCTTTTGCTCCAACCGCCACGGCCTCATCCGCAAGTAGGGGCTCACCACGTGCCTCCAATTCTTCCGCCAGTACGCCAAGGACACCGGCTACGTCCTGCCGCCTTTTGCTCCAACCGCCACGGCCTCATCCGCAAGTAGGGGCTCACCACGTGCCTCCAATTCTTCCGCCAGTACGCCAAGGACACCGGCTACGTCCTGCCGCCTTTTGCTCCAACCGCCACGGCCTCATCCGCAAGTAGGGGCTCACCACGTGCCTCCAGTTCCTCTGCCAGTACGCCAAGGACACCGGCTACGTCCTGCCGCCTTTTGCTCCAACCGCCACGGCCTCATCCGCAAGTAGGGGCTCACCATGTGCCTCCAGTTCTTCCGCCAGTACGCCAAGGACACCGGCTACGTCCTGCCGCCTTTTGCTCCAACCGCCACGGTCTCATCCGCAAGTAGGGGCTCACCACGTGCCTCCAGTTCTTCCACCAGTACGCCAAGGACACCGGCTACGTCCTGCCGCCTTTTGCTCCAACCGCCACGGCCTCATCCGCAAGTAGGGGCTCACCACGTGCCTCCAATTCTTCCGCCAGTACGCCAAGGACACCGGCTACGTCCTGCCGCCTTTTGCTCCAACCGCCACGGCCTCATCCGCAAGTAGGGGATCACCACGTGCCTCCAGTTCCTCTGCCAGTACGCCAAGGACACCGGCTACGTCCTGCCGCCTTTTGCTCCAACCGCCACGGTCTCATCCGCAAGTAGGGGCTCACCACGTGCCTCCAGTTCCTCTGCCAGTACGCCAAGGACACCGGCTACGTCCTGCCGCCTTTTGCTCCAACCGCCACGGCCTCATCCGCAAGTAGGGGCTCACCACGTGCCTCCAGTTCCTCTGCCAGTACGCCAAGGACACCGGCTACGTCCTGCCGCCTTTTGCTCCAACCGCCACGGTCTCATCCGCAAGTAGGGGCTCACCACGTGCCTCCAGTTCCTCTGCCAGTACGCCAAGGACACCGGCTACGTCCTGCCGCCTTTTGCTCCAACCGCCACGGTCTCATCCGCAAGTAGGGGCTCACCACATGCCTCCAGTTCTTCCACCAGTACGCCAAGGACACAGGCTACGTCCTGCCGCCTTTTGCTCCAACCGCCACGGCCTCATCCACAAGTAGGGGCTCACCACGTGCCTCCAGTTCCTCTGCCAGTACACCAAGGACACAGGCTACGTCCTGCCGCCTTTTGCTCCAACCGCCACGGTCTCATCCGCAAGTAGGGGCTCACCACATGCCTCCAGTTCTTCCACCAGTACGCCAAGGACACCGGCTACGTCCTGCCGCCTTTTGCTCCAACCGCCACGGCCTCATCCGCAAGTAGGGGCTCACCACGTGCCTCCAGTTCCTCTGCCAGTACGCCAAGGACACCGGCTACGTCCTGCCGCCTTTTGCTCCAACCGCCACGGTCTCATCCGCAAGTAGGGGCTCACCACGTGCCTCCAGTTCTTCCACCAGTACGCCAAGGACACCGGCTACGTCCTGCCGCCTTTTGCTCCAACCGCCACGGCCTCATCCGCAAGTAGGGGCTCACCACGTGCCTCCAGTTCTTCCGCCAGTACGCCAAGGACACCGGCTACGTCCTGCCGCCTTTTGCTCCAACCGCCACGACCTCATCCGCAAGTAGGGGCTCACCACGTGCCTCCAGTTCCTCTGCCAGTACGCCAAGGACACCGGCTACGTCCTGCCGCCTTTTGCTCCAACCGCCACGGCCTCATCCGCAAGTTGGGGCTCACCACGTGCCTCCAGTTCTTCCGCCAGTACGCCAAGGACACCGGCTACGTCCTGCCGCCTTTTGCTCCAACCGCCACGGCCTCATCCGCAAGTAGGGGCTCACCACGTGCCTCCAGTTCTTCCGCCAGTACGCCAAGGACACCGGCTACGTCCTGCCGCCTTTTGCTCCAACCGCCACGGCCTCATCCGCAAGTAGGGGCTCACCACATGCCTCCGGTTCCTCTGCCAGTACGCCAAGGACACCGGCTACGTCCTGCCGCCTTTTGCTCCAACCGCCACGGTCTCATCCGCAAGTAGGGGCTCACCACATGCCTCCAGTTCTTCCACCAGTACGCCAAGGACACCGGCTACGTCCTGCCGCCTTTTGCTCCAACCGCCACGGCCTCATCCGCAAGTAGGGGCTCACCACGTGCCTCCAATTCTTCTGCCAGTACGCCAAGGACACCGGCTACGTCCTGCCGCCTTTTGCTCCAACCGCCACGGCCTCATCCGCAAGTAGGGGCTCACCACGTGCCTCCAGTTCCTCTGCCAGTACGCCAAGGACACCGGCTACGTCCTGCCGCCTTTTGCTCCAACCGCCACGGCCTCATCCGCAAGTAGGGGCTCACCACGTGCCTCCAGTTCCTCTGCCAGTACGCCAAGGACACCGGCTACGTCCTGCCGCCTTTTGCTCCAACCGCCACGGCCTCATCCGCAAGTAGGGGCTCACCACGTGCCTCCAGTTCCTCTGCCAGTACGCCAAGGACACCGGCTACGTCCTGCCGCCTTTTGCTCCAACCGCCACGGCCTCATCCGCAAGTAGGGGCTCACCACGTGCCTCCAGTTCCTCTGCCAGTACGCCAAGGACACCGGCTACGTCCTGCCGCCTTTTGCTCCAACCGCCACGGTCTCATCCGCAAGTAGGGGCTCACCACGTGCCTCCAGTTCCTCTGCCAGTACGCCAAGGACACCGGCTACGTCCTGCCGCCTTTTGCTCCAACCGCCACGGCCTCATCCGCAAGTAGGGGCTCACCACGTGCCTCCAGTTCTTCCGCCAGTACGCCAAGGACACCGGCTACGTCCTGCCGCCTTTTGCTCCAACCGCCACGGCCTCATCCGCAAGTTGGGGCTCACCACGTGCCTCCAGTTCCTCTGCCAGTACGCCAAGGACACCGGCTACGTCCTGCCGCCTTTTGCTCCAACCGCCACGGCCTCATCCACAAGTAGGGGCTCACCACGTGCCTCCAGTTCTTCCGCCAGTACGCCAAGGACACCGGCTACGTCCTGCCGCCTTTTGCTCCAACCGCCACGGCCTCATCCTTCAAGTAGGGGCTCACCACGTGCCTCCAGTTCTTCCGCCAGTACGCCAAGGACACCGGCTACGTCCTGCCGCCTTTTGCTCCAACCGCCACGGCCTCATCCGCAAGTAGGGGCTCACCACGTGCCTCCAGTTCCTCTGCCAGTACGCCAAGGACACCGGCTACGTCCTGCCGCCTTTTGCTCCAACCGCCACGGCCTCATCCACAAGTAGGGGCTCACCACATGCCTCCAGTTCTTCCACCAGTACGCCAAGGACGCCGGCTACGTCCTGCCGCCTTTTGCTCCAACCGCCACGGCCTCATCCGCAAGTAGGGGCTCACCACGTGCCTCCAGTTCCTCTGCCAGTACGCCAAGGACACCGGCTACGTCCTGCCGCCTTTTGCTCCAACCGCCACGGCCTCATCCACAAGTAGGGGCTCACCACATGCCTCCAGTTCTTCCACCAGTACGCCAAGGACACCGGCTACGTCCTGCCGCCTTTTGCTCCAACCGCCTCGGCCTCATCCGCAAGTAGGGGCTCACCACGTGCCTCCAGTTCCTCTGCCAGTACGCCAAGGACACCGGCTACGTCCTGCCGCCTTTTGCTCCAACCGCCACGGCCTCATCCGCAAGTAGGGGCTCACCACGTGCCTCCAGTTCCTCTGCCAGTACGCCAAGGACACCGGCTACGTCCTGCCGCCTTTTGCTCCAACCGCCACGGTCTCATCCGCAAGTAGGGGCTCACCACATGCCTCCAGTTCTTCCACCAGTACGCCAAGGACACAGGCTACGTCCTGCCGCCTTTTGCTCCAACCGCCACGGCCTCATCCGCAAGTAGGGGCTCACCACGTGCCTCCAGTTCCTCTGCCAGTACGCCAAGGACACCGGCTACGTCCTGCCGCCTTTTGCTCCAACCGCCACGGCCTCATCCGCAAGTAGGGGCTCACCACGTGCCTCCAGTTCCTCTGCCAGTACGCCAAGGACACCGGCTACGTCCTGCCGCCTTTTGCTCCAACCGCCACGGCCTCATCCACAAGTAGGGGCTCACCACGTGCCTCCAGTTCTTCCGCCAGTACGCCAAGGACACCGGCTACGTCCTGCCGCCTTTTGCTCCAACCGCCACGGCCTCATCCTTCAAGTAGGGGCTCACCACGTGCCTCCAGTTCTTCCGCCAGTACGCCAAGGACACCGGCTACGTCCTGCCGCCTTTTGCTCCAACCGCCACGGCCTCATCCGCAAGTAGGGGCTCACCACGTGCCTCCAGTTCCTCTGCCAGTACGCCAAGGACACCGGCTACGTCCTGCCGCCTTTTGCTCCAACCGCCACGGCCTCATCCACAAGTAGGGGCTCACCACATGCCTCCAGTTCTTCCACCAGTACGCCAAGGACGCCGGCTACGTCCTGCCGCCTTTTGCTCCAACCGCCACGGCCTCATCCGCAAGTAGGGGCTCACCACGTGCCTCCAGTTCCTCTGCCAGTACGCCAAGGACACCGGCTACGTCCTGCCGCCTTTTGCTCCAACCGCCACGGCCTCATCCACAAGTAGGGGCTCACCACATGCCTCCAGTTCTTCCACCAGTACGCCAAGGACACCGGCTACGTCCTGCCGCCTTTTGCTCCAACCGCCTCGGCCTCATCCGCAAGTAGGGGCTCACCACGTGCCTCCAGTTCCTCTGCCAGTACGCCAAGGACACCGGCTACGTCCTGCCGCCTTTTGCTCCAACCGCCACGGCCTCATCCGCAAGTAGGGGCTCACCACGTGCCTCCAGTTCCTCTGCCAGTACGCCAAGGACACCGGCTACGTCCTGCCGCCTTTTGCTCCAACCGCCACGGTCTCATCCGCAAGTAGGGGCTCACCACATGCCTCCAGTTCTTCCACCAGTACGCCAAGGACACAGGCTACGTCCTGCCGCCTTTTGCTCCAACCGCCACGGCCTCATCCGCAAGTAGGGGCTCACCACGTGCCTCCAGTTCCTCTGCCAGTACGCCAAGGACACCGGCTACGTCCTGCCGCCTTTTGCTCCAACCGCCACGGCCTCATCCGCAAGTAGGGGCTCACCACGTGCCTCCAGTTCCTCTGCCAGTACGCCAAGGACACCGGCTACGTCCTGCCGCCTTTTGCTCCAACCGCCACGGCCTCATCCGCAAGTAGGGGCTCACCACGTGCCTCCAGTTCCTCTGCCAGTACGCCAAGGACACCGGCTACGTCCTGCCGCCTTTTGCTCCAACCGCCACGGTCTCATCCGCAAGTAGGGGCTCACCACGTGCCTCCAGTTCCTCTGCCAGTACGCCAAGGACACCGGCTACGTCCTGCCGCCTTTTGCTCCAACCGCCACGGCCTCATCCGCAAGTAGGGGCTCACCACATGCCTCCAGTTCTTCCACCAGTACGCCAAGGACACAGGCTACGTCCTGCCGCCTTTTGCTCCAACCGCCACGGCCTCATCCGCAAGTAGGGGCTCACCACGTGCCTCCAGTTCCTCTGCCAGTACACCAAGGACACCGGCTACGTCCTGCCGCCTTTTGCTCCAACCGCCACGGCCTCATCCGCAAGTAGGGGCTCACCACGTGCCTCCAGTTCCTCTGCCAGTACGCCAAGGACACCGGCTACGTCCTGCCGCCTTTTGCTCCAACCGCCACGGCCTCATCCGCAAGTAGGGGCTCACCACGTGCCTCCAGTTCCTCTGCCAGTACGCCAAGGACACCGGCTACGTCCTGCCGCCTTTTGCTCCAACCCGCCACGGCCTCATCCGCAAGTAGGGGCTCACCACGTGCCTCCAGTTCTTCCGCCAGTACGCCAAGGACACCGGCTACGTCCTGCCGCCTTTTGCTCCAACCGCCACGGCCTCATCCACAAGTAGGGGCTCATCCCTTCCTTCCTTCCTTCTCCCTTTCTTTCTCTCTCTCTTTCACCCCCTTCCTTCCTTTCCTCCTTCCTCTTTCTTTCTCTCTCTCTCTTTCACCCCTTCCTTCCTTCCTTCCTTCCTTTCCTTCTCCCTCTTTTTCTCTCTCTCTTTCACTCTTCTCTCTTTCACCTCTCTTTCCTTCCTTCTCCCTTTCTTTCTCTCTTTCACCCCTTCTTTCCTTTCCTCCTTCCTCTTTCTTTCTCTTTCTCTCTCTTTCACCCCTTCCTTCCTTCCTTCTCCCTCTTTCTTTCTCTCTCTCTTTCACCCCTTCCTTCCTTTCCTCCTTCCTCTTTCTTTCTCTCTCTCTCACCCTTTCCTTCCTTCCTTCCTTCCTTCCTTCCTTCCTTCCTTCCTTCCTTCCTTCCTTCCTTCCTCCCTCCCTCCCTCCCTCCCTCTTTCTCTCTCTCTCTCTTTCACCCTTCCTTCCTTCTCCCTCTTTCTTTCTCTCTCTCTTTTACCCCTTCCTTCCTTTCCTCCTTCCCACTCTCTTTAACCCCTTCCTTCCTTCCTTCCTTCCCATCTCCCTCTTTATCTCTCTCTCTTTCACCCTTCCTTCCTTCCTCCCTCCCTTCCTTCCATTCTCCCTCTTTCTCTCTCTCTCTCTCTCACCCTTCCTTCCTTTCCTTCTCCCTCCCCCTCAGCCTCCCTCCCTCTGTCCTTCTCACCCCTTCCTTCCTTTCCTTCTCCCTCTTTCTTTCTCTCTCTTTCACCCCTTCCTTCTTTCTTTCCTTCCTTCCTTCCCTTCTCCCTATTTCTCTCTCTCTTTCACCCCTTCCTTCTTTCCTTTCCTTCTCCCTCCCTCCCTCCCTCCCTCCCTCTCTCTATCTCTCTCTCACCCCTTCCTTCCCTTCTCCCTCTCTCTCTTTCACCCCTTCCTTCCTTCCTTCCTTCCTTCCCTCCCTTCTCCCTCCCCCCTCTCTCTCTTCCTTCCTTCCTTCCCTTCTCCCTCTTTCTCTCTCTCTCTTTCACCCTTCCTTCCTTCCTTCCTTCCTTCCTTCCCTTCTCTCTCTCTCTCTCTTTCACCCCTTCCTTCCTTCCTTTCCTTCTCCCTCTTTCCTTCTCTCTCTTTCTTTTCCCCCCCAAAGTATATTTATTAAATTTCAACACATAAACAACGCACTAAGAAACAAAACATCCATACAACAAATAAAACACATTAATAATAAAATTAAATTTCCTTATTCCCTATTCTAAGTTCCTTAACATTATGTTGGGACTTCCTCCAGTCTCTCTCTCTGTGACATTTAATTTTTAACATTTTCTATAGGCAATTTCTTATTACATATTACTTATATCGTCTATATTCTCTTTACTATCAACCTTAATTACTATCATTCTTAAATTACTTCCTTATCAATATTTCTAAATCATCAATAGATCTATCGTTATATTCTGTCACAAATCTAAATCATCTTAAAACATTCTTAACGCTTCTAAATTTTCTTATATTAATTCCTATCTACTTCTGTAAACTACTACTGCTATTCTCGACTTTTATTTCATATACTATTTTTTATAAAAAAATTTAAGGTAATCTTTAAATTTTTTCCAGTCTTTTTCCACTGCGTCCTCCCTCTGGTCGCGGAGTCTGCCGGTCAGCTCGGCGATCTCCATATATTCCATCAGCTTTGTCTGCCATTCTTCCTTCTCTCTCTTTCACCCCTTCCTCCCTTCCTTTCCTTCTCCCTCCCTCTTTCTTTCTTTCTTTCTTTCTTTCTCTCTTTCACCCCTTCCTTCCTTCCTTTCCTTCTCCCTCTTTCTTTCTCTCTCTTTCACCCCTTCCTTCTTTCCTTCCTTCCTTCCCTTCTCCCTCTTTCTCTCTCTTTCACCCCTTCCTTCCTTCCTTCCTTCCTTCCTTCCCTTCTCCCCTCCCTCCCTCTCTCTCTCTCTCTTCCTTCCTTCCTTCCCTTCTCCCTTTTTCTCTCTCTCTCTTTCACCCACCCTTCCTTCCTTCCTTCCTTCCTTCCTTCCTTCCTTCCTTCCTTCCTTCCTTCCTTCCTTCCTTCCTTCCCTTCTCTCTCTCTCTCTTTCACCCCTTCCTTCCTTCCTTCCTTTCCTTCTCCCTCTTTCCTTCTCTTTCTTTCACCCCTTCCTTCCTTCCTTTCCTCCTCCTTCCTTCCCTCCCTCCCTCCCTCCCTCCCTCCCTCTCTCTCTCTCACCCCTTCCTTCCTTCCCTTCTCCCTCTCTCTCTTTCACCCCTTCCTTCCTTCCCTTCTCCCTCTCCCTCTCCCCCCTCTCTCTCTCTTTCTCTTTCCATCCCTTCCTTCCTTCCTTCCTTCCTTCCCTTCTCCCTCTCCAATCCCTCTCCCATTCCCTCGGCCGCCGCTGCCTCCTCTGCTCCCACTCCAGCACCCCCCCTCCCAGCCTTTTAGAAAAACAAGGTGCATCCTATGGTCTGGAGTGTCCTATGGAGCGAAAAATACGGTAATAGCAAATGGTCTATCTTTTTTTGTTATTATATTTATTGGGTTTTAACACAAAACAAAATCTTAAACATCATATATTATACATAACTAGTTGAATTTAGCCCGTTAAATTAACGGGCGCTAGAACATATGTGGTGAGACATTTGTACAGTGTAGATTATTATTTATTTCTGCAATGCGAACTTCCTGTGAAGCTAACCCACTAAGGGCGGACTCACAATCTGGCTAACGCGCGTTCCGAGCTGGTGCCGTGCACACGCGCAAAAACTGCGACACGGGGCGGGGGGAGCGATCCTTCCTTGTTAACGAAATGACAGGCCGGGCCTGTGCGGCTCTTCGAAACGTCCCCCCACCCGGGTGGCGGCCAGAGGGTTTCGGTGTTGGGGAGGGCCGAGGAGAGCGGAAGAGGAGGAGACTCCGCGCGGGCATCCGGAGAGAGGAGCCAGGGAAGCGGAAATGGAGAGCTGGGTTCCGGAGGGCGGCTTGCTGCTCCCTTCTCGCTCTCCGCCTTGTCCCTTGCAACCAAGGGCAGCGGTACTTACACAGCCCGCTGGAGCCGGTGCTGGTGAACATGGTCCCGGGCCGCAGGCTTCGCTGCCGGTCGCTCGCTAGCTCCCCGCCGCCGCTGCGACGCCTTCGCTGGCCAGGTGCTCCCTCAGGAGGCCGAGGAGCCTACAGTGGTGGCTGGGCCCGGAGCCTAAGGAGAGCTAAGGCGGCAGGGATGGGTCAGAGGCGGCCGGGAAAGGCGCCCCCCATGGCAATGCCCTCTGCTGGAGCCACGGCGGCATCCCGGCAACAGAAAGCAGCCCCGGGCCGAGGGGAAGCGCCCTCGCCTGAGGCACGACAGCCAGGCAGCCTCTCAGCTACAAAATGCCCTTAACCGCCTGCTTCCCTGCTTTGTGCGCACCCAGCGTTCGGCCGGCCCTGATTGGCTCCCGGCCGCCCGAAGTCTCTGCGTCGTCCAATCCCTGCATGCGTGTGGGACATGCGCAGTGGCACAATTCCACTGACACACGGACTGGACGCAGGGACACAGGGACTTTATTATATAGGATAAAAGGTAAAAAAGATACACAATGCAAAAACACAAACATACATAATAATTTCCCATTCATCATTTCTAATCATATTGGGGTGACTTCCTCACATCCCTCCTACTGCGTTTCATTGTCAATCATCTTTAGTAATTTCT
>JAWWNI010001112.1:0-129581 GCA_034642065.1 Darevskia nairensis | reverse complement strand
AGCGTTTCTCAACCGGTGTGCTGCGGCACACTAGTGTGCCGTGAGACACCGGCTGCTGTGCCGCGGGAAAACCGTGGTTCGGGACCCCATGCCGCAGCCGCAAACGCGTAGCAGCAGCTGCAGTGGGGGAAAGGGAGCGCAGAAACCCACCGCCGACCTACCGTGCATGCGCCAGCTTGGAGCTCCCCGCCGATTCTGATTGGTTGCCAGAGACCAATAGGAAGGAGACGCGAGGGCTGCCGGTAGCCACCCGGTCAAAATGGCCGCCACCCTAAGGAGGAGCGCTCTGCGAGCGCTCCAACTGCCAGCCAGCCAGCTGAGAAGCCTCCCCGGCTCCACTCGCCGTCCTCACTCGCTGCCTGGGATCAGCTAAGTCTTTCCTTTCGGGTTTTCTTTCACAGTCCCAGGGGCGGGCTTTTCATACCAGTGGGGCTGCTTTGGGCGCATAACTCCGTGATTTCCGTTACCATAGCGACGTTGCCGCCGCCATTTTGTGGGTGGTGTGCCGCGAGATTTTTTTCATAAAACAAGTGTGCTGTTGCCCAGAAAAGGTTGAGAAACACTGTGCTAGAGAGAGTTGTCTGTTTGAGTTGTCTGTGTGTGTGCAATGCAGTATCCTGAAATTTATTTTGTATGTTGTCAGCCTCAACAATGATCTGTTTTGCAAAACCATGACCAACAAGTCATTAAGTTATATTTATGCTATGGAGAAGACTAAGAAGAAATATTATAGCCCTTACCATTTTATACAATTTCTGATAGGAGAGTTTACTAGCACTTCAAATTAGGGTATAACAACATTTTCCAAATGCAACCATTATGACTTGGCTCCAAAGTAGCACAACAACTTCCCTTTGCATAATGGTCCGCCCTCTCCCGACCTGCAAAAGAGGTGAACCTGGAAAAGTGCAAGAAATTGTTTAGCGCTCCTAAGTTCCTAAACCCTTACTGTAATTATGTGGCTCTATATTACACCATATTTTAAATTTTATGGCAGCGTAAAATTGGTAGGCACAACAGCACACATTCTGAGTATGATGTACTCAGAATAGAACTATGCAATTTCGAGGATTATATATTTACAGTTAATGTCTAGATGATTCTGGACACACTTGTTTCTTTAAGTATTTGCATCATCATTTTAAGTACACGCAACCTCCCCCCCCATTTGTGCGGGGGTTGTGTTCCAGGTCATTGCACATGACGGCAGAGTGTGTATAAGCCCACCCCATCCAGTTACACCCCATTACACCCTGTTGCGTCCCCTTTTCATGCCAGTCCTGGGTTCATGATGATGCACACTTGCACAGCCGTGCATGCTTTGAATGTGTGCAAAATGGTTGTTGCCTGTATATCATTAAATTCTCAGTTGCCACAATCATACACCAAATATATATATATATATATATATATATATATATATATATATATATATATATATATATATATATATAGGTAAAACTATATCTTATGCTTAACATGCTGCTATGTCATTCACTAGAAAGCTAGAGAGTTCCAGAAAAACATCTACTTCTGCTTCATTGACTACGCAAAAGCCTTTGACTGTGTCAACCACAGCAAACTTAGGCAAGTTCTTAAAGAAATGGGAGTGCCTGATCACCTCATCCGTCTCCTGAGAAATCTCTATGTGGGACAAGAAGCTACAGTTAGAACTGGATATGGAACAACTGATTGGTTCAAAATTGGGAAAGGAGTACGACAAGGCTGTATATTGTCTCCCTGCTTACCCGTGTTTCTCCTAAAATAAGACACCGTCTTATATTTTTCCCCCCTCAAAAAAACACAGTATGGGTTATTTTCGGCGGATGTCTTATTTTAACCGCTCTGCATTGGTATGCTGCATAGCCACGCCAATCCAGGCCGTCTTAAGGGAGAGGCGCCGTGTCACTATGTCTTATTTTCGGGGTATGGCTTATTTTCGGGGTATGGCTTATATTTCACAAATGCATAAAAATCCTGCTACGGCTTATTTTATGGCTACGTATTATTTTAGGAGAAACAGGGTATTTATATGCAGAATTCATCATGCGAAAGGTGGACTGGATGAATCCCAAGCCAGAATTAAGATTGCCGGAAGAAATATCAACAACCTCAGATATGCAGATGACACAACTTTGATGGCAGAAAGTGAGGAGGAATTAAAGAACCTCTTATTGAGGGTGAAAGAGGAGAGCGCAAAATATCGCCTGCAGCTCAACATCCAAAAAACTAAGATCATGGCAATGGTCCCATCACCTCCTGCCAAATAGAAGGGGAAGAAATGGAGGCAGTGAGAGGTTTTACTTTCTTGGGCTCCATGATCACTGCAGATGGTGACAGCAGTCACAAAATTAAAAGATGTCTTCTTCTTTTTTTTGGGGGGGGGGAGAACAGAAATAAATGACCAATAATACCTTCGCTGGAACCGACTAACACGCAGCACCGACTTCATCATCTGCCAAAGTCCCAAAAATACCAGCACAATAAGGGTTAAAAAAATGAATGCTGCTACACCCAATCAGAAACAGCCACTGATGCAGCAAATTGGAAAACAGGCCAATCGCTGAACACAATCTCCGGCAAAAAGGGAAGAAAAGAAAAAAGGGTCCGGGTTTTAACAGCGGACGCAAGCTGTAGTGTGGGGGGGGGGGAGAGAGAGAGTTGGAGAACCAATGGGGGGAATGGGGGGGATCAGTGTGGATGGGCCGATGGCGCACGTGCCAGCAGTGAGGGCTCTGCGTGCCAAGTATGGCACACATGCCATAGGTTCGCCACCACTGCCATATAAAGTCAATGTACTGTATATACAATGCAAACAACACATTTGTTATTATAAAATACAAAGTACATTGAAAAGGACTTCCTTTCTACTTGTAATATGTATGGTATTTTCAGGCTAATTTCACCTCCAGGTCAAACCTGCAAAGTTATTTCAAAAGAACTGCGACTTGGGTTGCTGTTGTCTATTTTAATTAAATCACACCAAGTGAGATGCATGGGGGTGTACCAATTTCAGGTTGTCAAAAAGAGGCAAATCTGCCAAACACAAATATAAGAAGAAAATGTTTTTGTGAGATTGTAATGTGATGCATATTCTGAACATATTATGCTATAAATGACTAGAAATGGCTTGGGCGGCAAGTTGATTTTTAATTAGCTGGTTCTTGACATTGTCGTGTTTGTAAAGCTTACATTTTAAATCATCCGTCAGCTGCAAAACACCACTATGGAGCATGGCATCCAATTATATTAGTAAAATAACCTGCATAAAGTAGATGGATGAAAAGCTGAAAATGATAAATTAAACTATACAGGAATGTGGACCCAAAGCACAACACAACAAGTTTTGCACACCAAAGGGAGTCTGGGACTTCTCAACTTCTGCAATTTTCATCCGGCTGGCATGACATTTTTAGACTTTCTTCTTACCACCATTTCAGATGGCTATAATCCACACAATCTAGCATCTCTCTGTGTGTACATGTGCCTAACCTTTATTGATATTGTAATCAGCACAGGTTGTTCCGGACTATTTCAATTTCCCATCTGAAAAGAAATAATTGAGAAATGAATGATACAAATAGGAAACGAGAATTAGAAATGAATGCGCCCCACATGAGTTAGGAACTCATTTGTTCGTATTTCCATCCTTTTTGGAAATAATTATTCATTTCATTTTTGTTTTGTTTTCAAAAGCAGATGGGTACCCCATTTGCGCCTAAGGTGGGTGACTATTATGAAGCAATATGTAGAATTATTGGAAATCAAATGGCACCGCAATGGTCATTTGTCCTCTTAAAATCTAAATCACAATCCAAAAAAAATCTAGAAATCAGATTGAACTGGTTCAGCAATAAAATTCCCTTATTAACTTTGAGAGAGTTGTTATTCATTAAAGGTAAAGGGACCCCTGACCGTTAGGTCCAGTCGCAGATGACTCTTGGGTTGCAGCGCTCATCTCGCTTTACTGGCCGAGGGAGCTGGTGTTTGTTGGCAGACAGCTTCCGGGTCATGTGGCCAGCATGACTAAGTCGCTTCTGGCGAACCAGAGCAGCGAACGGAAATGCCGCCAGAGTGGTTCCTATTTATCTACTTGCACTTTGACGTGCTTTTGAACTGCTAGGTTGGCAGGAGCAGGTACCAAACAACGGGAACTCACCCTGTCGCGGGGATTCGAACAGCCGACCTTCCGATCGGCAAGCCCTAAGCTCTGTGGTTTAGACCAGTGTTTCTCAACCTTTTCTGGGCAAAGGCACACTTGCTTCATTAAAAAAATCTCGCGGCACACCACCCACAAAATGGCGGCGGCAACGTCGCTATGGTAACGGAAGTCACGGAGTTATTTCACAGCCGGCGAGCGGAGCGTGGGGGAAAAAATCGGTAGGTTTTTTAAAAAAAAGACGACCAAAAACCAGAGGGTTACTTAGAAGATTATTGCTACATGACGCCTCTCCATTTCGGCTGCGGAGGGGAGGGGGCAAGAGAGGTTTACAGGCAGAATGGTCTCCCCCGAGGCAGAGACTGCAGCGCAAGCCGCCTTCCGCGGCGCTAATCCCCTTCGCCGCCGCGTCTGCGCTCGTCAGGCTCGCCTTCCCTTCCTCCTTCCTCCTTCCCGCTTTCCCCTCCTGCCTCACGCAGCCGCCTCCTGGCTTGAGGTGCAAGCGGAAAGCGTGGGTGGAGGAGGAGGAGGAGGACGTCGTAGTGGCGGCGGCGGAGGCATTCCTTACTCCCGCAGAGAAAAGCCCAGCCCCGGCGAAGGGCTTCGCTTCGTACGCGCCCACACGTGCGCCCGGCTCCAGCCGAGAGGCGGCCTCTTCACCTTGCGAGAGCCGCCGCCGCGGAGATGGTTGGGCGGAGCTGGAGCCGGGACTCCTGGGTCCTTGCCGAGGCTGGTGTGCGAGCCTCCAGGCAAGCGCCCAGGCTTGGAAAGGCGGGTGGCGGGAGTCGCGGGAGGCTTCTCAGGTGGCTGGCGGTTGGAGCGCTCGCAGAGCGCTCCTCCTTTTAGGGTGGCGGCCATTTTGGCCGGGTGGCAGCCGGAGCCCGGCACAGCAGGCAATGTTCCACAGCACAGTAGTGTGCCGCGGAACAGCGGTTGAAAAACACTGGTTTAGACCACAGCGCACCCGCATCCCTTTGCTAACTTACTAGGAGTCAAATACCACCGGTACAACATTTTCATGTAATTTTCTTTCAGCATACAACATGCTGAGAATTCCAAGTCGGTTTTCCATAACCTTTCCCATCCACCTGGGTTTTCAGTACTGAGTTAAACTGGGGGTCCACTGCTGGATGAAACAGAGACTTAATAATGTACACCAGTGATAAGGAGAGTCTCTCATACACTGGGTGTTTGGGTGGAAATGAACCTGGATACTTTGTGAACACTTCCTACACCACAATACCTATCCTTATCTTGACGTTATATATCCTTATTTACACATTGATACAGGAGTGGTGATGCAACATGATGGAACTAACTTCATTGCTATGCTACGGTAGCTGTCGTACAATAGTGCAGAAGAAAAGGTTTGGGCAGGTTGGCATACAGGGGTGAAAAAAATCCAGTACTTTCTGTACTTTCCATTTCTAGACAATTCTGCAAATGCAGGAGCCTCCTCCTTCATTGGTTTGGCACATCTTAAGATTTGACATCGCCTGACTTCTTTTTTAGTGGGATAGGGGTGGGGGAAAACACATTGATACCTCTTATATCTAAGCAAGACTTTCTGGCAAGATTTTCCAGCAGATTCAGAAGTGGGATGGATTTCACAGGCAACAAGGGGACCAAGAGAAAAACAGACAAAACAGGAAAAGTGTTTTTTGACTGCAGAGGTTTACACATTGATTTTCTGCTTTCATGGAACCCTTCTCAAATGGATTTGCTTGTTGAAGAGCCCTGGTAAGTCTGACACAGAAACCCTGCACATTGCAAAGGATTCTGGGTAGCATTCTACCATACAGACTAATTTTTATTTTTATTTTACAACAGCTTTTGCCAAACTGGTTTTCTTCAGATATTTTGGACTGAAGTATCTCAGCAACAGCACTGAAGCCAGCTCAGCTATCCCATTTTATTCAGAATAAATGTCACACTTCTTCCAAAATAGGTGGAAGGGCACCAGGTTGGCAAAGCTTATGCTACAAGGTGCTAGCCAGGACTCTTGGTGTCACTTCACCCTGTAGGATCTAACTCTGCACATTAGAAAGTAACTAATGTGCTCTTGCAGGTGTTGCTATGGGGAGAGTTCAGAAGATCAGTAGTCTTTCCTGGAAATCTTGTCGGCTATTATTGATCTTCCATTTGGGAACCCTTGATAGTTTCCCAAGGGGTCCCAAAGTTCCCCAGAACTCATTTACAAAAACAAAAACCAGTTAGAAAGTCAGTGTAAGGAACTGAATGACCTTTTTGCTCTTCTGAGTTGCTCATTTGCCAATAAAGCCATCATTATCAGCAATAATCATTCTAATATTTGTTGCCACCTTGTGGCCAAAAGGCAACAGCTGCTTGCAAAATAAAATGACCTCGAGATGGAGATCAGTTGTTTTCCAGGCTGAAACATCTATGAACTCAGCCTCCAAAATGAAACTTTTTGGGTACACCTAGATTTCTGGTTTCACCTTCATTCTTTAAATTCGTAATTGTTTATACAAACATAAAAAGGAAGACAACTGTGCTGCAAGTTTAATCCTCTGCTGACATTCACCCACAGCAAAATACGAGGGTCTTATAATACAGCCAGTATCTCAGCAACAACACATGCATTGAGGTCCACTATTTCTGCTTTCTCTCTGCTCCACTTTCCTATTTTTATTCAGAATAAATAAGCTACACTTCTTCCAGCTCATTTTATTCCCTTTTCCTTCCAGAATACCACTGGGCACAGAGTAAAAATCAAGATGAAAGTGGGCTCCTTTAATTCCCTCTCCCCCAATTTCTTTTAATTGGAGCTATTGGGAAGTTATCTTGCCTCTGGTGATATTGAACACACTATGCTCTGCTTTATAGATGAAGGTGGCTGTTTTTCTCAGAGACGGGCAAGACAGGATCACCAGGTAGCAATCCCAAGAGTCTCTCTTTACCTTTAAATCTCTTGGAGAAGCGAGGCAGTCATGACTTCTCATCTTCTGCATCCTGATACCCTTCTTCCCCTTTGCTCACCTGTCTTAATCAGCAGGTTGTGAGGTGTGCCACACAGCAGGTGGGGGTGGTGGACAAAAGGGCATAAAGAAAACCCTGTGGGTTAGGCCACAGATTCTGTGGCAGATTTAAAGGTGCAGTGAAATCTGCACTCCTTCAGCCCTGAAAATATGATATGATATGAATCAGTGACCGTGAAGGGGAGTTTGTTTCCTTCCAGATGTTTTTGGACTCCAACTTCCCTCGGCACAGCCAATGACCAGGGATGATGGGATTCATAGTTCAACAATATGCAAAGAGCCACAGGCTCTCTATCCCTGGACGATAACAAACCATCACTTCCACAAATGTTAAAGATTGCTGTCGATCAAGTGAGGCTTCTTAAATATGTTGGAGTAACTGGACATGAGAAGAGCTCATACGAGCCAACTCCTAGGGTTCAAGGGGGCTTTGGGCCTCCAATAAAATAAGTGAGGGGGCCAGCCCCCCCCCCAAGTTGATGGGCATTGCCATTCAAATGGGGTGTGTGCGCACAGTGTCATGTGATTCATTACGTGGGATGGGTCTTACCTGCCTCCCCCCAATATTTTATTCAAGTTGGCATCCCTGGAAGAGTTAGAATCATTGAATCATAGAGTCAGGAGGGACCCAAGGGTCATCTAGACCAACCCCTTGAAACTACTCCATGGGTGAGCTAATCACTGGTGGAATGTCAGCTGAGCCAGTGGCTGCAGTAACAGCTTAGTGCCCCAACTATATCTGTGATTAATGTATGTTAGCCAGTTCCATTGTTTCAGTAGTTGTCCAGTGTTGTGTCTGTTCTATTTGGAGTGACATAGAGCAATGGGGGTACTTTGTGTCTGTAGATATCTGTTTCTGAGAAGCCTACAAGCTGGAACTTATTTTTCCATTTATAACTTCGTACATAACCGTTTGCCGAGCCTATTGCTTACATAAGAGTAAAAGATTTGGACCTTACTCTGCTTCTGTGTGGTGACTGGTACTGATAGCAAGATCCACACTTGCACTGCGTGTGTGTATCTTATATCAGATTCCTGACTAAACAGAGATGGCAAAGGATGTGATAAGGGTATGCAGTTGACCTGCATTTCAGCTGACCATATTGCACATTAGAATCAAAGAATCACAGAATCAAATAATTGTAGAGTTGGAAAGGACCTCCAGAGTCATCTAACCTGACCCCTTGCAATGTAGGAATCTTTTGCCCAACATATGAACGCATGACCTTGAGCTGAATATTCTCATGCTCTAGCAGTGTATATGTGGATGCCGTGAGGGCCTTGAAACATGATGATGCCGGTTTCTTGCCTGGATGTGGAAAAAGGGGGTCAAAACCTGACTTTTGTCAGGCTGAAATGCACTGTACCAAAATAAGATTCTTATCCACCGTTTAATACAATTTCCCCTTCTGGTAGCACCCACCACTGGTATGCAGACCCTTGCAGGGATATGACCCTTGGGCAGAAATGGGTTCTCCAATTCTGGTCTAGGCTCTGTATCTTTGCTGCATTTCTGCCAGACCGAGAAGTGGAATACAGATTGTGACTATTCCTTTGATGGGATGCGGAACAAAGCCATAACCCTATTCTCTGTCCTTTCAAAACTCTCTTCTGCATCAGATAGCAATGAGCAAGGCATGCAAACGCTTGGGTAAATCCATGGGTGGAAGCTGCGGTGCTAAAGTTGTCTAGCTCCAGGAAAGGGACATGGCACCTCAGTTCTATCATCCTCTTACTGTTCCTGACAAGTCCTAGGCATCATGACAAATACCCGAGGTGATGCCTGCCTCCTGTCTGACAGGAACCCAAGAGGGGGATCATATTCAATTTACACCTCATGATTCCTGATCCTCATGAATGACAACTGCTAACCACCTATCTCTGCCTCAGGGAAAACACCACATACTCCCTTGTACTGCCATTTGATGGGATATCTGCCCTTGAACACAACACAAAAATTGGGTGGTTTCAGATGTTTTTTGTCTCTGCTTGCTCTGAAGACTCTGGTGGACTGGATGCATATCAGCTAATGGTATCCTACTTGCCAGTTACTCAATCTTATGAGCTTAGGACTAGTTAAGTAAGCAATGACCGTTTATTTTATTTTTGATGCAACCTATCAATTCCCTCATTTGCTCTACCTTGAATCATTTAGTAAAAGACTTGACATGAGAACTTTGGGAGTGGCTGCATTCATTGTTAGATCAGGATCTGACTCCCTTACTTGTCATACCTCTTGTTCATGCTCCAGGGTTTTAAGAGGACTTAAAGACAACCTACTAGAGGTCTGTTCCCTTCTCCATCTGTAAATATGCTCAGCAGACTTGGATTCTGGACATCCAGGTTTAGAATATGATGGCAATGACTGATTTAAGAAGGAATTGCCTCTCAGCCTGTTCTACTTCATACAAACTGGGTGAATGTGCATCTTTGCAAACAGGGGCAGCTTTGAATGACCCCATCATATTGGTGCTTGTGAAGCAAGATGGCTAGAAGCAAAAGAGGACAAACCTGTTTCTAGGTAGTCGTTGATCATGCAAAGCTCACAGCATTGTCTGAAGGCCTGTAATGCTAGTCATGGTGAAGCTAAACAGTTCAGTGCCTGGATGAGAGACTGCTTGGGAGCCTTATGTACTCTATCAGGAATGCCATGTTGGAAGAAAGGTGGGGGGTGAATGTAATGAATACAATCAAGCTCTTCCAGCCCCAGTTCCTCCTTGATGTCTGTCTGCACTATTGTGCATTATAAACAGGGCTATTAATCTGAGGTACAACAGGAAAACGCTGCCCCGGCTGCTCCCCACCAAAGTGATTTTGCAGTGCTTTCCTGAAAGATTGCATTAAAGTTTCACGAGATCTCATGAGAGTTCCATGAGATCTTGCCAGAAGCTGCTGCACCGCCACAACCATTTAATAAAATAATAATAATAATAATAATAATTTATTTATACCCTACCCTCCCTGGCCAGGGCCAGACTCAGGGCGGCTAACACCAAATATGAATTACAATAAAATGTAATAGAAAACAAAAAACAACAACCACCAGTTAATTAAAATACGGCTTAAAATACAGCTTAAAATACAGCCTCATTTTAGTAGTAGTCCATAAATTAAGACCATAAAAGGAGGAAACACTGGATATTCACCCGAGCCAGCTATCCATGCTGGTCCTACATGGGCCAGCAAAAAAGCCAAAGGAAAACTTATATACCAAATCCCTTATAAGGGGTCAGAGTGAGTCTAAGCTGAAGGCCAGACGGAACAGCTCCATCTTGCAGGCCCTGCGGAAAGATGTCAAATCCCGCAGGGCCCTAGTCTCTTGTGACAGAGCGTTCCACCACGTCGGGGCCAATGCTGAAAATACGCTGTGAGAAAATCATTTGTGAGAAATGATAATGTTGCTTTTTTCACATAAGCCACCATGCTGCAACTGCTATAGTTAAGAACAGCTTGTGGTTAGGATGCTCGTAAACAGGACAGCTTGTGGCTGGAATATGGTTTATTCGTAGGCTTCAGCAGGTATAGAACTCGCTTACACCTGTAACTGGGACAGCTAGTGGTCAGGATGTGGCTCTGTCGCTTGCGGCTGTATGTAAATGCATAGAAACACAGACCAAACAAGGAATTTGGTAAACAAGAGTGGTGGTCGTAGAAATAAGATTAATGGGATATGTCAACAGGGGTGGGAATGTTAGTAGGGTAATTAGGCAGTCATGATAGGCTGTAAACCTTGTAGTATCCAGCCATTGGGAAGACAAGGGAGGGAACCTGCACTTAGGGTATAGGGAATATAAACTCATGCTTTGTCAAAGCCGGGGTGTGGCTACTTTGGAGACCGGCTCTTGCAAGAACATACTGTATTCAATAAACTTTGCTGCTTCACCAATTTTGTTCAGATTTTATTTTGAGGATCTCAAGAGCTACTTCTAACACTATGCAACTCTGGCAGGGGCAGGTGGGGCATCTGCAGGGGCACCACTCTGCAGGATTCCACCGCCCAAGGCAGCTGCTTCCATCTGCTTCATGGGAGGGCCATGCTAAAAACCATATATCCTAAAAACCATATATCATAAAGACACCACAGTCTCCACTGTGCCTCATTTCCAAAAGTATTGCAAATGCTGGGTGAGCACCCGGACCCCAGGAATCTCCCACTGCTTGGGGATTGGGGTTGCACAAAACAAAATTGTGGCAACAGCTGACCTGATTTTATCAATAAAGTCACAGAGTCAAATGCAGAAAAGACATATATAAATAAGCTAGGGTGCTTTTTTTGGTGCTTTTTTAATAATAATAAAAAAGCTCAACAACTTTTAGGGTGTCCTGGTTTTTACTTTTTGAAATATGGCAACCCTAATATAGAGCAGGCATTGGTATAATATGGGAGTTTTGGTGCAATTCTCCTTATTTCATCAGATAGGGTTGCGAGAAAGAAAGTTTTGAAGGATTGCAAGGAACCTTTGGCATCAACTTAAAGTGATTTGTTGTTGACTTAAATGTTTGTGTTTTTCTTTACCTTAAGGTCACAGTATTGATTCTGGCAAAATACTGTAAATATTAAAACCCCAGGTCAATAAGCTTAACACTAACCTAAAAACATCAATAAATGCTTACCATCTGCAGAGCTGAAACAAGATCCTTATCTAAGACTTGGAAACGCATCACTTTCTTGGAGCTGAGAAGTTTGAGCATGTCTGTATCTATTTTCAATGGTGCTAAAATAAATATCCAAGGCTGTGAAGCTCAGCAGAATTTCAGTAGGAACTCCCATGGAAATTAATGGGACTAGCATCCCCATTAACACACAAGGACACATTTTAGGGTCAGGGTGGAACAAACAAATCCCCCCCCCCAATTTATTTTGAAAGGCAGTCCTATTTTAAAACCAAAAAATGGGTGGGGGGGGGACATTAATACAGCAGTCATAAACATGCATGTCCAGAAATAAAGCTCATTGAATTAAGGCCCCATCTGCATTTAAGGCATACCATTTTAAACAGAACAAAATAAAAAATAAAAAATAAAAAAATTCTTCCAGTAGCACCTTAGAGACCAACTAAGTTTGTTCTTGGTATGAGCTTTCGTGTGCATGCACACTTCTTCAGATACACTGAAGCAGAAGTCACCAGACCCTTATATATAGTGAGAGGGTGGGAGGGGTATTACTAAGAAGAGTGGTGGGAACGGGTGATAGGCTGATAGCTGTGGTAAACCTGTTGACGACTGTTAACGAATGCAATTAGTCTTACAGGAAAAAGCAAGGGGTGAGAAGGTTAAAAATAGCTTTGTCATGTATAATGACAAATTGGCCTCACAGAGTAAGAGTGGTTTAACAATTAATCCCTCTTCCCAGGGAATTCTGGCAACTGAAGCTGTGTGAGGGGACTAGGTATCTCCTAGCACAGTGATGGCTAACCTTGACACCCCAGATGTTTTGGAACTACAACTCCCATCATCCCTAGCTAACAGGATCAGTGGTCAGGGATGATGGGAGTTGTAGTCCCAAAACATCTGGAGTGTCAAGGTTAGCCATCACTGTCCTAGCAACTCTTGGCATCCTTAATAAACTGCAGTTCCCAGGATTCTTTGGGGGAAGTCCTGACTGCTTAAAGTAGTATGATACTGACTTAAATTTATAGTGCAGAAGGGGCCTTATTAGACTTGGTCCAAGTAAGCTCAGATCAGCTGCATAATATCTTTACACAATATGGTGATTGGCCACAAGTTTGGCTCGTGCTTTGTGGAACACAGGACCAAAGTGCTTACATTGACTCCCATGTTGGTGGGCTCCTTAAGTCGGTGTGCCTGCTGACAGCTATGGTAATGGACCTCAATGGCAACAAGTAGCTGAGAAGTGCCTGGGATTTCTACTTCTTACAGTGCCCCAGAGTAATGCTGTTTTTGCGAGGCATTATAGGTAATTAAAATGGCGGCCAGCTTCCACACCCAGTTGCCCAGAAAGATAGTTTGCACTTGTACTAGCCTTTTGCATGCAAGTGCATTAAAATTATATCATATCATGTCATGTAATATCATATCATATATTATATTTTATAAATTAAATTTACATGCAACCCTATCTCCAAAGGAGGACTGGTGACTGTTTCAATGATGAAATATTGTGTAAAAGATCAGATTAGTAAGTATTAAGAATTCAGATTTTAAAAAATCTGAGAACATAGGTAATGAGCTTGGCTCATTGTTTTACCTTCGTGGTGGGAAGAGCTATTCTGATGGGTTTCCTTCCACAGCGCTTATTCAAGAAAGAAAGGTGGGGATTTTGAAGTTGAGCGTAAGATAATGGAAGAAAGAGACACTGGGGGGAAAGCTGTCAAAAAAAATTCTGGCAGAGTTCCTGTCCCTTTAAAGGCTTGAGCTATGCAGAAATGTAGCAGATAAAGTGATGTGAAATGCTTTGCATGCTAAATGTTTCCTTGTCAAGCAGCTGTTAAAGGCATAGGAAGACAGCCAGGAAAGAGGTTTGCCATTCAAGTGTCTGTCAGGGGGCAGGAAAGTGCGACAAGTTTTAATGTAACAAATAATTGTGTTTAAAACATTGCTAACTAAAAAGCATGCCTGTTTTAATTTAGGAACCAAAGTCATTGTCTAACATTCTTTCTTTCTTTCTTTCTTTCTTTCTTTCTTTCTTTCTTTCTTTCTTTCTTTGTTTTTAAGCATCTAAAGCCCCATTGCAGAACTTGAAGGTCAATGAGCTAACAGTATTGGACTTAAACAGAAGAACTATTTCCCCCATACATACACACACACACACACACACACACACACACACACACACACACACATTTGTGTTCATAAATATAATAATATTTAATATTTCAATAGGGCTCTTAAGAAAACATTACTCTGAAGGTCGCTTTCACATTTTTATTAAGCAGACGGCATCACATCATTCTACCATTTATTTCCTTCTCTGTGGACTTTTTCTGTATCTCATACCTTACTCTCATCTGCTTTCCCTTTGCCAACTGCAGGTCTCATGCCTCACTTGCTTCTCCACTTTCTCTCTCAACACCCCAAACCATCTCTTTCTGCATGCTCACTGATCCTTGCAACCCACATATAACCCTACTTTTAGGGTGGCGCTGTGGTCTAACCCGCTGAGCCTTGGGCTTGCCGATCGGAAGGTCGGCGGTTCGAATCCCCGTGATGGGGTGAGCTCCCGTTTTTCGGTCCCAGCTCCTGTCCACCTAGCGGTTTGAAAACACATCAAAGTGCAAGTAGATAAATAGGTACCACTCCGGCGGGAAGGTAAACAGCCTTTCCATGCGCTGCTCTGGTTTCGCCAGAAGCGGCTTAGTCATGCTGGCCACATGACCCGGAAAAAATGTGGTCCAAAGGAAAGCAGAGCAATATGTTTGACACCAGCCTGGCTGCAGGAGTTGCTGGAAGGAGGTGCTATCCAACTCTCTTAGGGACTCAACTCTGGATTTGTATAGCGTTTACTCCATAGCCTTTTCTTTCCCCAAAGATATCCCACAAGGCAGAAGTGGTTTAAGAGTTTTCCTTCTCCTAGATGGGCTACTTCACCTGATGGACGAGCCTCATCTGCCCTTCACTTCCCTCTACACCACTTGCAGGAACCACCTTAATGGCCATTGGACCCAATATTGTTCTTGTCTGCTCAATCCACCAGAGCCTCTCTTCACATGCAGGAGAAATCCCTAAGTCACTGAGGGTTTGAGACCCATTAGCTACCTCCACCTAGGTTTATCCAGCCAGTCAAAGTTTCCTGTTTCCCAGGGTGTGGCCACTGTCAGATGCTGACAGCTTCTGGGAGATACTGGTGAGAGCTAAGTGCAGGCTGGGGACCAAAGGTGGACAAACTACCTCAGGAGGAGCATGATGTGTCCCCCACTAGAGTAATAGCCCTACACTAACACCTTATGCACCCCAATCCTGGACAACTAAATCAACTGTAATAACCAAAGGGACACTTTTCCTAGGAACAAATCAAGATTTCCAGATACCAGGTGACTGACAGCAACCCTGCAGGCCTGATGGGCTGCCAGACTGAGCTAATGGCCGGTCTGCCCCATTTCCTGGTTACAGAACAAATGCAATCAAGACACTCAAATAGTAACTTCCGATTTGGCATTGAAATCGCAGCACTCAAGTTTCTCATTTGAAATCCCAAGTGATGGCAGGAAAATATTCCCAGTCCAACCTCATAGATTGGTAGGAGTTGGCAGAACAACAACAGCAGCAACAACAAATGTTAATGAAATAAATGTGAATGGGCCATGTTCTTTTTAACGGTGCCTTCTCAATAAACATTCCGTAAAACAGAAACAGTACACTGATGTAAATCTAATCAATGATTTTCGGAATGAATAATTTATCTGGTTCTATTGATCATAAAGATGTACAATCCGTCTCCTGAGAAAAGAGAAAGATGGGAAGAGCTGGAGTCAGGAGGGTAATTGTTTAAATGTGTTCTCCGCAGCAGAAATGTTGCTTTCGTAGCTTTGTTGCATCCCCACTTGCTTCCTTGTTCTTCTCCTGTAGCAATCAAAACCATGAACTCTTCTAAAGATCACTGGCTATATTCTAAAATTAAGTAGTAGAAACAGCATAACTAAGTTCTTGGGACCTGAGTTAGTTAGGTCTGCATCATGGTTAAAGCCAACAATGGGCATAAACTTGTATTATCATTTTTTTTGGGGGGGGTTAGATAAAGAGGGAGCCTGTAAATACATTTTTATTCCTGAGTCACCTTTCAAAAGTGTCCTATACTTTGTATTGTATATTATACATCCAATCGTGGATTAGATAAATGAAATTAATGGATTTAAGTTCATTCATATTTTTTAAACATTAGCACCAAAGTTTGCTTTCTCTGTTTCACATTTTTCCAATCTTCAGTTTCGTTCTCTGTTTTTCCATATCAATTTGCAACTTAAAAAGGAGACATTTTAGTGCATCTCCCAATACACATTTGTGTATGCTATTTCCCCTAATATAATGAATCTTGCATATTATTTTCATTAATATATGAAATATAGTCCCCTAATATATACATTTTTGCATACATTTTTCGTTGGAGAATTCCATTGCAATATTCAGAGAAGTGCAAATTTTGAAAGATTGCTGCATTTCAGTTTGTATCCAGCTTCTGGAAATGCAAATTAGGCCCGTTCATATTCGGATAGGAAACAAAGCAATTTTCTTCCCTGTCTTGCTGGCAATATATTGAAATAAGTATATGTGCAAATTCTGAACATGCTCACTTGAAAGAGAACTGGATAGTTCCAATAGGGCAAACCAAATATTGTATACACTGATGGGGGTGGGGAGAAAAAATACAGATACAGAAATGGGTCTAATGAGATGGAACACCTGAGGGCAGCCATTTCAAATTTGGTACAAATAAAATATCAATACAAAGTTGGAGAGAAAATAATGCTAAAAGGTCCACTGACAGGCTACAGGTCTCAGGATCCTCTATCAAATGAATGGCCTGATCTGGGTAGGTTTTTAGCAGTAAACACAGAAGAAAACAATTGAGGAGGTGTAGGTTTGGCCTTGCGCAGCCAACCCTTCGTGTGAGTCTTCGCAGGGGTACTCCTGCCCTTGAGGGCGGCCCAGTTGGGGCTCGATTGCCCAGATTAGGAGCCCTACTTGTCACAGGTGGCAGCCATGGAGACATCTAGCCTCACCTGGTTGAGGCAGGTACAACGTGGTTGAGTTGGAAGAATATGATGGACCAAAGACTGCTGAGGGCAATGTGGTTGAGTTGGAAGAATATGATGGACCAAATATTGCTGAGGGCAACGTGGTTGAGTTGGAAGAGTAGTAGTAGAAGAAGAAGAGTTTGGATTTGATATCCCGCTTTATCACTATCCGAAGGAGTCTCAAAGAGGCTAACATTCTCCTTTCCCTTCCTCCCCCACAACAAACACTCTGTGAGGTGAGTGGGGCTGAGAGACTTCAAAGAAGTGTAACTAGCCCAAGGTCACCCAGCAGCTGCATGTGGAGGAGCGGAGACACAAACCTGGTTCCCCAGATTACAAGTCTACAGCTCTTAACCACTACACCACACTGGCTTTCAACATCACACTGGTGGACCAAATATGCTGAGGGCAACATGGTTGTGTTGGAAGAGTAAAATGGACCAAATACTGCAGAGGGCAATGTGGTTGAGTTGGAAGTGTATGATGGACCAAATACTGCTGAAGTGTCCTATGGCTAAATTTGGTGCTGTATGCAGGTGAGGGTCTGGTGGGGGGGAATGTTTCTTTGGAATTGTTCCTTTGGGGTTATTTCTTGGTGTAAGAGGATTTTTTATTGTTGTTTAAGAAGGTTTATTGTATGAGGGGTTTTTTGTTGTTGTTTGAGGTTTTCCTATTCTGTTCAAATAAAAATATATTTTCCCTTCTATATTCTCTACCAAAGATCCTTTAAGAACCTGCAGTACTAATTGGCAGAACAAGGTTCTGGACATACAAACTTGCAGTCTGATTTCCTCCCCCCCCCCCTTGTTTTGACTTTTAGGAAATCTTGCTCCTTATAAGGCAACAGTTTGATTAAGTGCAATCAAGATTTTACAAAGATTTAATTTTTAAAAAAATCTTGCACTGGAAATACTATAAGTAGGTGTATGGTAATTCACATAGTGAAACTCAGTCAATCCTCATGTGTCGTTTCCAACTCAAGAAGCAGAATAGCATCGGAGCATTGGATGGTAGTAGAACAACGTTACAGGTATTTAAAAATTCCCTTCAAAAGGTTACAGCATCTTTCCATAAATTAACTCTGGGCGATGAAGTCCATTATTAAAAATGCACTTTTTTTGGCTTCATAATAATCCCCACAGTGGTGTATTAGTAATTTGGATCTGAATCCATTCATCCTGTATATATTATCATAATCATAGCTTGTCATTCTATACAGGAAAACATAACTGTGTATTTAGATTGGTTAGTCTTCCAAAGTCTTGAGAAAGTAGGTTCAAGAGGTAGCACGCAACGCTAGATTAGATTAGATTTGTGACACATGTTGGTGCCATTCCCGAGGAACTTCAGTATTTACATTGGTTCTTTAGTTATAAGTTTGCAGTTCCTGTTCTTTTGTGACAGGGGTCACAGAAGTGGTCTTAAGGCTCTCATTGAGAGACCTCTTCAGATATATTACCTGCCCCACTGCCCAGTATCCAACACATGTGCATAGACATGTGATGAACCAGAACCCAGCACAATCGGCAACCATTTCACACAAGGGTTTCATTCCTAGCCCCTGTGTACGTCAGTGGAGCACGTATAAAAACACCCAGAACTGGATTAACATAGGCACTGGTCTATGGGCTCCACACCTTTTAGGGGCCCCAAAACAAAGGATCAAAATAAATACTAAAGTTAAAGGTAAAGGGACCCCTGACCATTAGGTCCAGTCGTGTCCGACTCTGGGGTTGCGGCGCTCATCTCACTTTATTGGCCGAGAGCCAGCGTACAGCTTCTGGGTCATGTGGCCAGCATGACAAAGCCGCTTCTGGCGAACCAGAGCAGCACACGGAAGCGCCGTTTACCTTCCCGCCAGAGCGGTTCCTATTTATCTACTTGCACTTTGACGTGCTTTTGAACTGCTAGGTTGGCAGGAGCAGGGACCGAGCAACGGGAGCTCACCCCGTAGCGGGGATTTGAACCGCCGACCTTCCGATCAGCAAGCCCTAGGCTCTGTGGTTTAACCCACAGCGCCACCTGGGTCCCGAAATAAATACTATTGTTTGTGTAATAAAAAAACGGTTTACTAATATTGTTGGTTGGTAAAATCAAAAATGTATTAGGAGATAATTTGCGAGGAGTTCCTGAGATTTCAAATGCCTCCATGGGGTTTAATCTGGCACTGAGTGTGCTATACCACATTATGTCATGACCTCCCCTGGCTCCCCACAGATTTTTAATTTATTAAGCTGTAATCATCCATACACATTCTTGTAAGAAATTCATATTAAATTTAATGGGTCTTACTTTAAGTAGGCATACATAGGGTTGCACTGTAAATATAACCAATTAATCAACATTAATGTTGCAGTCCTGTAACCCCCAAACTCCTTTGAAGCCTGCAGAAGTAGGCTGTTGGGATTACCAAGATACGGACAGTTGGAGCTATTACTCTAAGGTACATGGGAAATTTCTGAGGGAGCAGCAGGCCGTGCAGGCCATTAATACAGCTGACAAATGAGAGTTCAAATGGTGAAATAAACCACTTTCCACCTATTAAAGGAGGCTATTGTAAACCTAAATTATTAAAGCAAAGAAATGTTCATTGTCTCGAAGGGAAACAAATTCCCAAAGTCTTGAAAGGTGCTCCTTTAAAGAGTCAGATCAGTGGAAGGATCAATAGAAGAGGCACAGCTTTAAAAAGATTATAACCCAAAGAGATGTTGTGATGCTTAAGTCTGAAATGTGTGCTGGATTATTTTATAGGACAAACTAGAAAAAGAAGATAAATGGACTGTTCTTATCCAGCTCTGCTTGCAGCTATATAAAGGGAAAAAATATTGCAGTTCCGCACAGGAAACAAGTAAAAGGGTTTATTATTTTTCCAGCCAGTGATGTATTCTGCAATTAAACATAAATATCTAAAACCATATTGTTTGTATCTCCCTCTTGAACAAGATTAGATTAACGTAATAGCTTCTGCTACCAGTATGTCTAAAATAGATTGACATACCAATGGAGAACCACAGAGCCATTTAATTGATAATTCTTCTATGAAATAGAAATGTTGCATTAAAGTTGGCCTGAGAGTCAGGTTCCCCTCGGAGAATATATTTATGCTAATAAAGCACACTTGCATAACCAGAAGTGCTTTAGAAATAAGCACAAAATAAGAAATAGTTTAGGAAGCTTAATGGGCAGTAAATTAAGGAATCTGTTAACTGTCGGCTGTATACCAGTGCATGGAAGTAGACTGCATTTTAACTTGACAATGGACATATTTTTAGCTCTTATGAAACTTCGAAGTCTCAGTTCAGCTGCAGACACACTTTTTAAAAAGGGTCTTTGTAACAAATGGTATATTAGTCCAGAATGCAGATGAAGATGTGAAAGCCATTGAAAGCATCATGCTTCAGATAAACAGCATCCATGTTCCCATGCACATATCAATGCACATCTACCAGTAACTACACTGACAGAAAAGTGATATGTAATCAGATCTCCTTAAATGGATTGGAGACCCTATTTCTGTCTTCCAGGGTCTGTAGTACCATTACCTTCTCTCTATGAACTAGATCCCAGTTGTTTCCATGTAACATTCAAAATCACTTGCCAAAGTCAACTGAATCGAAGTCGGAAGGGACCCTGACAGTCATCTAATCCAAGAGCCTGCAATTTAGGAATCTCAACTAAAGAATCCAACCTCTGTTTAAAAACCTCATTTCAGGGGTTGGAAAATACATGCAGGAGATGCTCCCTGAGGTCCATTTGTTGTTTCATGACTTGCTAAATAAATAATAATAATAGCAGCACAAATGTTATTTACTATGCATATTTGTTTAAAATTAGAAAAAGTCAGGGAGGCATGATCTATGTATACAAAATACTGAAGAGCTGGTATGTTGGGAGGCATTAGTACAGCTGGGACTCTGATACTAAGAATTACAACTCTGAACTGGAGGACAAGCAATGATTGGGAACTCTTTCATATTGCTTGACATCTCCACTTGACATCTCACTCTGTTAAATTTAGAAAGTCTTTTCGTACAGACAACCAGTTTCCAATAAATTTGGTGATCGCATGGAAGAAAATAGATACAACAGGTATTGGAAGCACAGGCAAAAAGTCAAGTTGTTCTCTCTAGATGTTGACAGTTCTGTTCCATGAATGAACAACAAAAGAAGGATGTCTAGTGTTCATAATTCCATCTATTTGTTATAAGCTCAGGAAGTCTAGTTAGAAACATTCAGTGCTCCTCAAGTCAAGCAAAATGAGTAGCATCATTATTCTTCAAGCATCTAACAGGGTAGGAGGTTACTTTTGCAGCACACATTCTAGCTTTCTATTTGTGCTGTTTTCATTTTATATAATGCAATATATGCATGCAACCCCAGCCATTGAGCTCTTGTGATGCCCTAAAATATTGATTCACAAGCATTCTAACTTAACCTCAATGTGGAAGTGTCAATTGTTAAGATGAGTGTTGATGAACACTGCAGCTTCTGTTTACTAGAGATGTCAAGGGTCAGTTTGGCTGGCCAAGTGTCGGGGGGACAATACAGTTTTGTCTAGAAAGATAACAAAACATGGGCAAGTAGGAAATCATGGAGATGGAACTGAATGGGAAGAGAACAAAAATGGAAGCATGGATGAATATGGAGTAGGATGGGAAAAATCAGGATAGAACCAGTGGTAGGAAGAATATGAGGCTGAGCATACAAGAAGCAAAAGGGATTAGGGAAAACTTTGCATACAACCTAGACTAAAGAAGGGTGTGGGCAGGAAAGGGATGCTAGGGGGTGTAGAAAAGGTTCACATGTTGAACTAAGCATTCAAAACTCTGTCTCCATGTGTCAATATTAACACCCACCAATCAAATGGGGTATCTCAAAGGTCCTCAACTGGACAATTTTGATTGCCCCAAATAGAGTGGTGGAAGAAGTATTTCCTATGGTAACTGAGCAATCCTAGGATAGCTTACTGGTACTTACTAGTACAAGGTAACTTGGATGCTTATTTCCTTGAAATGGTGTACTTGTGTGCATTCCTCAAAGCTGCTGAGTGTTATTTCTCTCATCATCTGTCTGTCTTTTTTTAAAAAAAACAAACAAACATAAAACATAAAAACATAAAAACAAACAAACATAAAACATAAAAACAAAAAATGTTCTTCAAACATTGCTTTCCTTAACATTGTTAAGAGACATCCCCTGGTCCCCCACTCTGAAGTTCATTACTAATCATCTTAGACAATTTTTAAACAAAAAAATAAATACAAAATCATCTATCTGTCTTTAGAGACAATAAAGTGCGCCTCTGGGGGGTGAAGTCAGCCCACTGCATTAGCAGTAGGGAAAAGTGGGGCACGTTGAGCCATTTTTTAGTTTAAGCTCTACACACCTCAAAATAATGCACATAACAGAAAACTTTTGCATTTAATATTTATTAGGTACTATTCCAAGCAAAAACAAATGGTTAATGTTTCACATTTGATGGAATAAAATGACAAAAAATCACATTTAAGTTTTTCAAAATAATGGATCAATGTGCCCCAGTAGTGGGGCACATTGATCCTTCATTTGGGGCACATTGAGCCATTCCAATTTAAGAGCAAAGAAGGCATTTTTACTACACAGTATAAACTTCCAAAAGGGTTTCAAAAATATCTCAAAGTTCTTAAGAGTCAGCATCACTTCAGCTTGTACTCATTAAGTAAACATGGAAATGTTACCATCTTAGAAGCAAGAGCAGTTCCTCCGAAGCAGAGTGGTTTAGGCAACAATTTTACAATATCCTCAAAAGGAATCAAAGCTTCTGGTTCAGAAGAGGGAGTGAACTTGGGCTGGTCATTCACTTTGGACAGAACACGTTTTAGAAATTTTACAATGAAGTCCCCATATTCATCAGTTCCGGTAACTTCAGCAACATAATGGGAAATAGGCTCAATGTACCCCATTCCCAATTGGATCAATGTGCCCCACATCACCATTTCAGACATAAATCTGTTTTACGCAAAGCAGGCTGGCAGCCATGACAAAATTTTTAGTACATACTGCAGCTATGTTAACTATGATCACATAAATGAAAAGATATTTCAGCTACCTTTACAACTTTTAGAGCTACATGGTTCACAATACATATAAAATAATTTACTAAAGCTTACCTAATTTAACAAATCTGGATTTTTTTAAAAAACTTCTTTGAAAACACAAACCCAAACACAATGACAGTATGTAGTATCACTGTTGTTGTTGTGTTGCCACAAACTTTGTATAAAAGCTAAAGTGCAGTTTTAAAATGGAAAGGATCAATGTGCCCCATGGCTCAACGTGCCCCACTTTCCCCTACCTAAGTGACCTCCTCAGGGCAATGTGCAGGTAGATCCTGGGCTGCCCAGATGACAAGACCCCCTTCTTGACCTCATTGAGTTGCTGAAAGGAGGCACACAAGACACCATCCAACTATTTTAGGGATTCCTCTTCGGATTTGTATAGGGTTTACTCTGTAGCCTTGTCTTCTCCCAAATATATTCTGCAAGGCAGTGGGGGTTTAGGATCAGTCTTTTCTTTCTCCTAGATGGGCCATCTTCCCAGGTTGATGAGCCTTATCTGCTGAGTGTAATGTATCAAATTTGAGGTGTTGCTTCATAATTCCTGTACTATACAATGTCTGGTGAATTGTCATGTGGCACCTAAATGCCTTTTAACTTTTTCACTAATGGAGTTCAGGTGACAAATTTAGCTCAGCTGTTTCAGAGAACATCTGGGACAATGTATATTTAGGTGTGCCAGTGACTTGTCTTATTATGCTCTGTCCTTGGTGCTGTTTTTATAATACCAGTATTTTATTATGACTAAAGTATTGTTGTTGAATTGTCTCTAAATCCTTAAAGGATGGAAAACCTTAAGGAAGGAAAGGTGAGGTTTGATAATATATGGCGGTTATTCCACAACATCCCTGCAGAGTAGGTTAGGAATCCAGAAGAGATAGTAAACTGGCCCGGGGATATCCAGTGAGCTTCATAAATGAGGTGAGATTTTAATCAGGTCTCCCTAGTGCACTCTATCCACATTCATTCAAGCAACTTAGAAACATGGCACTTTAAAAACTGAAATATATGCTATGAGGTCTGAGATACAGAGAATTTTAGCACAGGTTTTTACGACAATCCCCTCCCCCATTCTTCCTGAGTATTGTACTGCAGGGGGGCAGCCATTTGTTATACAAATTTATGTGATGTGTGGTTGCTTCCCACATCATTTTCAAAGCTTTTTTTGTACTAGGCATGACACAAAAGTTTCCCAAAGGAAAGGAAAAATAGCAAACAGCCCTCAGTACAACTAATAAGTACTCGTTAATTTGGGGTTTGTTTTCTTTTTCTGGTGACTGTTTTACGTGTGGATATTTTTACCCATAAGTTTTTCCCATAAGTTTCCTACCCAACCCCCATCCCACAGAAACAAAGTGGGATGGGCTTTAAGGCATCCATGGATGAAACAGGATTGGACGGACTAACATAGGTTAATTTGCCATAGTCTGTAACCAGCCAATTCTGGTGTTCTGACAACTGGTTCAATTATGCATCTCCCTTTCTCCTCTCTCTCTCTCTCTCTCTCTCTCTCTCTCTCTCTCTCTGTTTCATCTTCTTGTGCAGATACAAGAAGTGCCCCCCACCAGCCAGAAACACACACCATTACAGCTGAGGAATGCCCAGAGGGTTATTCCAAGGGAAGGATGGAAGATAAGGTAAGTAGAAATTCTAGGCAACTACAAGTTTCTTCTAGGATTTTCTTGGAATAGCAAAGAAATATTTAGGTGAAAACATCCATCATTAATAGCCTTCCAGATGGCTATGTGCACTTAGAGAAAGATGAATAGTTACAACGCCAATAAAAATGTGAATATAATAGTGTAATTTTATATAATTTCCATTGTAATTGAAAGGTTTAGTAGGCGTGATTGATGCCAGTAGAAATGTACCAGTTATGAGGTACCTCTAATGGTGTGCCCATGGGTAATTAACCGGGAAGTAATCTTGGCCAATATAGTATTGAATATTCCCTAATCAAATGACACCCTGAGCATTGCAATCAAAGAAAAGGTTTGCCGTTTTCGACATGCAGCAGTTAGTGAGTCCTGCCATCCTGTTTTGTTCTAATATATTTCATTAAAAGAGTGTTGTTGACAAAGTTCTTCCCTGCCGGATGCATTTTGATACTCCTAATGCTACATAATTCAATGAGTGTTATGTTGTGTAAGTCCCAAAAAGTTCTCCAGTGGCTATTTCTAAAACTATCTCTTTTCCTGCAGGTTTCTTCCACTATGTTATCTGAAGGTGTTCCTATTTTTCAAAGTTCATCCACACAAAAAACACAGATAGGCGTGTCCTTTCCTTGACTTGGGGCATTCTCAGTTCTCATATTGTCTTGTACGCAGCCTGAAGAACACAATTTACATGGCTAAATGACTTTGGACAAACACACAATATTCCTTGCAGCTGACAATCTTTTATGCAGACTTCAGGAATATGGGATCTACTATGACTTTTCCCAGATCCCACAGCAAATGGAGACAAGTGCAAAATACATTTAGAATTAAAGAAGAATTCTGGGTGTAAGGATTTGTACTGAGTCCCAGAGCTGAGTTGAATTCATACTCCTTCAACACAAAAATCAATTCTGCATTACCTACCCCAGTTTTATTCATTTTATCAATACAATAGTCAGAAATCTTAAAGAAAATCTCCCAGTTTCAGCCCCTGTTTTGTTTCTTTGTCTCTCTTTTACTGATTGGCCATTTCAGGAAGAAACCATGGAGATAGGGGTGAAAGAAATCAGACAAATCTCACATTAGAAATATTAGCATAGGAAATAATGGAAATCATGGATTCAATATGTGACTGCTCACCTAATGAAAAGTTTCCACAGAATGCATTGTATTCAGCAAGTGGGACCTGCGTGTATATTAATCAATGAATTGATGTATCTCCAATTGGAATTCTGGATATAAATGATACAAAGCATGTATTCCTGTTGGAGTTTTGAAACAGCAGAAATAATATCACATTTAAGGGAACCGAAGTTAGGCCTCTCCCACTGGACTGGCTGTGTCAACCTCTAACATCTATTTAAATTGGTTTTGCGAAATAACCTTTATCCAAAAGGAGCCAACAGAGAATCATTTTTGCCCTCATAATGTTACGGTGAGGTGCTGATAAATCTGGTGAACTGGTGCCTTGTGAGTACTTTGGATGGTGAGAACATGATGCAAAGCTGAGTGCTTGACACTGTCAAAGTACCCCAGAGGTGCTTTTCAAACAGTGCAATAAAGCTAATGCTATGTTGGATAACTCAGTTCATGCATCCCATTAGATCAGTGATACCCGGTAGCCTTTGCATGGTGGAGAGAAAGGGGGTCTTGTGCTCCCTTTTATGATGTGAATTGGGCATTGTCCGGGATCCCTGTTCCCTCAGCTTGATTCGTATAAACACACATTTTGGAATATTTAATTTTCTGCCAGTTCACTCAGAATGCTTTCAAAAACTTCCTAGAAGCTGGTATAGCAGTCTTAGGAATAAGATGGACACCAACACAGGATGAACTAAGATCAGCTTATTAAAGGGGTATTATGTACATAAGTGATACTGTTACTTATATAGGTATCTTAAGGGTGCTTGTTGGCAGTTTCTAAAGACTCAGGAGCTGGGCTGGCCCAGGACACTTTGCTGCTCCAGGCAAAACAGAATATGCCATCCACCCCATTGTAGCCATCTCCTCTGCTGCCAAGACCATAGCTGTGGAGGAGGAAGAAGGCAGCTGCCACAGCAGAGGAGATAGCTAGATGTGAAGGTGTTGAGGAGCTCCAGAAGAGTCCAAATCCTCCACCTGAGGTGACTGCCTCACCTTGCTTCATGGGCGGACTGGCTCTGCCCAAGAGACACTGTTGTGGACACTCATTCTTATTGGCTTTTAGCTCCATCCAAGTCCCCAAACATCCTCTCCTCCAAATCCTCTCATGAACCCAGCCAGTTACTAGGGCCAATCTACTCTGTACCCCAAAGCTTGTCTGGTTGCACTTTGGGCTGCTGGATAGTTAAACCAACTTTTTTTTTTTTAAAGTTCTTTTGGTAAGATCTTTACACAGGGCAGACTAACTCACCACCAACTCCCATCTCTGATCTTCCCCAGACAAGTATTGAGGTAAAAGGTAAAAAAGGTAAAGGACCCCTGGACGTTTAAGTCCAGTCAAAGGCAACTATGGGGTGTGGCGCTCACCTCTGCTTTCAGGCCGAGGGAGCCAGCGTTTGTCCACAGACAGCGTTCCAGGTCATGTGGTCAGCATGACTAAACTGCTTCTGGCACAACGGGACTCCGTGACGGAAGCAAGAGTGCACAGAAACACTGTCTACCTTCCTGCCACAGTGGTACCTATTTATCTACTTGCACTGGCATGCTTTTGAACTGCTAGGTTGGCAGGAGCTGGAACAGAGCAACGGGAGCTCACCCCATCAGGTAGATTCCAACTGCTGATCTTCTGATCGGCAAGCCCAAGAAGCTCAGTGGTTTAGACCACAGCGCCACCCGCATCCCCCAGACAAGTATTAATAACGCACTGGGCATTAATATTCAGGCTCTCACTTTTCTCCTCCGCATTTCCCCAATCTTTTCGCCACACCTCCCTCAACTCCCTTTCCCTCGGAAGGACTCTTAACTCCCCACTTTCTCCTCTTGGAACTTGCCATCAAGAACAACTGCTTAAAAGGCTTGCAACACTGTCACAGTCGAATGTTGAGTTACAAAGGCCCAAACTAAAGCATACATTTTTACAGCATTTCTCAACAGCCTTCCACATGATATCCTTACAGAGTCCTGGCATCACAGGTAATCTTACCTGTACAGTAGAGGATGAGCCAGACTTGCTCCTCCATCACATGTGTGCGTGGCAGACATTGCATACCACTTTTACTAAATTCAAAAGAGTTTACAAGTCCCCACCCTCCACAAATGAAATAATCTATAGAATAACATAATTTTATTGCCTTCCCCCTCATGGTACAGAGATCTTTGAGTTATTCCTGAAAGAGGTTTTTTTTGTTGTTTTTTTTTTAAAGGTTCACACTTTAGACAAACCTATATTAATTCTATAGTAATTTGCACTTTCTGAAACAATACACAGACCAAAACAACATCCTTCAAAATCTGCACTTCTCTGGATTTTACACTTCAGTTCCAAGGAAGCTGAGAAATGTAGAAAAATGCATAAACTAGGGTGAAATATGCATAAGATTTCATATATTGGTGAAAATATCAAACAAAAATATTTTGGGCTATGTAAAATTGCTTTGCAACAATATTATATTAGGCAGAACTGCCTTAAAATGTGTATATTAGGAGAAATTTGCACTAATATGCTGATGACTTTTCATTAGGACCTTTTAAGAAATAAAAGGCTTGTGTGGCAAACTGAACATTGGGAAAATGAAAAACTGGGTGAAAACAAAATTGACAGATTCACTCATTCCTAGTATTATGTCAGATGAACACTTTCAGCTCATTGGTGGTATTTTCAGGATCTGAAGAGTTCTTTGGCCTGGCCTTGTCTTCTTAAAACCAGAGCCATGAAATAGCACACCTGTTTGTTTAACTAAATTATGCAAAGTGTTTATGGAACTTGCCTCTTCTCCTGAAATTCACATCTTGCAGCCTTCAGCAGGTTTCACATATCTGATCTCAAGCAAATAGTATGTGTACAAAGCTCTGTGTAGGACCAATGCTGAATCTTTAGAAGACGTAAGTGGATTAGATTCCTATGACCTGCAACCACAATTTAAACATTCTAAGGGATTTGGGTTGTTTAAACTGTTACCTCTGCAGCTTTTCCTTAGAGACTTGGTGACATGGGAAGGATTAGATAAGGTCAGGCATTTCACAGAAACCTCTTGCCCAAGTCACTTCTAATTAAACTTCTATAAATAGAATGATTCCAAAGTATGGTAGCACAAGCCATAGCATGGAGTGTGTGCATGTGTCTGCCTGTATCTAATTTTAAATGCATTCATCAAAAACATACAGCAGGACACAAATATTTAAAGTCACATTTCCCTTAGCCAAGTTATTCCAGAAATGAAGTAGTTGCTGGGTGGATGTCATTCAAAAAAAAAAAAAAAAGCAATAGCACCATCCCACATCTTGTATTAGGGATGGGAGAACCCACCCCAATTCTGATATGGCTGACCCTCAAAAAGTTCTGAAATAGTTTGATTCACTGGAGAATTATCACTAACACCACTGCACAAACAACACTCTCCTTTTTTAGCAGTGACCAGTGAATCTGCCTCCTCTAGCTTCCCCAATAATTCAACAGCCTCCTTGTCTATCTCCCGCTGCATATCTTCCACTCCTAGGAGAGAGGGAGGGGAGAGAAGGAGGTCACTCACCTCTTCTTCCTCAGCATCTAACACTTGGATTCCTGCGAGAAGAAGAGTTTAGATTTGATATCCTGCTTTATCACTACCCAAAGGAGTCTCAAAGTGGCTAACATTCTCCTTTCCCTTCCTCCCCCCACAACAAACACTCTGTGAGGTGAGTGGGGCTGAGAGAATTCAAAGAAGTGTAACTAGCCCAAGGTCACCCAGCAGCTGCATGTGGAGGAGCGGAGACACAAACCCGGTTCCCCATATTACGAGTCTACCACTCTTAACCACTACACCACACTGGCCAAATACTTGGAGGGAATGGAGAGGTGTACCAGGAGGGTGTGGGCTCTGGCAACTGAGACTGGGGGGCAAGCTTGTAGTAAAAGCAAGCTTTGATCTTCACGGAGCCAGTTCCACTGTGTGATAAGCCTAAATTTACATTTACTCACTGTCTGTGAGGAAATGGAAAGATTCCCCAATACTTCTGCCCCTAAAGCTCGTCGAGATATATTAATTGTTTGTAACGTTCTCATGAAAGAGCTGTGCAAGTACAGCATCTCTGTGGAGGCTGATAACTGGTATTTTAGGATTATGGAGAAACAAAGAGAAGAAGGCAAGGAGAAATGATACGGGACTTTTGTGTGCAACTATCACATTCCAGCACAATGCCATGAAGCAAACTTAATTGTTCCATTTGTAAGACTATCACTGCATATTTGGGAAGTTTGAAAAGAGATTCCTCAATGTTTAAAACACTGGCTTACCGGTAAATACGAATTTTGCTGCCATGGTAACCATCAGGTTAAGCACACACACCTTGAATTTCATTTTGTGATAGTAAGGTTAGCAATTTCCAGGGAATTATTGAGTTAAAACTCCATTAAGTCTACCATTTATCATTAACCTGTTAATATATCTTAGCAATTTGAGCGTTTTTTTTAAAAAAATAGCAGCAAGGTTTAATGATGATTAAATGGAGGGAAATATAATGAAACAAAACAATGAAGAAAATCAATATCAAGTTTATGTCATTGCTATGGTTACTTCACATATAAAAAGGTGGTCTTCCTAATGGTTTGTTTTTCTCCTCCACCCAGAGAGCCTGGGAAGAAACTGTAGGAGCTATGGCAGGGCACACTGTTGACTTCATATTTTCAGAAGTCCTTGAGGAAGATGCCGTTGTAGGAGAGCAGGCCTCCTGAGAGAACTGCCCTCTGGGTCCGGCATCAGCATTGCCCATTTGCATGCACTCTCCCACTGGGCACATTCTCCGCTTCCCAAAAGGCGAGGTCCAGTCCAAAAGAGGCTTCTCCTTCTGGATTTTTATCGTTGCTTGCATGCTTGGCAACAGCCGATAAAACAGGCCACAACAGCAAGCTGGAGAAGGCGAAACACTAAGCAGTCCTGGGGCTCAGCACTTGGTCACCTGATGGGCTGTGAGTCACAGATGAAGGCCAGCAATGCCCACCCTTGATGTTGGCTTTGGGATGCTGGCTGCAGGAAGAGAAGCACCAGGGAGGCCTAGGGCTCAGCACCTGGGTCTCTGGGGCTTTGTTTGAGAAAATAACATGCACCATCTCTCATGTGGCATCTGCCACCAGTCTGTTGTGTTAGAGCTGTTCAGCAGAATCCTTGATCTGGACCTTGTGTAGAAATAAATGAGCTCTCTCCCCCAATAACGGGTGTAAATGTGTTATTGCAGAAGAGTCTTAAAACAAGTTACATATAGTTGCATACAATTACATATATAGTTACATGAACAAAATAACAAGGTAGCACATGGCAAACAAGCAATGTGGCTCAATCATTTAAATCAGGGGTAGGCAACCTAAGTCCCATGGGCCAGATGCGGCCCAATCGCCTTCTCCATCCGGCCCACGGATGGTCCGGGAATCAGCGTGTTTTTACATGAGTAGAATGTGTCCTTTTATTTTAAATGCATCTCTGGATTATTTATGGGGCATAGGAATTCATTCATCCCCCCCCCCAAAAAAAAATATAGTCCGGCCCACCACATGCTCTGAGGGACGGTGGACCGGCCCACAGCTGAAAAAGGTTGCTGACCCCTGATTTAAATCCTTTATGAAGTTCATTAAACATTGATTGTTCTAGTCCCAGAGAGAGATCCTAAGTTTGTTCATCATTGCAGAGCTTCTTCTTTCTCAGAGTGGGTGGCGCTGTGCTCTAAACCACTGAGTCTCTTGGACTTGCCAATCAGAAGGTCGACAGTTCAAATCCCCACGACAGGGTGAGCTTCTGTTGCTCTGTCCCAGCTCCTGCCAACCTAGCAGTTTGAAAGCATGCCAGTGCAAGTAGATAAATAGGTACTGCTGCGGCAGGAAGGTAAATGGTGTTTCCGTGCGCTCTGGTTTCCATCACGGTGTTCGTTGCACCAGAAGCAGTTTAGTCATGCTGGCCACATGACCATGAAAGCGACAACACAGCCATTCCTGAAAGGAATACAGAGGAAGCTTATTCTGAATTAGATGGCTCTGCTAGGTCTTGTTTTGAACAAATCACCAACCCACAAAGCCTATCATGTCACCTATAGTCTGTGGTGGCAATGTAATTTGATTAGGCAGTCCTGCAGTTCTATACTGGAGCTGAACAAAGGTGAAATTTTGATTGCAGACTATAGTTTAATTTGCTCAGTTGGTAACCTTTTCTTCTGACTGATTTGGACTCTGAGACCACTTTTTCTACTGTGCTACACAGAAAAGATTTTTTTTGGGTTGTTTTTTTTTTAGTAGGTTGCTTAGAATAACCCTTAGTTTCATAACACATACATTCACAAAGTAATAAAGTGGTGTGCTTTAAAACATAGCTGCACATCTGCAGGAAGAAATTAGGTGTTGTATTATGTTACTGAAAGAAGCAAATTATCCTATTTCTAATAGAACAAATATTTACCTGCTGATGAAATTGCAGGTATAATAGTTTTCCCAATTATCACTCCAAAGCTTGATCTACTGTAAATACACTGTAACACTCCCAAAAGTGTGCTATTGTGTAGTATATTTAATAAATTGTTCATTGATGTATCAAGCTAACAAAAGAGCTAACATAATTATAAATAAACTGGGCAGAATTGACTGCAATGTTCTCATGTGTAAGCTCCATTCAAATTGGTAAGAGTAGTGCCATTTCATTGTGATGTTTTGTTGAATCTAACTTTATTCTCAACAAGGCCTGCCCCTCAGAGTCAAAACCCCTCTATTTCCTTCTTCTCAAGTTATATTTTGTTCACTTTGTCTTGTAAAGTATTATCAGTTTCTTTTCTCTCTGGACTCCATCATTGTTATTCAAGTGACTCTGCTAACAAATAGGTCACGTTCTAATGCTACCCTGGGATAGATAGGTGTGTACTGCTGTACCATCCCATCACATGATGCCAGGGTGTGAAAACCTGGAGCCATTTAAGAAGACTCCACCCTGCAACTCTTTCCATGTCTGCATTGTTTCCATGTCTAGAAGGCATGAAGTAGACCTGAGAGATGCCCAGTACTTCCTCGCATTACTCTGGCAGTGGAAGAAGGATCACAACAGCTTCTATGCCACTCGTGTAAAGGTTGCAAGGAAGTCAAAGGAAATCATTTATGCATATTGCTACATAGAACCAAAAACCTGGCAGATCTCTCAAGTTGAGCTCTAGCAAGCAGCAACATCAGGTGGTGTCGCGACCCGACTAGACAGTGGGGTCGCGCCATGCGGGCGCCAGGAAGGGGAACCATGCAGCGGGCCAGGAAAGGGGGCAACAGCGGAGCCAGGCACGCAGGGGTTAAACCGAGCGCAGCAAGGCCCGACCTCGCCCAGGCATGCCCCACGGGGTAAACAACCCCAGGATGGGCGATAACGACCGCTAACGAGCCATCAGCGGCGGAACCGGCAGCATCACAATAACAATGTAAAAAGCACCCATGAATAGTGCAGGTAGACCAGAGCAGTTAACTCTTTTGTCCAAGCCATCCCGGGTGGGGAAGTGGATCACCCCCGAACCTTTAGGGCAGAAGGGAGGGGGGAATTGGGAGTCACCCAGCAAGGTGTATTAAAGGGGGATTCTGAGATGGCCTCCTCAGAATCCTCACGGACTTTCCACGTATCTCTGTGTGCTGTACAATAAACTTCAAGACTTCTTCCGCTGACTTCTCGGAGTGGCGTGCGTTCTTGACAGCTAGCTACAGTTACCATTGGGGACACGACATAGTGAGGATTCTCACGAAAAAACTTCAACGTCCGTATCGTGTTGGGATCGCTTACCGGCAGCTACCGAGATGGCGACCCCATGGCGCGGAGCGGCACGTTTTCAGACCCCCGTTACCTCAAGCGCCCTACTCGAGCGGCCGGCGGATCTGTTTACCTCAGACCAACGGAGCCTTTTCTCGGCCAGACCAGACAGCGGGAGCCTGGACGAGCTACGGCGACTCCAGGAGCAGCTGAACCACCTCATCTGGGAGCGGCTGCGGGTCGGCGAGGAGTCAGGCCGGTTGTTGGACCAGGCCTGTGGGGGCGCGGTGCCCCGGACAAGTCGTAGCGGCGGCGGGAGCCAAGGCCACGCGGGATCGGGGGTCTGCAGTCGGCAGACCCCAAGGAAGGGCTCAGGTCAGGAGCCCGGAGTGACTCAACGACTGACGTGGTCGGACGGGACGGCCCTGAGGGGGCAGGTGTTTCCCCCGCCAAGACGTCGCAGCAGCCGGCTGGAGGACGACGTAGTGGCGGGGAGTTCCACGGGCGACAGCAGCGAGGACGAGTGCGCCGCAGCGACCCCGGAGACCCGCGGGAGGCACGTCCGCGGGAGGGCGATGGCGCGGCGCAGGCCGCCCCCGGAGCTGAAGGCCATTTTCGAGGGGGACCCGGCGGAACTCTCCACCTTCATCTTCCACGCAAGGAACCACACCAGAAGGTACGGGGGAGACGACTGCGACCCAGAGGACTTGGTAGCGGCGGTCATCTCCTCCCTGCAGGGGAAGGCCGGCCAGTGGGCCATGCTCCTGGTCGACCGCAGGGATCCGGCTCTGGCCAACCTGGAGGACTTCTTGGCAGCCCTTCAAGAGCGCTTCCAAGACCCGCAGGCGGAGGAGAAGGCGAAGCGATGGGTCCAGAAGGCCAGGCAAGGGGGTCTCCCGGTTCAGGACTATGTAGACATGTTCAGGGGGGAGGCCGCCCAAATCTCCTCCTGGAACGAGGAGGTCCTCGTCCACTACTTCAAGGAGGGCCTCCATCCTGAGCTCCGCAAGTGGGCCGTAGTGAAAGGGACCCCTTGGGAGCTGTCGACACTGGACGGCTGGTGCCGCATGGTGGCTCAGTTGGAAGCAGACCTGAGGATGCTGGAGCTAGGACCCAGGGCGGGCAAGGACCGAAGGCCCGCGGAGAACTCGGGGACCCCCCGTCCCGCCAATGGCGCGGGGGTCCCCCGGCCCAAGCGCACCCCCGACCCGGAACGGGAGAGGAGACGCTGGGATGGACTCTGCATGAGGTGCGGGGGGGCAGGACACTATGCGTGCCTCAAGCGACCCCCAGGAGAGGTTCGGACCCCGGCAGGGTCCCAAGCGACGTCGGGAACCAGCCGGACACCCAAGACCGGGAGCCGGGCGGCTGTCGCGTCGGAGCCGAGGGAAAAGCGCCAGTCCGACTCCGAAGGCGCGGAGTCGGGAAACGACCTGGACCTGCAGTGAAGGACACCCGGCTGCAGGTCCCGCCAGGGTCAACGGACCCCAAGAAACGGGCGGAAAGACCACCCAACCTGGTCCGGGTGAGGCTGGAAAACCCGGACGGCGGCAAACAATGGACGGGAGATGCGCTGCTGGACTCGGGCTGCGACCACAGTATGCTGCACCCCGAAGTGGCCAAGGAACTGGACTTGCCCACCCAGGTTCGGAGCACCCCCTTAGTTTTCGTCCAGATGGACGGCAGTCCCATAAAGGGGGGTCCGTTTGGGGTGGAAGTGGGGCCGGTCTCCTTGTGGGTGGGGGACCACCGGGAGTCCAGGATGCTAGTTAGGGTCCCCACGGATGGGTACCGGGTAGTGCTGGAGTTGGATTGGCTGATGGAACATAACCCCATAGTAGACTGGCGCTCAGGGTGCCTGACGTTCGACCTGGATAGGTGTGGGCAGCACAGGGTCGAATCGGACCCCCAGTGCCCCGGAAAGGGGGAGGCCAAAGGGGTCCACGGGGACGAGGGCAAGCTGGATGTGGTGGCGCCGGAGATACCCCCGGAGTACCGGGATCTGGCGGCGGTGTTCAGGGAAACCGAGGCAGACGAGCTGCCCCCCCCACCGCCGCACAGATTGCGCCATCGACATCCCAGAAGATGCAGTCCTCCCCAAGGGACGCATCTACAAGATGTCCGGGGAGGAACTCCAGGACCTCAGGGAGTTCCTGGACAAGAATCTGGCCAGAGGGTTCATCCGCCCCGCCAAGAGCCCCATGGGGGCTCCGGTCATCTTCGTGGGCAAGAAGGATGGCACCCGGAGGTTGTGCCAGGACTATAGGGGGTTGAACGCCATAGCGGCAGGGAACGCGTACCCGCTCCCCCTCATCCCGGATCTGCTGGACCAGTTGGGTACCGGCACGATCTTCACGAAGCTAGACTTAAGGGAGGCATACTACCGGGTGCGGGTCCGGGAGGGGGACGAATGGAAGACGGCTTTTAACTGCCAGTTTGGACAGTTCGAGTTCCTGGTAATGCCGTTCGGATTGAGCGGGGCCCCGGGGGTGTTCATGAGTCTCATCAACGAGGTACTCCACGACCTCCTGTACAAAGGGGTGGTGGTCTACCTGGACGATGTGCTGGTGTACAGTCGGGACCCCCAGGAACACGTCCGGTTGGTCCGGGAGGTCTTGCAGAGACTCCTGGACAACCACCTATACGTCAAGTTGCCCAAGTGCGAGTTCCACCGTCCCTCCTTAGATTACCTGGGGTATAGGATCTCGGCGGCGGGGGTGGCCATGGATCCCCAGAAGGTGGAGGCAGTCCTGGGGTGGGAGCGGCCGCGGACACGGCGCCAACTCCAGAGCCTGCTAGGGTTCGCAAATTTCTGCAGGGGCTTTTTGCCCAACTATTCGGCCTTGGTGACCCCCCTCACCGATCTCCTAGGTACCAAGGGGAAAGGAAAGGGGGCCAAGCGTCCCGGGGCGGCTCTGGATTGGGGGTCCCGGGCGGAGGAGGCTTTCCAGGGGCTCAAAGAGGCGTTCGCCGCCGAGCCTACGCTGATCCATGTGGATCCAGCCCGGCCCATGGTGGTACAGGTAGACGCTAGTGATGTGGCCATGGGAGCGGTACTCCTGCAGAGGGACGGGGAGGGCCGTCTGAGGCCCGGGGCGTACCTGTCCTGGAAGTTTGGGAAGGCGGAAAGGACAGTCTACCTGGGAGAAGGAGGCAGCGGCCATCCGCATGGCGCTTGAGGAGTGGAGGCACTGACTGGAGGGGGCAAGGGAACCGCTCGAGGTCTGGACAGACCACCGCAACCTCGAGGCCCTCCGACAGCCGCGGAAGCTGACCGCCAACCACATGCGGTGGGCAGAGTTCTTCTCCCGGTACGATTTCCAGCTAAGCCACATCCCCGGGAAGGACAACTTCCTCGCGGACGCCCTGTCTCGCCTGCCCCAGTACGAGGCGGACGTCCGCACAGAGATGCGTCCGCTATTTGAGGACAAACACTTAGCCCGAGCCGTCACCACCCGTAACCAGGCTAGGAGGAAAGAGGGACAGACAGGGGGTCAAGTTGGGACACCCCCCCGGGAGCGCAGCCGGCCTTCTGCAGCGCTCTGCGACAGACTAGTGGCAGCGTATCCGACAGACACGGAACTACAGAACCTGCGGGACTCCTTGACACTGGAAGGGGACATCTGGCAAAGAGGGAGCGCCGCGTACGTCCCAGAACCCCTCTGGAGGGCCGCCCTGGAAGCATGCCACGACGCCAAAGCGGCTGGGCACTTCGGCTTCGTCAAGACGTGGAAGCTGGTTCGGCGGAGCTTCTGGTGGCCCACGCTCCGTAAAGATGTCAAGGACTACGTTGCGGGCTGCCCCATCTGCCTCACCTGCAAGCCGGCAGTGGGCAAGCCGCAGGGCCTCCTACAGTCCCTGGAGGTCCCACCTCGACCCTGGTCGGTGATCTCCATGGACTTTATTACGGATCTGCCACCCAGCCGAGGCAAAACAGCAATATGGGTCGTGGTGGACCTGTTCTCCAAGCAAGCCCATTTTGTGCCCTGCGCCTCACTGCCTACCGCCACCCAGGTGGCAAAGCTGTTCATGGAGCACATCTTCCGGCTCCATGGGGTTCCACACAAGGTCATTTCCGACCACGGCTCCCAGTTTGTGTCCCGATTTTGGAAGGCGTTCCTGGGATTGCTGGGGATCGAGCAGGGACTCAGCTCGGCCTACCACCCCCAGACTGACGGACAGACGGAACGTGTCAACCAGGTGCTGGAGCAGTACCTGCGATGTTTTGGCTCCTACCAGCAGGACGACTGGTCACAGCTGCTTCCGTTGGCGGAGTTCGCTTATAATAACTCCGTACACAGCAGCACGGAGATGTCCCCCTTCGCCGTGGTCTACGGGACCGACCTGAGGCACCTGCCGGACTTGGGGGAGCCCACCGCCCGGGAGCCGGAGGAGCTCGGAAAGTGGAGAGAGAGGACGGCCAGGTGCTGGGAGTCCCTTCGGGAACAACTGCTGGAGGTCAAGGCGGCGCAGAAGAGGACGGCGGACCAGCGAAGGAGACTGGCGGGGGACATCAAAGCGGGGTGCCGGGTCTACCTGTCCACGCGGCATCTGAAGCTGGGCCTCCCCAGCAAGAAACTCGGGCCCCGGTACTTGGGCCCATTTAAAGTGTTAGAGGTAATCAACGGAGTTTCTGCGAAGCTGGAACTCCCAAAGAACTTGCAACAGATACACCCGGTGTTCCACTTCAGCTTGCTGAAGAAGTCCCCGGAGGACGACGGTTGGCACCCCGTGGCGGCGCCACCCACCCCGCTGATCCTGGCGGGAGGGGAGCACCATGAGGTCAAGGACATTTTGGACTCCAGATTCCACAGAGGGCGTCTGCAGTACCTGGTGGAGTGGAAGGACTTCGCAACGGGGGACCGAGAATGGGTGTGGGCGTCGGACGTTTTGGCCCCACAGCTAGTCAAGAGATTCCACCAGCAGTGGCCGAACCGGCCGGGGGGCCCTGGGACCCAGGACGCTCCCCAGGGGAGGGGGGTGTCAGTTTCGGGGGGGCAGGATGTCGCGACCCGACTAGACAGTGGGGTCGCGCCATGCGGGCGCCAGGAAGGGGAACCATGCAGCGGGCCAGGAAAGGGGGCAACAGCGGAGCCAGGCACGCAGGGGTTAAACCGAGCGCAGCAAGGCCCGACCTCGCCCAGGCATGCCCCACGGGGTAAACAACCCCAGGATGGGCGATAACGACCGCTAACGAGCCATCAGCGGCGGAACCGGCAGCATCACAATAACAATGTAAAAAGCACCCATGAATAGTGCAGGTAGACCAGAGCAGTTAACTCTTTTGTCCAAGCCATCCCGGGTGGGGAAGTGGATCACCCCCGGACCTTTAGGGCAGAAGGGAGGGGGGAATTGGGAGTCACCCAGCAAGGTGTATTAAAGGGGGATTCTGAGATGGCCTCCTCAGAATCCTCACGGACTTTCCACGTATCTCTGTGTGCTGTACAATAAACTTCAAGACTTCTTCCGCTGACTTCTCGGAGTGGCGTGCGTTCTTGACAGCTAGCTACAGTTACCATTGGGGACACGACAGGTGGCCATTAAATGTAGTCTCTCCATATGTATATATTAGACGTTTATCTAAATGTATCAAGGAATCAATTGCAGATTTGCTAATGACAAACATTGGGGCATATTTGTTCTAGAGCAGAATGAGAAATTTTGTAACAATTATCCTCATACCCCCTGATGCTTCTTTCAGGGAAGGGTACTGTTGGGGCAGGATGGCCATATAACAGGGGTCAGCAACCTTTTTCAGCTGTGGGCCGGTCCACCGTCCCTCAGAGCATGTGGTGGGCCGGACTTCTTTTTTTGGGGGGGGGGATGAACGAATTCCTATGCCCCATAAATAACCCAGAGATGCATTTTAAATAAAAGCACACATTCTACTCATGTAAAAGCACCAGGCAGGCCCCACAAATAACCCAGAGATGCATTTTAAATAAAAGGACACATTCTACTCATGTAAAAACACGCTGATTCCCGGACCATCCGTGGGCCGGATTGAGAAGGCGATTGAGCTGCATCCGGCCCATGGGCCTTAGGTTGCCTACCCCTGCCATATAAGCATTGCTAAAGGAGGAAATACATTAGTAAAGACGACCAAAGGGGCACAGATTTGCATAAAGGTTGCATATGATACGTTTATGCAAATATAGAAAAGATCATTATAATTTAAATCCCATAGTAGGGAAGACTACTGTATGACCACATGATCTGTGTGCCTGCAAAGTCTGCTGTCCAAGTGCTGATCAGGTACCTCTCTAGGGGGCAACTATCTTTTTCCTTGAACAATTCCCTAGGAAGGAACTGCATATTATGACAAAGGTCACTTTCTGGGAATAGAAATATTTTTTACTCATCCAACAGTGAATTCACTAGCTGATCCAAAGAGCTGTAACATGTTTTAAAAAGAAAGAAGCCAGCCTTAGGCCACCTTGCAAGTACTTTTAAAAAACAGAACCATTAAGATTTATTTGGATATTTAAAAAAAAAACCAAAAAACAAACAAACCAAGACATACATAGGGAAACATGGACCCTTGACAAGCCATATGAAAAAAATGACAGAAAATGCAAAGTGGCTGAGCTGTCAACCCCAACTTGTCTATTTGTAGGGTTTAATTGGCATTATAAGCTGTGTAGATAGAAGGCCAACCAGGAACCATATATCAGCCACTCTTAGAAGGAAGAATATGAGAGTAAGACAACGTGACCGAATCTGGGTGCTTCAAAATTTAGACACTCCCTGTGTGTGTGTCAGAGGCAGTGGTGTAGTGTGGGAGGCTGTGGCCCAAGGCACATTTCTTGAGGGGGCACAACCAGGCACCTCCACAACAGGCTCACTCATTGGAACCTAGCTCCGGCGTGCAAGGGAGCTGCAGAGACAGCTTCCTTGCATGGTCCAATGCCGCCAGCCGCAGCTCCATCCATGGGTAGAGAGAGGAAATTGGGCAGCAATGCTGCCACCCACTCTCCTGGCCAGTGGCACATGAGGAAGCTGCCCTTGCACCTGGCTGTGGAACCCCCACCCCCAAATCAAGTATGTCCCAGGGATGGAGGGAGGGTGCAGTGTGCAAGGCTCCTGGCCGCAGCACCTCCACTAAAATGCATCCACCATAGACCTCTTGCCCACCTTTATCCTCTTCCAATTTCTTGTCAGTCTAATGCAAATTATTATCCTTTTGGCAGGTACAGTATCACATCTTTGTACTGATTTAAGTTTGGCTGTCCTTTAGTCATTAATACATTTTAGGAATATATAGATAGATGATAGATTAGATAGATGATAGATAGATAGATAGATAGATAGATAGATAGATAGATAGATAGATAGATGGATGGATAGATGGATAGATGGATAGATGGATAGATGGATGGATAGATAGATAGATAGATAGATAGATAGATAGATAGATAGATAGATAGATAGATATACCCTGTTTCCCCTATTTTAAGACATAGTCATAAAATAAGCCATAGCAGGATTTTGTCGCATTTGCGAAATATAAGCCGTACCCCGAAAATAAGCCATAGTGATAGGCACAGTTCTGGAGGGCGCCAAGGAAAACGCAGGGCTGGGCTTATGTAATAAAAATAAGACATCCCCTCAAAATAAGCCATAGTGCATTTTCTTGAGGGAAAAAAAAATATAAGACGGTGTCTTAAAATAGGGGAAACACGGTAGATGATAGATAGATGATAGATAGATAGATATAGATAGATGATAGATAGATAGATATAGATAGATATAGATGATAGATAGATATAGAAATGCACGCACACCACATTATTTTAATTAGGAAATTGTCATAATGGTGGTTTGTTCCATGCCTGTCCCTCGGCATAAATATCTGGGGACACAACATTTCTATTTTAATTGTGTATGTGTGTGTGTACATGCCATAAAGGCTTGAAATGCATACCAGCACATACATTAGCTACAATAGCTTGCTTTTAGCAGACGGCATGCACAATTCCTTTCAAGCTCCATTGCACTAGATACTATTTTTTGCTTATCCAATTACACTGATAATATACACAAAATGGGCTCCTATGTAATATTGACAGTGGCTAATGCCTGTTTTCCTGATGCACATCTCAGATAAAGCATATTAATGTGAAAGCCTGGTTCCATTAAAATCAATGGGTAAACTCCCATTAACTTCAGTGGAATCATGAATTTACTGATAAGAATTTCGAACACACAGTTCTTCTTCCTCAGGTTAATAGAGCCAAACATAACCAGCTACATTAAGGTTAGCTCTAGCTGTTTCCACACAAACACGCTAGGATTAAGCATTTCAAGGAATTAGGGGATTGTGGATGATCAGGGCCTTAGGACTCAGGCATTCTTGGAAGGCTAAGGTGACAGTAGGACTAGTAGGGGAGGGTTTCATCCTGGTTCCCATATTGTCAAGCTTGTTGACTGAAAAGGGGCGGGTTTTTATATGGACCATCTACCATGTGATGGCTGTGGAAAATGGGAAACTCTCTGTTAGAGGACAAGTTAAACAGGAAGTTTATTATACCCCTGCAACAAGAACAAAACAAGAAACACCCAACTCTATCTTCTCCCTTCTTCTTCTTCTTTGGCGATCACTCGTAGCCGAGTAAGATTGTCTTCCATAAACACGGTTTTAACAGTGAGTCCGTAAGTGACTGTGGAGGCCAATTCTGGATCCACATGTACTTCCACAGTGGGGACAATGGTTCCCGGGTGGGAGTTGATCATGATGTGGATTTGCCAAGTGTGCCTTCCTCTTAGCACGTTTCTCCCTTGCGTCCTGAGTTCGAGCGTCTTCAAAGCCCATGACACCTTTGGTAAAGGCTGTTCTCCAACTGGAGCGCTCGCAGGCCAGTGTTTCCCAGTTGTCAGTGTTTATACTACTTTTTTTTAGATTTGCCCAACACTATATGTACAACTCAGTCAAGTGCCAGCTAGTGATTAAACTATATAATGACACAACCCTCACAGAGGGAATCATGTTAGACAGCAAACAACTTTCAGAAACCTTCAGAATGCTTCCAGATCCTTCTTACACAGTCACAGTTTTGACTCTCATTCTCTTCTAGGCTGTGTTGTAGCTCGAAGAAAAATGGATGTTCTGTTAAAGCTTTGGTGGATCCAGCTGGCTGGCTGAAAAGACTTTCTGGGAACCTCCAGAACTCACAAAATTATTATGGACACCAGTGACAGCCTACCAAGGTATTTAAGCAGATATTGGATGGCCATCTGTTATGGATGCTTTAGCTGAGATTCCTGCATTGCAGAGAGTTGGACCGTTGGGGTCTCTTCCAGCTCTACAATTTTATGATTCTATAAGGTCAACAGCAGAAATGACTACTCCGGTCAATGGCAGAGACCACAGCTACTTAGAGGAGGACTGGTTTGAAACCAACTAATTTCCTTATCCGATCCTGTGCCATCTGAAGGCAGTGCTGTATAGGGATGTTTCTTAATGTTTAATGTTTCATTATGTTTTTAGAGATGGGTAGGGTATTAATAAAATAATAATAATAATAATAATAATAATAATAATATCACCATCACCATCACCATCACCATCACTACCATCACCACCATCACCATCACCATCATCATCATCAAATAGGACACCCCTATTTTAATCAGAGAAATGTTGAAGGGTATGGAACTCAAGCCAGAGTCGGTAATGTCCCCTAGTAATGGTTGTGGTACAAAGTGGTATAAAAAGAATACTAGAAACACTTCAAGAATATCTATATTTACATCTATATCCATGTCTTTTTTGTGTAACAATGCAAATGTGCTAGATGCATTTTGAAAAACCAAGAGTTGACCCTTACTGACTCTTGAAGAAAACAAGAGTTTTATACATATTTCTCACAAATCCAGGTTCAATTATTGATCACAAAGTCCTGGGGGGTAGGGGTGGGGAAGTCAGGAAAAATATAGCAAGTAGAATGAGATACATATAATTAAATGATTAACAAAACACTAGAATGACTGGTTTTAAAACTATTCAGCTTTATTTGCTCCATTTAACAATGCACAGTGCTATTTATAGGAGAATGCAAATGTCCTAGCATTAATTCAGAGAACTGCCCTACAAACAATGTACCTAAGAAATTGTTAAATGAAATGAAAAATGCAAGCCATTGAAAATGTGAAACAGTTGCGCTGGCTTTATGCAAATGTGAATATCACTAACTATAGTAAAATAATAATGATATCAATAAATATGTTCTCATTTAAGTCCTGCATAAAATTTAAATTTCCATCCCTAGAAAATTAAAGAATATCTGGAATACACATTTTGCTTGGTATTTATTTTATGGATCCAATGGCGGCGGGGGGCGGGGAGGTAACTGGGGGCTGCTATTTGGACAGTTTTGATTGCTCAGACTTGTTTTCCCTGAAGATGTTTTCTTAATGTTTGAAACACATAAATACCATTGTTCTTCCTGAAACTGGATTATGCTAACATTGCAGAAACATATTGTACCACATTAACCTAATGGGCATGCACAACATTTCTAAAACCTTTTGTAAATTGTATTTCTGCACCTGCCTTGCTGTTCTGCTTTTATAGGACAGATTTCATTGCCATTTTTCTTTGACAACAATAGCACATTATTATTTTTGCTGGTAGTAAAGCAACATACACATGTTAATAATGATGCTCTAGAGGTTGTGGGCCGCCCAAACGGTTAAAAACATACTATACTCTCTGTCACTGAAAATAGCAGAACCTAAAAGTGTCCATCTATGTAGCTAGATTTTACAATCCTGAATTCATCTGTGCTCTGCCTAGTACACCTCTTGAATTTCCTAGCTTTTTAGTGCACATGGTAGGAACATATCTCCATCTGTCTTCAGGTTGATGTATATGAATAAGTGTGCTTTGCCCACAAAATGGCAAGCTACAGAAATCTTTAATGAATCACAAGGTCTCACATATTTCATTAACACGTTCATGCTTTGAAACTCCTACCAGCTTTACATAATATATATATATTAAAAGGTAAGGGAAGCGGGTGGCGCTGTGGTCTAAACCACTGAGCCTCTTGGGCTTGCCAATCAGAAGGTTGCCGGTTCAAATCCCCATGATGGGGTGAGCTCCCATTGCTCTGTCCCAGCCCCTGCCAACCTAGCAGTTCAAAAGCACACCAGTGCAAGTAGATAAATAGGTACCGCTGCGGCAGGAAAGTAAATGGCATTTCCAAGTGCTCTGGTTTCCATCACATTATTCTGTTGAGCCAGAAGTGGTTTAGTCACGGTGGTTACATGACCCGGAATGCTGTCTGTGGACAAACGCCAGCTCCCTCGGCCTGAATAATAATAATAATAATAATAATAATAATAATAATAATAATTTATTATTTGTACCCCACCCATCTGGCTGGGTCTCCCCAGCCACTCTGGGCGGGATGAGAGATGAGCGCCGCAACCTCATAGTCACCTTTGACTGGGCTTAACCATCCAGGGGTCCCTTACCTTTACCTTTTAATATACCGGTATATATTGCCCAGACAGGTGCATACTTGTGACTCATGAGAATGGGGAATATAACTCAAACTGGACAGCAGTGTGGATGAAATCAGGCCGCAACATTCTTGACGAAACAGCAAGTAAGCAGGGTTGGCATGGCTGTAGGGTAAGTCTTCCTTGTTCTACTGAAAAGGCTAGCCCTGAGGATGGGTGGGAAGCTCACTGGGAAAAATGGCCCTGAACTGTTGTGGATCAGACCTTTTAGAGGCCTCAGCCTCTCTTCCCTCTCACAAGATCCTGTGGGATGATTGCTATCCCATAAACTCTTGTGAGAGCAGCCCGTGTGACCAGGCAAAGTCAATTTTCTTGCAGGACATGCCTAGACAGAGGCTTAGATTGTGATGCCATCAGAGCAAGACACATCCAAGATCCCATTCAGCAGTATGAAGGGCCCCCAATGAAGAAGGGCAGTAATACCCACATTTTGACGTAAGTGGTTGCTTTAAGAATTGGTAGCTGCAACTGCTGAAAATCAAAGCCATTGACTTAGTTGCTGAAATGTTATGGAATGTTCATAAACATTCCAACCCCTGAACTTCTTTTTAAAAAGTGCACAGGACCAAAGGGTGGGGAGGGGGCCATATACTGCCGATTATGATGGGTGGGAGAACACTACTGAACTTTTAACCATCCATCAGTGTGAGCAGGGGCGTTCCTAGTCCCTTGGCTACCTGGGGCGGGAAGCCAAGAGGCACCCCCGGGGGCGGGGCGTCGTGGCGTGTGCGTGCGCCATGACGTCATGACGCATGCGCACAGCGCGATGTCCCGCCCCCGGGGATGCCGGGCGCCAGCTTCGGGATTCTCCCGAAGCCGGCGCCCGGCATCCCATGGTGCGGCGGCTGCCCGGCGCACCAAGGGGGTGCCGGGCAGCGGCTTCGGGAGACTCTGCAGGCTGCAGAGACTCCTGAAGCCAGCACCCGGCATCCCTTGGTGCGGCAGCACGAGCAACCGCCGCACCAACGGGTGCCAGGCGGGCGGCGGCTTGGGGAGTCTCTGCGGGCTGCAGAGTCTCCCGAAGCCGCTGCCCGGTCCCCCCTTGGTGCACAAGTCGGGGCAGGGAGAGGGGCGGGCCAGCGAGGAGGGGTGTCACCCCTCCTTGCTGGCCCGCCCCTTTCCATTCCCCGGCTCTGCAAGCCAGCCAACGGCGGGAAAAGCCGCTGGAAGGGGGGGCTATTTTCGGCACTGCCGGGGCGGAGTCGCAGGGGCAGCCAGCGAGGGGGGGGTGACACCGCTCCTCACTGGCCGCCCCTGCGGCTCCACCCCGGCAGTGCCGAAAATAGCCTTTAAATATATATATATATATATATATATATTTTAAACGCCCGAATTGTCACCCCCTGCAGGGCGCTGCCCGGGGCGGCCCGCCCCCCCTTGCTACGCCCCTGAGTGTGAGTGTCTATGAAAATGGCACAGTGAGTTCTGCATTCTCATCCATATTGTATGTGAGTAGTGCAAATGAGTGTGTGCATGAAAACAGGCATGGGAAGAGGGGGAAGAAAGGGGAATGGGCACAGAGGAGGCAAATAAACACAGCCATAAATTTCCATGGGCCTGTTCTTGTAAATTAAATTAAACCTCTAAGGAAAGGAGGAAGCCTGCTTTTTGGGCAATCTGGATCAATGCGGCACAGTTCTCATAAGTAAGAAGTTCTCCTCTCCCCTCCCCCCAAGACATTTAGCTTCAATCTACTTCCCTTTAATTGAAAATTTCACTTCAGCAAGTGAGCAACTTTTTGTTCCCCTGCCTCATAATAGTTTAACTGAATCAGTTCTTTTCAGGGTATCTTAATTGAGGCGAAGTGGGGGGGGGGGAGCTGAAACCTCTTAGAAAGTGATCAACACTCTGAGTTCGTTAATATCTCACAGGAAATGTTGAGTGACAGCTAAACCGCTATCTTTTTATCCTTGGGCTGTTCTGTCATTTCTGTCTCTTATTACCCACCTACGTCCCATCTCATTTTCCTATTCTCTGGCATCTGTCTTGCTGTGACTTGACTCTAAAAATGTTCATGAGGTATTCAAGTTGAGCACATAGGCTGTATTATTAGTAGGTGTCAAATCTTTATTCATTAAGTTCATTTGGTTTTCTGATTATTTATATGATCCTTTAGCCTTCTGTAGCTGATTATACAGCATTCTTTCTTGAATTTTAACTCTACTTTCCCCAGTATGAATATTTTACGTCTTAATGTATTCAAAAATGTTCCAGTTCCACTTGAAAATGTGGTCTCTCCTCCCCGCACCCATTCTTCCCTGAAAGTTTCTTTTAGGGCAAAACACTGCCTATTGAATTAATGTGGGTATAAAAATTGGGGCACAGCAGAAAACAGGAGAGTGTTGGGCAATAGACAGCTGGGTTCAAATGGTCACAACCAAAAACTGGCATTTCCTCAGGGCCATACCTACCATTAGCAGAGTGAGGCCGGCACCTCAGGAAGCGCATTTTTGGTGCTCATGACAGGAAAGCAAATGTTTAGGAGTCTAGTTTATTGTTGTTATAGCTTTACTGTCAGAGAGGGGATGAGATATTTGTGTTTGTTTGGTACTTGTAAAAAGGTAAAATAGTATTGGGAAATGATCCATAATGAATTGAAAAAAATGTTTAAAAGTACTTTCCAAAAAAAACCCAGAGTCCTTTCTGTTGGGGATAATTCAGACTGAAATTCCCAAATGTCAAAAAAAAGAAGGTTATTTATGTATGCTACTACTGCGGCCCATGTTTTGTTAGTCCAAAAATGGAAAACGAGTGAGGTCCTAACCGAAGAAGAATGGCAACTTAAGTTGACAGAATATGCACAACTTGGAGACTTAACAAATAGAATAAGAGGACAAGAAGAACATACATTTAGAGAAGATTAGAAAATGTTTATTGAATATATGGGAAATAATTGTGTACAGCTGAAAACGCTGCGAGCATGAAGATAAATTCAACAGTGTAAACAAGTTTTCATGGATGCAATAATGGAATACTGAATGGTATAGTTTTTGTAAAATGTGCAGGGATTTATGATATGTAAAATGAACCATGGAAAGAGAAGAAGGGATGCCATTGATATCTTAAGGATGTAAAATGAGTAAAACAGAAAACTTAGTATTATATATATATATATATATATTTGATGTTTGTGTTTGTTTGTTTGCTTGCTTGTTCTAGGTTCCAAAATAACTTACGTTTAACTGGTGACAGAGGGCAGGCTATTTGCTACTCTGGCTCAGATAGCAAGACATTTTGTTCCAATCCTCCTTTACTGCTAATAGTTATCCCTGCCTCACATTCTCATTAGTTTATAATGATTTCTAAAAACACAAGCAAACCAGAAACTTGAGCATTAGAGACACCCACTGATAAATGAGGTCACTGTAACTGGGCTTGGGATTGTGGTCAGATAGATGAGGATTATTTTATATATTTCTTTATTCACAGGATTTACACACTGCCCTTCAGCAATGTTTCCGAGGGCATTTACCAAAGCAGAATAAAATACAAAAAAGAAAGAAAGAAAGAAGAATCTAGTAAGCAACAGTAAATAAATATAAACTGTGAAAATGTAAATACATTTGCCTGACATCCTGGATGATCAGGCCAATTTTGTAACTGCTGCTCTTGGTGGTGGTGGCGGTGGTGGGGAACCATATAAAAATGTGTTACTTTATGGGAAAATCTTTGCAAAAATTGCATGCAAAAGGGTTATATTAGGAGGAAATTGCATTAAAATTCTTGTGACAAGTTTTTTTCAAATGCAAATTGATATGCAAATGTGGAGAACTAAATTGAAGATTGGGGGTAAAATGAGGAACTGAGCAAAACTCAAACTGACAATGGGTCATTAAGTCAACAAATCAATGTTAATTCTCATCCTGAAGACCTTTTTTTAGATCAAAGGGTAGCCAATTACTTTAAGCAAAACAGACATGGTACCCTCTAGATGTTGTGGGACACAGGGCCGTCTTAAGCATATCTGGCGCCATGGTGCAAAGCTCCCACCGGCGCTGCCCCCAGTTTCCCAGAGTTGTTTTTTTAAGGGAGGACGGCGCTGTCGGCGGGGCTGGAGGAGGCGGGCAGTGGCTGGAGGGTGGCTCCTCCGGCGGGGAAGAGGCGGAGGCTGGATGTGGCACCTCCCAGCTCAGCTGGCTGGTTCGTGCCGCAGTGGCAATGTCAGACGGAGGCTCTGGGTGCGGCGCTGCTTTGGCGCGGCATGGTGGAGGCGGGCAAGGGCGGTGAGCTGATGCCGGGAGGCGCCGCATCCAGCCTCTGCCTCTTCCCTGGTGCCCTCCAGAACTTGGCACCCTGTGCCACTAGCCTCTATGGGTAAGACAGCAACTCACATCAGACCCAGCCAGTAATAGGAACAGCAGCACCTGGAGGGAATCAAATTGGGTACCCCTGTTGTAGATTGTCTCAATGATCCCCAGCACCTCTTTGTCATCCCCATTCAAGTCATACATCTGTAAAGTTTCACATTCACTCAGGCTTCCCTCTGGATGTGACACAGAAAGTGCTCATGAAAGCCCTGGGAATCAATGGTCCCGTTGCCACCCTGTCAAATGTGTTAAAACTTGCAGGGAGAACCTGGTTGCAACATGATATGGGTAAACTGTCTATGTAGAGTTTCTGAAGTTCTTCCAAGCTTAGCATGGCTGTGAGGCAGTGTTTCTGGTATCCTTTGCAGCACTGTGTCAGCAATTGCACATTAAAGTAAACGTTCATCAGCAGGCTATCCAGGATCTCTAGAATCAATTTACTGTACTGTTTTTTTGTGTTTTTTTTTTGGTAACTGGTTCTAGCATGCCAGTTTGAACCTCCAAAAAACAACAGAGTTGGGAAGTCTTCTAATAAAACATTCCCCCTCCCCCACTTTGAAGAAAGCGGTGGTTGGCTGGGATGAATTTTCTGGACTCTCTCTCTCTCTCTCTCACACACACACACACACATACATTATCTGGATTGGAGTGGCTGCCTCTGTTCTTAGAAAAAGTGCAGGTCTAATGTATGCAAAGTGTTCTGAGGTCTTTGGAAAAGCCCTTTATAAATTAATCATTGCAATGATCTTTCAAATCACATCAATAGTTGCTGCCAGAATGCCTTTCTGCATTCCAAGCCATATTTGGGGACTGTGAACTTCTAAGAAAAGAATCTAATATATTCTATAAATGAGTGTTCAGAATTAACTGAGACTCTTGTGTTAATCAGATTGCTTCCTACGATAATAATCACATGGAGTAGTTAAAATATTCTGTACATATATATTGCAGGTATAAACTACTGAGGAATTATTCTACACACCCAGCCTCTTCTCCAGTCTCAGAATTTCAGACAAATATGTGCAAGCATAAACATGGTCAACATATTTTCAAGGAATAGGGATTTGTACAGGGTTTTCTCTTTAGCCTTTCTGGACCATTGGACCCATTATTGTTCTTGTCTGCTGAATCCCCCAGAACCTTTCTTCACATGCAGGGGATAGACAAGTTCCCAACTCACAGAGGGTTTAAGACCCATCAGCTACCCTCCACTGGTTTAGCCAACCAGTTGAAGCCATTTCCCAGGGTGTGGCTGCTGTCGCATGCTGATATCTTCTAGAAGCCACAGGTGAAAGCTGAGTGCAGGGTAGAAACCAAATGTGGACAAACGATCCCAGACGGAGCACAGAATGGCTCCCACCAGAAATACTGCCCAGTTGGTCATGCTAACTGGGGCTGTTGAGAATTAAAGTCCAACAGCACCTGAAGACATGGTGCATTTCCACCCTACAGCAAGGAGTAGGAATTCATCATTAGCACTGTCGCCAAGGCCCTTCCCACAATTCCTTACATAGCCTAATTGGGTCTTCGTGAAAGTACAGGAAGAAGGGCCCTCTCTGCTTTGTAAGACTCATTGTGAGCCTTGGAGGTCTCTGGCATAAGCTAGCACAATTATGAATTAAGCAACCAACTTGTAAAAAGATAGTGTGTTTTCTCTCTTACCTGCTTGCCAGGACATTTATAACAAAATAACTTCATGTAAAATAGGTCTAGGTCTGTCAGTTGCTATTAGCTATGACTACTCAACAGAACCTCAGTGTTTAAAAGCACTTCACATCAGAGTGCTAGAAATGTTAAAAATAAATAGCGGGAGATCGTCTTCACTTTCATACCCTCCTGTTGAGAGTATGATATCCAAAGGCATAACGTTCACAATTGAGGGAACTGAGTGCTGGAGTTGATAGAACTGTCAAGGCAGTTCTTAGGTTCATCAACTTATTTATTTATTTATTTTGGATGTTTTTCTACAGCCTTTCTGTACATCACCAAGGCAGTGGACAGCACATCCAAAACAATAAAAGCAACATATTAAAACGAACAATAAAGCATGTTTTAAAACATTGCAAACAACGCTAGTATTAAAACTATCCTGGTCTGACTGCACTGGCTACCAATTAGATTCTGGGCCCAATTCAAAGTGCTGGTTTTGCCCTATAAAGCCTTAAATGGCTCAAGGACCGCCTCTTTCCATATGAATCTACCCAAACCCTGAGATCATCTTCTGAGGGCCTCCTCTGTGTGTCTCCTCAAAAGGTCCAGAGGGAGACAACACGAGAATGGGCCTTCTCTGCAGTGGCTCCCCATCTGTGGAATGTTCTCCCCAGGGACGTTTGCCTGGCGCCTTCATTATACACCTTTAGGTACCAGGCAAAAGCATTCCTCTTTAACCAGGCCTTTGGTTGATTTGATTGACATCCTATGCCCTTTTAAAATGTGGGTTTTTTTGGGGGGGGTTATTGGGTTGTTGTTTTCATTTTGATTATATATTTTATGGTTTTATATTTTGATTCTGTTCTGTGAACCGCACTGAGACCTCTGGGTATAGGGCAGTATATAAATTCAATTAATAATAATAATAATAATAATAATAAACAATGTCAGAATTGCAATACAGATATGTGTTTCCTAACACCTAACATCAGAGAATATGGGAGCCGATTACAGATTCAAGGACACTGTAGTCCACAATCTGGGAGTGACACAGAAATAAGTCCTTTCACAAATGTATATCAATCAGCCCTCTTCTTTGCAAAGGACAGTGACCTCAAAGAATCTCTCCTTCAGATCTGCACAAGTTTGTAGCAAGACAGACAGTTTCTTAGGTAGTGAAGGCTCAAACCATTTAGCACTTTACTTCTTGTACAACTCAGCTGAAACTGAGCCACAGGATTTAGCAGCAGATCCTGAAATCTTTCACAAAAGAAGCAGGTGGTGAACATCACCTAGTCAAAATAGTCTCTCTCTAACGGGTTAATTGAAGTGTTGAATGAAAGCTGCATACCTTGGTGGGTGTTAAAAAGCATTTGGACAATTCTCTGTACTCATATGTTCATATTGTTCCAATTCTTTTTCTTTGCAAAACATTCACTTCCCTTGGCCCCATTGGTCCACCAAACTACATAATCCTATTTTTGTGAGTTTGTGGGGTGCCTAGACTTTCCTTCCAATTCCTGGACCCACTTTCTAATTCCTGTGAGCCAGGCTGGCTTCCTGTGTTCAGGGGTTTGCCTGGGATGGGCCACTAAGGAGAATGAAAGGAAAGTGATGAGCCATTAGGAATCTCACCAGAGAGAGCAGCCCCTCCTTCAGCTCAGAGTTAGTTAGGAAGACAAAGGCCCGGGATGGAAGGAGAACAGTTGTTTAGGACTGTAGTAGGCTGGAATGTGAGCTAAGAGGAAAAGGTGGCAGCCTGTTTAATGCATCAAGCTGAAATCAGGGAATGAAAGCCATGGCTGGTTTCTGTCTAGAACCAAACATACTGCTATGGGAGAAGCAAGACTCTCTTCTTAGAGTGTAATGCTGAGAGCCCCTCCATTGCAGGCTCAGGTTGCATATATGTGTAAATAAACCATATATCATAAAGACACCACAGTCTCCACTCTGCCTCATTTCCAAAGGAAACATGAATCCTGGGTGAGCGCCTGGACCCCGGGAATCTCACACTGCTTCAAGACTGGGGTGGCACATAACACTATTGTGATTGCAGCAACAGCTGACCTGATTTTATCAATGAGGTCACCGAGCTAAATGCAGAAAAGACATACATAAATAAGCAAAAGTGCTTGGATCACCACAGCCGATTGGATGAAGCAGAAAGGTGAATGAATGAGACCAAGGAATGTGGAGACAAAGAAGAGAATGATGCTAAGAAGTAGCAAGACCCCAAAGTCCAGCTAACTGCATTGATACACAGTGAAGAGAGTACATCCTAACCAGTTTATTCAGCTATGTAGAATGTTCTAAGGTAAAGGGGGACCCCTGACCATAAGGTCCAGTCGTGTCCGACTCTGGGGTTGCATGCTCATCTCGCTCTATAGGCCGAGGGAGCCGGCGTTTGTCCGAAGACAGCCTCCGGGTCATGTGGCCAGCATGACAAAGCTGCTTCTGGCGAACCAGAGCAGCGCACGGAAACGCCGTTTACCTTCCCACTGGAGCGGTCCCTATTTATCTACTTGCACTTTAATGTGCTTTCGAACTGCTAGGTGGGCAGGAGCTGGGACCGAACAACGGGAGCTCACCCCGTCGCAGGGATTCGAACCGCTGACCTTCTGATCAGCAAGCCTGTGGTTTAACCCACAGCGCCACCTGGTTCTACTCCTAAAGTAAATATAAAAATTAGACATTTGGTGGAAGTCTAAATAAATTGGAGCCTTTGCTAAAGTTTACAGAAAGCAGGGTCTGTTTGGGGGTAGAGGGGAAAAAAAACTACTTTTGGAATGTTTTTTCCCTGTGAATCTCTTCCTTGTTCTTATTTGTCTGTCTCCTGCCAAACTTGCTTTTGATTTAGTTGATGTTTTCTGCTGTTCAGACTTGCTAAAGTGCTCTTGTCAACAGTTCAGTGGCTGAGTGAAGCAAAGTGTTAGTTAATAGCGTGAAAAGTCTGGTGTGCTGTCAGAAAAGGGCAGGCCATTAACTTGTGAAAATCCTGCTTCCAATGTTCAACAGCCCTGGTGCTGGCAGAATGAATCTCGCTGACGACTAACTGTTAAAAATTACAAATGGCATTTGAATTTATGTCACTTGATAATTAAGCACGAAGGTGTTTCAATTCTGTCAGCCTTGGGAGAAGTGTTTGCTTACAAAGAGGCTTAACACCATTGTAGAAACAAGCCACATGTTCTAATCTAAGCTTATGTCCATCCACATCAGCTTGTTCAAGTTATCTTTGATAAAATGTGATCCACTGTACAGGTAAATTGGGTTGTTTTTTTTTATTGTTGTTTGCAATTTTTAAAATACGGGTGGTTTGCTTTGTTTTAAATTTGGACTCTATTCATGCTCTGGGGCTAGTTTATAGAACAGAAGTCTCCAAGCTCAGAATTAGGGAGCATTATCTAAGACAGGAGTGCTCTTCAGATGTAAATGCCATCTGGCAAATGGCCTTTGTAATTCCAAACTGAACTGAGGACGTGCAATTGATGGGGAACTCTGGTCAAGAATCTACCAAACTTTTTAGTGGAATGTAGGATAGCTACTAAGTCAATGTAGTTTAGTGTATTGTCTGAACCCAGAATCATGGTTAAGATTTAAATCTTTTAAATCCACCACAAGGACTTACTTTTGAGAAGACATGCATGCAATTTACTGTGGATTGCACATTCTGGAAATTCAAAGTTGCATGGCCAATCTGTCTCTTCAAGAGACCTTTCAGGGAGAGTACCCATCTCCATTGCCGATATCATGTGCCTGTGTTGTGACATCATTACACTTGTGATTCTGTGTTTTATTCTGTGTTTACCATGTACACCACTTCAGTGGCTTTATGCTGTGAAAGCGGTCTATAAATTTATTCAATATTTTTCATATTCATATCATTTTCATAATTTTTCATGTGAAAATGATGTACAGGTGGTATTTGACTCCTAGTAAGATGGCAAAAATGTATAAGACAAGTAAAAAATACCTGATGGAAATGTAAAGAAAAAGAAGGTACCCTTTATCATATGTGGTGGCTGTGTAAAGTAATAAAAAGCATTCTGGGAAAATATATATAGTTCAAAATAACCTTTATTTTTCTAAAAAACAAAACACAGAAGCTTTCTTATTAGGAATTGAAATAATATGAAGTTGAAAATCTTGAGAATAAGACCCATGGAGGGGATGGAGGGAAGTCTAGAGATTTAGAGAAATCTCTAAATGTGGATATTTACTTGGTATTGTTATAACTCTACGCTTGTAAAATCAAATAAAAAATATTAATATATAAAATTTATTTAATAAAAATTAAATGAATCATATTCTCTGGGTGTGAAAGCAATTAAGAGCTCATGAGTTGAAAGAATGCATGGAAGCCCCTTCACAGAGAACAGCTACACCCACCCACCCACCCACAATCCACTTGTTATCCTGGGGCTTTAAGAGGGGACCCCCGCCCGATCGAATGTTAGCTGTGCTCTTGCCAACTTAAGAAACTGTCTGTTTGGTAGCAGTTCTACAAATAATGGCAACAGAGGTTCTGTTGTAGATAAACTACGAAACAGAAGTCTCAGTGCTGACAAGAAAATGAGGCTTAATACATGGAGAACGAAGCACTGACATGGGTATCATGTTAGATGATAAATATTATGTAAAGGCAGTAATTATATGCTATCTTTTTCTCTCTTGTAAACAACTGTGATATTGTTAGATCTCAAATCCAGAAAATTACAAGGCAATTGTTCTCAATGTTATTTAGTAACTTCCAAATATTTGTGACATGCAATTTGTGTCAGTGCTTGCCACTTGCCACCTACCAATTACAGAACATTTGGAAGGTTATGTAAGTGAACAAGAAGACCTTGGAATATGACCTGCCATTTGAATGCAAAATATTACACTGCACTCTTGCAGAAACACCTCCCGCACAATGGAGGTTTTAATGCCAGTGCCAGAGGTTGAACGGGTTGCAACCTGCAGGGCTTCACAGGTCCAATGAGATCCCACCAGGTCAACTGTGCAGCCACTTTGAGTTTTCACTGGGCTCCCACAAAGGTCAGAGGAGACAGTTTTTCACAAAGACTCCATTTATCACTTGGAGAAAGGCGAGAGATCACTCATGGTACCTTGAGTTCAGACTGCATAAAGGAAGTGGGCAGAAGGAGTTGAGAACATAAGGCTAAGGATGGATATGCGGAACTTCAGTTCTGTTGGTTTGTTAGTCCTGTTCTTTCAACAGTAAAGAGGGACCCTAGAAGGTTTTTCCTTAGTCCCTACCCCAAACCTAGAACTGATTCTTCCATGCTTCATTGTAACAATTCTGCTCTGATTCATGGACTAGTATATCAGACTGAGGAGCTGTCAGGGAGGAGAACAATAACAAAATATTACCTCTCCCCAATGAACCACTACATTTCCCCCTATAAAAGCTTACTGTACATACTGTTTCCATAACATACATTTTATTCCCCAAAAGTGATTTTCTTGCATGACATTTAACATAGCAGAAATCAAAGTCTTCAGGATAAAAGGGCTATGTGTTCTCCTGAGCCACATTGCATCCAGTGTTTTGATCTTTACAGGACCTTAGAGAGATATTCAAAAATACCTTAGAAATGTCACGAGTCATAAGTCACTGAATGCGATCAAAGATCTCATGCTCTTAAATGATATTGTTCCTGGAGGTGTGGGGTTCTGTTGGGGCCATCATCGGAAACATAAGAATGCTGTAGGTGGGCTGACAAAAGTCTAATGATTAGTAAAAAAAAATTACAAAGTGGATTTTACATATTTCTACTTGCCTCCTGAGCTTCTTTATATGGTGAAAGCATAGATCCAGTCCTAACATTCCTCCATCGATATAACTTCATATGTGAGATGGAAATTCCACATAGACACAATCATGAAGATGTCCAATTAGTAAAAACAGATGGAGTTTTCCTACCAGGGGTGACTTTCCAGCTGCTCAATGGGAGGGACCTCTTTGCCATAGCTCAACTTTGGGATGAGGATTGGCCGAGTGCTGCAGAGAGCTGGTTGTCCAGCAGTTGACAGAAATGCCTCGGAAAGTTCATGGAATTATAAAATGTGTGTGTGTGATAGGAAAGAGTATTGCGGATTTGGATTTTGAGGAGAATTTTATTTTATTTTAAAAATATTATATTTGCAATGGGAGGGCTGTGCCCCAATAAGCTCAGTGGACCAGCCGCCACTGGTGTTGACTCTTGCAACCTCTAGGTTAGATTACTGCAACACGTTATATGTAGGCCTGCCTCTGAATATGTTTCAGAAATTTCAGCTGATGCAGAATTCGGCAGCCAGGTTGCTCCCCAGGGCAAGCCAGTTTGAGCATAGAATGCCAATCCTGGCCCGACTGCACTGACTGCCAATTAGTTTCTGGGCCCAATTCAAAGTGTGGTTTTGACCTATAAAGCCTTAAATGGTCCAGGAGCACAATACCTCAAGGACCTCCTCTTTCCATATGAACCTTCTTCTGAGGCCCTTCTTTGTGTGCCTCCTTCCAGGAGAGGTCTGGAGGGTGGCAACATGAGAAAGTGACTTTTCTGCAGTGGCTCCCCATTTGTGGAATTATCTCCCTAGAGAAGTTTGTCTGGTATCTTCATTATACCAGGCACCAGGTAAAAATATTCGTTTTCTCCCAGGCCTTTGGCTGATAAACAGTCTATGTCCTTTTGTGTGAGGGAGATTATTGGTTTGTTATGCTCTTTTTTTTATTATGAACTTTGTGGTTTTATTCTGTATTTTTATTCTGTGATCCATCCTGAGATCTTTTGATGAAGGGCAGTATACAAATTTAATAAATAAAAATAAAAATAATTCTCCTTAAAGTTCTAAATGAACCCCAATACCTCACAGTTTCTGAAACCTAGATTCAGATTTATTGTTACGGTCCTCGACACACAGATATACATAAAAACAATCCAAAATACAATCTAAAATATATACTAGAAATATAAACTTTAACCATTATATGAAATTATTAGATAAAAAGATATCACTACTTTAGAGGATGGGCTACCGCTAATAGTGGCACTGATTCTTCTTTAGCTCTATCCTGAAGTTATATGGATACTGCTAATTAAAACGGACCGAATTTTTATGGCTCTAGCGCAGAATTTAGCTACCTTAGCTGTCACATTAGAGTTAACATCTGAAAGAAGCCATTCTGAAACCTACTAGCATTTGTTTTGAGAAGCTGAAACTTTTCCTTAATGTAAGGAATATTGAAGCAGTGCATTCCCAAAAAGAGGTGTTTGGCACCAACCTTTGCATTGCAACATTTTTGGTCACTGGTTAATATGCTTTTATTTTCCCAGGCATATTTATTTGTGCAGTGCTTTAGCCTCCTGCATTATTCTAGCTGCTTCTTCAAATTACTGTTAATGGTGTAGTTTTATTATATATTTTAGTATCTTATGAAATCAATAATTTGTTATGCATCTTATTCACCACCATGGAGTCTCTTGAATAAAGGGATTGGGGGAGAGACATGCAAACAAGCAGGTAATATGCTTCATGAAGGATATACCACTCCTCGACGTCCAAGCCGAGTGAAGTGTTTCAGCCCGGCCAAATCTTCCAGGCTGATTTGCCTAAAATAGAAATTTGAGCAGAATTAAAAGACTGCTAATGAGATGAATGGCATTTTCAGAGGAATGCTCCACATCTCTAGTCCTATCAATGGAAGTTATTTTTGGATTAGCACAGGCCTAGCTGATAAAGAAAGAGTCTTGAAGCCACTGAAAAGAGGGAAAGTGATTCCTAGTTCTTTCTCATGCAATTTAAGAGTCCCATACCTCTATCCCAATTAATCTTCCAAAGTAACAGGTGTTATGATGTACCACCATCTGGAGGGTCCCATGTTCATCATCTCTGTCCTATAGCATCTTGACCTGGAAGGAAGCCCCACTGAACACAATACCTGATGTAAGTTGATAACAACCATAAGCTTAGAAGCAAATTCTGATGTTGTCTTGCTTCTGTCTTTCATGAGAGAAGAATCTGGCCATTTAAATGTATGCTTGCCACTCACATTTGAAGGCACCAAGCATGTAACTTGCTGTTTAAACCTGAGTGCTTTTTTGTACCTGAGTTCAAAAAGTACAGTTTGAATCAGCACTAGCTCTTTTCACATTTTGTTAGACGTTTTCTTTGTTTTTCATCTAATTTTGAGATCTTGGTTTTCAGCTGTTAATGTAACGGTGGGATAAATTTGGTAGCTTTCCACGGCAACGCTGCTGAATTGAAGTTCTATATAAAATAACGTTCCATTGTATTATAGAATTCTTTCACGTGTCAATATTGTACAGGGAGCCTTCGTTTCCTGTGTGTGAAATTTATTTATAACTACATTTTACAAGATGGATGTGCTGTAATGCTGAAAGCTCTGAAAATGTCTGTACAGTTGAGATCATTGCCTTATTGGACTATTCTGGAGTTGAAATATATTTATCACAACCCTATGTTGATATGATGAGGGTCTGTGGCAAGATTGTCCCCATACCCAGGGTGAAAATGTGAGGCTTGAATTGGGGTATAAAGGTCACAACTTTATTAACCCCATTAAGAATCCATAAGAGAACAAGAATAATGTACGTTTAAAGAAATATTTTACTGAATATTTGGGTGAAAATTGTGTTTATTTAAAAACGCTGGTAGCATTAAGATAAATTCAACAGTGTAAGTAAGTTTGATGGATGTAACAATGGATTACTGAATGGTTTAGTTCATGTAAAATATACAGGAATGTATGCTATGCAAAATGAACTACGGAAAGAGAAAAAGGGAAGTCATTGATTTAAGGTTGTTTAAATGAACATTTTGAAATGTAAATTAGAATATATATATATATATATATATATATATATATATATATATATATATATATAGCAGTGGATAGCAGCATGGTTTATTTATGCTAACTAAGAGTGGTGTAGCATGGGGGGCAGGGGGGTAATTGGCCCGGCTGCAAACTCTGGGGGAAGCAAACTAGACACCCCACACAAAGATCCCTGTCATGCCCTGCCTGGATCTGGCAGTGAGGGCTGGGTGAGCGCAGAGGGTGAAGAGCACTCTGAGCACCCAATCCCCACCCAGCATGTGAGAACCCGCCCATCGGCAGCAGGGGCTGGGGAGTGCAGAGGGTGATTTTCAGAGGGAAGTGATGAGAAACAATGTCTGCCAAGCCATGCCAATCAACTCCTATCTACTCCACACACAAACTGGGATGGTGCTTGTATACAAAAGGAAAATTGTGTTAATCTAGCCAATTCAATATAGTTTAATAATTTACCCTACCATTCCGTTTCTGTTGGCACGAATTCACAAGCTAGATTAACAGAGGCAATTAGGGGACTCCCCAGACAAGAATTTCGAAAAGAATGGGGAAAATGTAAAGAATACTTTACAAAACAGTGTCCTAAAATACACACCTCGACTTGTTTCGATTAATGTCTGCAGGAGACTTTGTGGTTGTTGTTTTTTGGGGGGTTTTAAAGTCATAATTTGAAAAATCGTAATAACAACTCATAAAGGAAACAGTTCATAAGAAGTAAACAAGGAGGCTATGTACAGGATAAAGGAAGTCTTTTATTTTGTCGTTTGTAATATTTTATGTTATGTTTATGTTATGTTATGTTTATGTCTAATGGTGGTGGATTCGTTTATTTGAGTTGTGGTGGATTTATGTTGTAGATAAATTAAAAACAAAAGGAAAAGGAAAATTGTGATGACCCATTCCAGATCATTCACAAAAGTTTGGGGATCGCAGTAGATGAAAAGACAGCTTTTGGAGAATGTTATTCCAAAATACCAGCTGCATATTGATGAAGCTATGTGCCAAAACATCTGAAAAATCAGCAACTTTACTACAATAAATGGCAATGGGAAAAGGCCCTAGTGATAATGAGTTCACTAAGCTAAGTGTGCACCGTCTGCAGAATTACTTTCTGTCCAAAAAGAAAACATTTTCTCTGCCAGATTTTTCCCAGCCACGAACAAGTCCCTTGGGAGTTATTCTCCGAGCCATGAATAATTCTCTTGAGGAGAAGGTAGCCCTTGAAACTTCATGTCAAAGCCTGAGATCTAGGGAATCTCCATTGGTGCTCTGATACCTTCAACATCAATTGAAACGAGAGCTGGCACCCCTCCCTTCATAAGAAGGCAAAGTTCAACTGGGAAAAAATGTGAAGCCTTAGGTCTGAGAGTTACCAGTTCTCAGAAATAAAACTGATCATGATAGTGTTCTCATGTAACAACTTTAGACAGTCGATATATGCAAGGAAAGTTTGAGGTCAAGGAAATGAAATACTCTCAAGCTAAATCCAATAGATTTACTCCACAGCAATCAATGAGACCATTCTGGAAGAACTGGCTTGAGGTGGGAGTCTACTGATAGGAACAGTGTACTTTAGCTGAGAGGTTTGTTTTCTACTGATATGAAAGGCAGATATTTTGAGAGGTTTAATTTTCCTAGTAGAAACAGCTAGAGGGTACATGCTGTAGTTCACAAGCTGAGTGAGTCTGAAAACAAAAATATCCATGGCTTTTGAAAAGAAAAGCTGGAGTTGTGGGTGTTATTTGACCTCTAAAGCATCATCATCTTAACACAATATATGGGATGGTATTCAACCAATTGTACTCAGAGCAGAGCCATTGGAATTAAGGGGCATGACTAAGTTAGGTCCATTAATTTCAATGGGTCTACTCACTGCTATTTTTCTAGAAAAAGAGGTGCTGAAACTCATCATGAATGCTTCCCTTGGTCTCTTATAAAAGGTAAAGTTAAAGGACTCCTGGACGGTTCAGTCCAGTCAAAGGCGACTACGGGGTTGCGGCACTCATCTCACTTTCAGGCCGAGGGAGCCGGCGTTTGTCCGTAGACAGTTTTCCGGGTCATGTGGCCAGCATGACTAAACCGATTCTGGCGGAATGGAATACAGTGACGGAAACCAGAGCACACGGAAATGCTGTTTACCTTCCCTCCACAGCTGTACCTATTTATCCACTTGCACTGGTATGCTTTTGAACTGCTAGGTTGGCAGGGGCTGGGACAGAGCAACGGGAGCTCACCCTGTCATGGGGATTCGAACTGCCGACATTCTGATCAGCAAGCCCAAGAGGCTCAGTGGTTTGGACCACAGCACCACCCACATCAAAGGTAATGAAAATAATGGCAATGGTGCCCACCTGAGAGGTGCCAGAACTGAGTTCTGGTGAGTTCTGGCTGACACTTAGTTGACTTTTTCCTTTATGGGTAATCTGGGCACTGGGTTTAAAGTCATGAGTATTGGAAGATGCATGACTGGATAAAAATATGCTGCTTGTAACAGATTTTGACAGAAAACTCACTTGATTTTGAACATTTAGTTTAAGGCATGGTCTATTTCTTTAAAAAAAAAACCATTCTCCACTTTTCAAAACCAATTTTGTACTCATATTTCAATTATAAGTTGATATAGAGTGTCACTGAAGTGAGAACAAGTGCAGTTTATATAAATGAGATTGGGATATAAGTGGATAAGAGAAATTGCTGGGAAACTTGGGTTAATTAATATAGCTTGATATTGAAATATATTCTTTATGTGCAAGATCCATGAAGGATGTTTGGCTGTTTATGGTGTAAAAGCATAATGTGAGATGATCAATGAGGTACTCTAGCTTGGAAAAATGAGATTGCTTCATAATTATGTCTTAATCATACGCCGTAGGAAGAAACTTTCACCAGCCGGCCTTTCTTCTCTGACTGTGATCACTTGCTAGATTAGGGGGTGCAGAAGCTTTCTGAGAAATTTCACGAGCTTTATTGAAACATTTTGTTCTTCCTCAAAATTCACCTCATCTTTCACCTGAAGAGAAACCTCCAAATTTCCACTTGCATTTTGTATTAGGTGGTCTCAGTAACCTAAGGCTGACTTCCCTTATGATTCCCGATATTTATACGCCAAATATGCTTCAGCTTTCACATTTTGTAAGAATTTTCTCTGACAAGTCTGTATCTCATCCAAAGTCTTACCTAACTTAATACAAAAGTGAAATTTGAAAGAACAGTATGTACAGTCTATGCTAGTGTCCTCTAGTTCAACAGAAGTTGTTAATTGGCCTAAAAATTAGAGTTTTAATGTCTCTCTTTAAGGGATCAGCTGCATAGCTTTAGGTTTCCCTCTCTGTTATATTACAACATCTGAACCACGAGAGGGGAAGCAGCCGCTCTACAAGTGAGAGAAAGTAAGTCATTGGTATCAAGAGAGGTGTAGCAGGCAGGCAGGTCTTAGATCATATTTGTGTAGCACTTTACACCAGCAAAAGTGCTTTACGGTCCTTTTTGCAGTCAGCCTTGCCAAAGCTAAGATGACCTGTTTTGAACTTCGGTTCACAACTGCTCCAGAAAACGGACCAGAAAATGCATAGGTACAACGTGATTTGCATGCACAGCTTTCTTATTGCAAAATGCTTGCTCATGTACACACACACACAGAAAGAGAGAGAGAGAGAGACACTTGAAAATGACTGTTGATGCAGATTTAAAATCACAAAACCTATGATGCAGTGAGAATGTAAGCAAAAGAAAAAACCCATCACTGCCACAGATAATATTCAAGCTCTGGGTTAAACTAAACAATTCAGAAAACAGTCACTAAGGATAGGGGGGGCACGTGTACTGAAACTGGCAGATTTCCCAATAAATAACTTGAGGCTGGCCAAATGAAATAGATATTGACGTTTCTCCTGTGAATAATTCCTCCATTCAGAAATACAATACAAACTCACTAAACCGGTTTGTGCACCTCAAATGGCCTTTGTGAAAATGCCTGTCAGTGTTGATAAGCCCTGTGGCAGACCTCAAAGGTCAAGTCATGTCACCTTCTGTTGGACCAAGCTAAGAGAAGTAATTAACAGATAATAAAAATGCACAATTTATCTCTTTCTGATAATACTTGGTCAATAGGAATAGTTTGAAGACAGTCCAGGAAAGAGATCGCTGAGGTATTTTGCTATTAACATCAGACCTTCGGTTCATATGATGCCAAAAGTTTAATGAATGCCTTGTTTTAAAAAATTGCTTTGGAACTGTGTCTTAGTTTACACTAGCTTTTCCAATCACTTGGGCACACATTTGAAGATGACTTGGGTTGTAAGATTTAGCCATCAATCTTTACCTAAATCTTATAATCTCTGGTTTCAAGAGTGGTCCCTTCCCCAGAGCAAGAGAGTAATTTCCACGCCAACATTTTGCCCCTTGCCAAATCTCTCTGAACTGATTGCCTCTGTCCTAGTTCACACCCTCAGGATAAAGGTGATCTATAGCCCTCTGTAATCCTTAATGACAGTTTGGACTAGGATGCATAGAATCAACATTCACGAGCATTAAGCTGTGGTATTCACTGTGGTAACCTTTTAAAAAAGTTCTGACCTTTTTTTTATTTTTGCTGTTACCCTAAGGTGCTTTATAAACAAAACATACTTGGCAAGAAAGACATGCATCAACTTAAGAACATGAGCTTTTCTGGAGCAGACCAAAGACATCCAGTCCAGCATCCTGATCACTGTGGCTCTCCAGATGATAGAATCTTAGAGTTGGAAGGGACCCCAAGGCTCATTTAGTCCAACCTCCTGCAATGCAGGAATCTCAGCTAAAACATCCATGACAGATGGCCATGCAACCCCTGCTTCAAAACCTTCAAGGAAGGAGAGTCCACAACCTCCTGAGGGAGACCGTTCCACTGTCAAACAGCTCTTCCTGTCAGGAAGTTTTTCAGTATATTTAGACGGAATCTCCTTTCTTGTAACTTGAAGCCATTGGTTCAAGACCAACCCTCCAGAGCAGGAGAAAACAAGCTTGATCCCTCTTCCATGTGACAGCCCTTGAGATATTTGAAGATGCTGAGAACCAGTGTGGTGTAGTGGTTAAGAGCGGTAGACTCGTAATCTGGGGAACCGGGTTCACGTCTCCGCTCCTCCACATCCAGCTGCTGGGTGACCTTGGGCTAGTCGCACTTCTCTGAAGTCTCTCAGCCCTACTCACCTCACAGAGTGTTTGTTGTGGGGGAGGAAGGGAAAGGAGAATGTTAGCCACTTTGAGACTCCTTCGGGTAGTGATAAAGCGGGATATCAAATCCAAACTCTTCTTCATCATCTCAAACACAGGTATTTATTAGTTTCCCCTTGAAGCAGTTATTTATCGCATTTATATTCCTCCTTTTGTTCCCAATGCAACTCAAAGTAGGACATAATGAGATTTTTAGGCAGCCTCCCATACAAGAACTGCTCACATCCAGCTTCATATATTTGCAGGATCGGGTTCCTTGAGACCATTGCCCAAATTTGGATATTTCTCCTCAAGCAAAACACTGAGGAATGCCAATTTAAGTAAGGGTAGTGGTATTTCTCCTGGGAGGGGAGTGTGGTCTGCAGCACATAGATTGCTACAGGACTGTAGCCCTCCTCAGTCATTAACCCAAACAAGCAAAGCTTACAACAATTTAGAGGGGCAATTAGACACACATAATCCCACCCCCAATGTCCCAACACATATGGGATTGTATCCAACACTCCTGCTCTGCTAGCACAAGCAATGTGCACTAACAGAATGGCGCATTCCCTCCTCTCCTCTGTAGCCCACATGCACCCTCAAAATCAGGTCAAGGGGTCAAGATCTCAGTATTCAGTTTGGGGAAGGGATTATTAATACACTTAACCAACAAGAAGTTTGTCAGCCCATGGCTGAAAACTATGGCCAGAAAAGCCACCTCGATTGGACTGCCATCATCCCTCTTATATCATCTGGGTCACGACACTGCCCCTGAATCCCTGAGGCAAAGGCTTTGGGACATCTCACATAGTGACCCACGATCTTGATCTTATGTAATTTGTAGCCCGGTTGCAGCTGGAATCCAATACCGGTACGACTTTCAGATACCCTCATACCTTAGGAATTTGTCTGTACCTACCTATTGGCGTTTATTTACCAAAGCCAGACCAAATGTATTTCTAAATGGCAGACTGAGAGGCATCCCCTATCAGAATAGGCTTTGTCTATGTTCCCAGGGCGTTGATTGTATGAAGCATATCCTACTGCAGGGGTCAGCAACCCTTTTCAGCCGTGAGTCGGTCCACTGTCCCTCAGACCATGCGGTGGGCCGGACTATATTTTGAAAAAAATAATAAAAAATGAATGAATTCCTATGCCCCACAAATAACCCAGAGATGCATTTTAAATAAAGGCACAAATTCTACTCATGTAAAAACACGGTGATTCCCGGACCGTCCGCGGGCCGGATTGAGAAGGCGATTGGGCCACATCCGGCCTCCAGGCCTTAGGTTGCATACCCCTATCCTACTGCATTGTGGACAATATGAGCAAGCAAGGGATCAACTGATCAAACCCTTACTGGCAAATTTGCCAGGAAAATCCGAAGGCTCCCATATTAAATATCTTTTGGAAGACAGGTCAAATTATGTTACACTGGCTGTGGCAAAGTTTCTTCCAGAGGTTATAAGAAACAAAGATCATTATGCCCTAGATAAAACAAAATGACTGCCTTGGTTTCTTCCATCTGTCTGTCTGGTCGCTTTAACTGTATCTAGTTTTGAAATTGTTTTGTGGGTCTTTGGACCGCAATAAAGTATTGACTTTAATTAATTCCCAGGCTGTATCACTTTTATCTTCCATGATAAAAAGGATGCTACACTAACATATCAGAGACAATGCCAGGCTTGAACATTTCTCCTGCATTTCAGTATTCATGGGTTTTATTTTACTTCATTTAACCCTGACCTTCAGGGTTAATTAGTAGAATGCAGTGACAGTTTTATCATACAATGTCTCATTTGGGGAAAAATTTTTTGCCTACATTTATCTAGTTGCACAATGCTTTGGGTTCAGTAGTTCTTTGCCATTCTTCTTGGTTTTGTAGTCAACCACTTCTGCTGTCTTTAATTTCAAGCCATATACTCCTTCTCCTGTTCTTGCATTGCTCATGACTGTATTATTTTCTCTGGATGCTGATCTTTCATTGGCTCAACAATTATGGGAACTAAGTTATTCATGCAATGTAGGTCTATATGAATGTCCTTCAGTCCCACACCACTGTTGCCCTAGTACCGGAACGAGAATAGCTTTCTGCTCATTGCCAAAGCTCTTGACAATGCTGGTTTGCATATTAAAAAACAATAATTAGAATAAGACTATATGAAACCATTTTTGTCTACTTACCAAAGCTACAATGTTATGAGCATTTGCTTATTTTGATTGTTGCGTCCCTGGTCTTTGTAAATCCATACAAGTTAATGACTGCAGAGGAGAAGCATTCAAAATAAACAAAATTTTGCAGGACTCAATAATCATAATAAAAATAAAATGTTTATTGTTTATACCCTGCCCATCTGGCTGCGTTTACCCAGCCGTTCTGGGCGGCTTCCAGCAAAATATAAAAAATAATAAAATGTCAGATATTAAAAACTTCCCTGTAAATGGGCACAAGATTTAGGACATAATATACAATTTGAGGACTGGGAAAAGCTATGGAAAGTGAATTTGAAATTTACAGATTGTTCTTTATTGAAGGAAAATTATATGAAAATCATGTATAGATGGTATATTATACCAGTCAAAATGGTAAAAATGTATAAATCTGGGTCAAATATATGTTGGAAATGTAAAGAAAAGGAAGGGACTTTTTATCATATGTGGTGGGAATGTAGAGAAGTTAAAAAATATTGGGAAATGATATATAACGAATTGAAAAAAATGTTCAAAATGACATTTGTTAAAAAGCCAATTTTTATTAGGGATCTTAGGTCAAGACTTGCCAAAGAAAATAAGGAACTTATTTATGTATGCTACAACTGCAGCAATAGTTTTGCTAGCACAAAGTCGGAAGAAGGAAGAAATCCCAATGAAGGAACAATGGCATGAAAAGCTGATGAATTATGCGGAACTGGCAAAATTAACTTATAAATTACGTGAGAAGGACAACCGGGAATTTGAAGAAGAATGGGAACTGTTTACAAATTATCTGAAAACACAACAAAGAGACTTGGATTCACTGGCAGGTTTTGAATAAACATACACAAACTTTTTATCAGTAGAACATGAATGAATATGGAATTGATATGTACAATTTTATAACATGCGGAAACAATATGAATAAATAAATCAGGAAAGGGAGCTGAGGGAAGTCCGGGTGGGCAGGAAAGGGAGGGGGAGGGGGAGGGGAGGGGTGAAATGTGGTAAAATGTAATTGGCTGTTTTGACAAATTGTATTGATTTTAAATTTTCTCAATAAAAATATTTTTTAAAAAAACAAACAAACTTCCCTGAGGGCCTTCAGATGTTTTCTAAAAGTTGTATAATTCTTTATCTTCCTGACATCTGATGGGAGGGCATTCCACAGGCCCTCTAGCTGAGTAGGCCCTCTGGCTGTAACTTTACTTCTCACAGTGAGGGAACCACCAGAAGGCCCTCGGAGCTGGACCTCAGTGTCCGGGCTGAACGATGGGGGTTGAGACGCTCCTTCAGGTATACTGGGCTGAGGCCATTTAGGACTTTAAAGGTCAGCACCAACACTTTGAATTGTGCTTGGAAATGTACTGGGAGGCAGTGAAGATCCTTTTGGACTGACGCTATATGATCTCGGCGGCCACTCCCAGTCACCAGTCTAGCTGCCGCATTTTGGATTTGTTGTAGTTTCTAAAATCTAATGGTGAGGTGAAAGTGGGGTCGATTTTGTGTACCTATTTGCAGTTTATCACAAAAGGAGAAAATAATTAATGCAAAATAACTTGTCATTGTGTTTCTCTCTCTTTCCCTGCTCCTTGCCCCTGCATTGATATGTTGCCCAAAATGTTACTGTATCCAATTGGCACGCACTGTTACATCATTACCTTGGAAGTAGTGTTTTGTTTGCCTAAAGCCAAAAGCCCAAATGGTGTATACACACACAGAGAGATGTAAGGATTGTGTATTCCCTGGATTGGATATGGCACCTGCAAAACCCTAGCAACTAACAAATTACATTATCCATTTATAAATCTCAATATATTCTGGTTTTTACAAATTTCTAGTTCTAGATAAACCATGCTGCCAATTTATTTGCAGCAGTTATTAAGTTCTATATCTGTAGCAGTCTTTTACATGAACAACATTATATACAGTGGTATCTCGGGTTAAGTACTTAATTCGTTCCGGAGGTCCGTTCTTAACCTGAAGTGCACGTAACCTGAAGCACCACTTTAGCTAATGGGGCCTGCCGCTGCGCCGCCAGAGCACGATTTCTGTTCTTAGCGGAGTTCTTAACCTGAAGCGTACTTAACTCGAGGTACCACTGTACACACCAGTTGCCTTGCACTACCTATTTAGAATGAGCATAATGGTGTACACAAGATGTGGAAGAACAAAGTGCTAGAACAGAAACTTTCTATATTTGCAGATTGATCTCGTGCTGGGTAAATTGGAAACATAAACAGTGTTTGCTTTGCAGGCATTTCATTCAGAGGGAGTAAATACCGGGCTATGGTTTCAGCCATTTAGGTCAGGGTGCTTTTTGCTCTTAATGGGTACGGATAAACACTCAGCACCTTGCATTAAAAATACATGAAAAGGATCAGAACTTTTTACTCATCGAGGCACTGAATTTAAGTGGCCTTGTCTTAGCCAACTTTTAAAAAGTGGGTCTAAACATCATCAATCTCCGGGAACAGGGAGGGGGAAAAATGGATCTATATAAACCTGCATGGTTTCTCCTGATTTGTATGTGGAGACACCTCAAACCCACAACTCCATGTTCATGGGCTACAGGAGGGATAGGGAATGTTTTGCATCTTGAAGGAGGCAATTGCTTGTGGAAAAGACACGTTCCATGCAGGCAAAAGCACTTGGGGAGAGCATGGAGCGAGGCCAGCAAAAGGCAAGGCCTGGAGAGGGTAGATTCCTAAGGACTGGTAAACCATAAAATCATAAATCCAATGCTTTGCGACTCAGCTCAAAAATCAAGATCTGAGGGATAGATATTTATGGGTATTCATCATTCATACACTGAATCACTCCAATTTCCTTCAGACAGCTCATCCATGGGCTGTACCATAACCATGGCACTATCATGTATGGGAATATTTACTTGTATAGAAAATACAGCCTTTCTATTCTGCTCTTCATCAAGTGGTTCCAGGGTAGAAATACAACAATTACATAATAGTTAAAACATTATGAAACATCCTTAAAGTGCACACAATCTACTAGCAGAAGGCAACAAACAACTTCAAAGTAAGTAGCTCAAATATGGAACAGAGACACTAATCCTCATAGGCACTTAAGAGTCTTATAAGGGGACACTGTAAAGCCATACACTGTACCATGAAAACCCATAGATGTATCAAGCCATTGTATTGCCAAAATGAAGGTCCATATATTCTGATTTTTGATTTTTTTTTAAACCTGTAGATACTCAGAGCCCACTATCGAATCCAGAGTTCACATCTGTGCTCATAGAGTCATTTTGTAGCTAGCCATGCTTCATGGCAGATGTCTACTGGTGACATTGTCTCAAAATTCCAAATGTGTCCACAAACCTAAAATGGTTGGGAATCCTGACATAACATGAGAACCACAGCATGAGAGCTCTATGCCTTGGACCTATGCTTTGCTGTCACTGTGACTCCGCTAAATACCGTATCTGCAATGCTTATGGTGCAGACTGCTCACATGGGTGCTAGCTGTATTTAAGCAGTGATTTTTTTGCAGTCTGCATATAGAAAACCACCGTTGAGGGAACCGTTGAAGTTTCTGTTGGACAGATGTGACTTTTACTCATGCCCTTCAATTTCCAACATCCATTTTCACTTCCTCATCATGAATTGAATCCGGTACAATATTCCTATGAGTCAGTTCCGAGAATATGCCAGCAGCTGACTTGCATTTTTCTTTAAAGAACTCTGTTCACATGAGCTGTCTATGTGAGCAGCATAATGTGGGATACAGGAACTCACACAAGACGTTCTACCTTGCCAATTCCACTTATATCAACAAAGTCCTAAACACTTCCAAAAACTGCGCAGAGTTATAATGCAAGGTCAAGTTTTAAATCGTGTGTTTCCCTCCTGAAGATAATATTTAGCCTGCTGCTGCCTCTCCCATCTGTCTAAATTCTCTTCAGGGGCACTGAGTTGTTACTCTCTAAAGTATTGTGCACACCAATGGCACTATATCTTAACACTCCCTCCCAGACCAAGAAAGTTTCCCCTTAGATGTAGCTGGTCTGAGATTCCTAGAGTCAGAGCAGAGCAATCCTAGAGCTGTCCTGATGACAGACACTCTGCCCACCTGGTTTTTCTTTCATTTTTTAAAAATAATATTTTATTGGTTTTACATATAATCACATTGCGTAACATCATATCCTCTTATTTTATCTCTTTGCCTCAACTGAGCCTACCGGCTTCCCTCCCTCCCATCTGATGGTTTACAAAATTAAACTTTACATTTTGCTTCATTTCCTATCCTTGTTATATCATTACCTAAAATATTGTATTACTCAACCTGAATAGGTAGCAATTTCATCTTACAAATCTTCAGATAACCCTGCAAATGATGTTAATTGCTCACAGTTGTCTTTCAAATATAATATAGATTTATTCCAGTCCTTTTGGAATGCTTGATCTCTCTGGTTCCAGATTCTTCCCGTCAGTTTTGCCAGTTCTGCAAAGTCCAACAGCTTCATCTGACACTCTTCTTTTGTTGGTAATAAGTGTTATGAGATCTCTGAGTTCAGAGGTCCAGAGCAGGGAAGTCCAAAAACCAGATGGGCAGAAAATGTGTAGAACAAAAAATGAATGTTGGAAATGTAAGGAAAAGGAAGGTACTTTCTACCATATGTGGTGGACATGTAAAGAGGTAAAAGCTTTCTGGGAAATGATATATAATGAGCTAAAGAAAATGTTTAAAAACACTTTTGTTAAAAAAAACCAGAAGCTTTTTTATTGGGGATAGTGGGTAGAGATATACCGAGACAAGATAAAAAATTGTCCTTATATGCAACAACTGCAGCAAGAATTTTGTTAGCCCAAAGATGGAAACAACAGGAGCTAGCAATGATCCCAAGACCCCTGTCTTCCTGACAGGCAAACTGTTGGACAGTTTCTTGGAATTCCCAGCTGTGGTTGCTCATCTTTGCACCCCATCATCCTACAGCCTCGTTGTGAATGAGGAACTCCTTCTCTTGCCCTCTTCAGTTTTACAGTGACACTGTGGATATTATTTCCCTTTTCCTTTGACATGTTTTTGAATAGATCATAAGGAAGCAGAGTTAAAATATGTCCATATTTTATTCCATCTCTATTTCTCTCTCTCTCTCTGTTGTCAGCTTCCTCGCTCATTATGCTTCTCCTGCCTTTTCCACTGGATGCATCATGCAGCCATTCTTGACTTGCCTCAACTACTTAAAAACCCCTGCCTCCCTTCTGGCACAAGCCTTCAGTAATTTACTTTGCAATTTGTCTTTTACGTTTATTACTTTCTCAATAAAGCCTCTTTTTCTGGAAGAACTCTGGGCTCACCTCCATTACTTCCTCTAAGGTACCTTACAGGGGCAATCTGCTACAAAAACCACAGTTCCTAAAAGTTATTCATATTGTGTATTTTGGTAAAACATGCTAGTTTCTGAGCCAGCTCTAACCACACCTGCAAGAACCTGTTTCTCTGCATAATAGATCCAGGGTACAGAGGAAATATGTTCCCATTGCACAACAGAATAATTCCCTCCAGTCTTTCATGTTCCTAGAGGGCTTATTCGCAACACACAGCAAAGTAGGTCTGAGATAGGGATGTGCTGCAGTTTCAGAGGAATCTCAAATCCCAAGCCAAAACGGGGTGCCTCAGAGAGATTATTGGCTTTTTCAAGGTGAAGCAATATCTTTACAAGATACCCTAAGTCTAAGTGAGAATCATCTGAAGCACTTTGGCAACTTGGACATCAAAAGAACGCTGCAGACAAGTATCTGTGGGAAGTATAAACTTACCATATAAGGAAAAATGCAAGAGGAATGGGGGCAGTTTTGTAAAATTGAGACATGTTTCTATAATAGGGAAAACACCAGAATCAAGGTTGGGGGGCTCTTTTGTGATTGACACTTCTCCCTTGTGATTGGAGGGAATGGTTTTACCGCCCTTTCCAATCCCGGTGCTTTGAAGAAGGCAGCAGATTTGTAAAACACGTATCTAAGCTTAAGGAAGACACCAGGATTGGAAGAGAAGAAGGAGAATTAATTTGTAATGGACAAGCCCAACTTCTAATGGGAGGAAATGATTTTTATCTGTGCTCTGGGGAAAGAATGCTGAGAGGGTGCTGGAGTAAGAAAAAGATTGGTATTGTTAGAAATATTTCTACTTTGGAGGCATGTCTCCCTATCCCACTGTTTTCCAATTGCTATCTAACTTGCTTCTTCAGTTCTTTCATTCCATTTTGATTGTATTTGCTGTTGTTTCAAGTGTCTGTGTTCTCTTTATTATAGTACAATATATTCCCCTTTCCCTTTACAGTTCAAGTCTGAGGATTTTGCTTCTGTGTGACAATGTGTAGACTGGAGTGATTGTATTTTATGTTTCATTCAGCCTTTTATAGCTATTATTATTCCTTAGTGTTTGTGCCAAAAGATTTTTTTTCCATTTATGGTTGTTGTTGTTGTTGTTGTTGTTGTTGTTGTTAATGTTAACTTATTGTCTTTATCTGCCTGTTTTTCACATACACACAAGTGTTTGCCACAAGCACTCATTGTGCAGTTAGGATCATGTCATCCATGCCCATTTATCTATTACTATTTATTGCCTATTGTCTCCATGTGACTGTTTTTCATATGTATACTAGTATACTATACACAGGCATTCATTGTGAAATTAGTTATAGGTGTTTCCTGTAAATTGGGAGACTTTATCCAAACTGAAGGGGGCTAGTAAAGTAATAGAAAAATGTTGGGGTGCCATGCTGGTGCAGTGGTTAAAGGGAATGTTTCTGCAAAATTTCCAGTGGATAGGTATGGTGAAGAATTTGCAGGACGTGGTGCTACAGCAGATTTCACAATGTAAACATCCACAGACAGATTCTAGCCCCTGCCACAGCTACTATAAATGTGTTGTACAAAGGGCTACACTTGAAGACAGTCCAGAAACTGCAGCCAACAGTGGGAAGATGCCACAAGAGATTTGGTGGATGCTTTCATTTAGAACGGTACAATATATTCATTTTCATTTCATTTAGTTCGAAAGCACGTCAAAGTGCAAGTAGATAAATAGGTACCACTGCAGCAGAAAGGTAAACGGTGTTTGCGTGCGCTGCTCTAGTTCGCCAGAAGTGACTTAGTCATGCTGGCCACATGATCCGGAAGTTGTACGTTGGCTCTCTCGGCCAATAAAGCGAGATGAGCACCGCAACCCCAGGGGTCCATTTACCTTTACCTTCATTTAGAACTGTGCTACACATATTTTGAGCTGACTGCCTATATGTTACCAGGCCCAATTCAGGGTGTTACTATAGAAAGCCTGGAATAACTTGGAAGCTGGATACTTCTTCAGTTGGAATAATTGCCCATGGTGAAGATTAAGTCTTCCCTTCTTAAGCAATCATATATGTAAGTCACTTACAGTTTCTCATATAGTAAAGGACACGGGTGGCACCTGTGGTCTAAATCACTGAGCCTCTTGGGCTTGCTGATCAGAAGGTGGGCAGTTCGAATCTGCGTGACGGGGTGAGCTCCCACTGCTCTGTCCCAGCCTACCAGCACAAGTAGATCAATAGGTACTGCTATGGCGTGAAGGTAAACGGCATTTCTGTGCATTCTGACACTCATCACAGCGTCCCATTATGCCGGAAGCGGTTTAGTCATGCTGCCCACATGATCTGGAAAGCTGTCTGTGGACAAACTAAGAATTCAAGCAGGGGTGAGGAATTAAAGGGATATGACTGGAGTATTGTGAGCTTCTGAGCCTGCCAAATCTGGGACCTTGGTATTATTTGGATTTAACATTCTTGGGTCTTTCCTGGGTACACTACTCAGTTCCAGAATGTGCCTCTAGCTGGCGGTGCTATTATTTCCTTAAGCAGAGTGGGGGGGGGGGATTATTCACTATTTACATTGTCTGCGGAGAGCAAACCATTTGAAGAGCATTAAGAATTCCTAGAATGGGAATTATTCATCCAAACATATTTTCCTCGAGAGCTCAGGGCAGTGCCGACTGGTTTGAAAAGCTCCCAATGAAATGCCGCTGCGCTGTTAAGTTTCCTCTTTGATATTAAGTGAAGAGGAAATACGCTTTTGATGGTTCGTAGGTAACTCAGACCGGCAATTTTCTCTTACATCCCAAGATTGCTTTATAAAAGAGCAAATGTCATTTGCATTACATTTGAGTAGCGTTTTCATGTTAGAGAATGTTAGCGTCCCTCCTATCACTGAGCCCCTGAGCAGCACAGCCGGCTGGTTTCGCTGATTCACATGTTTAAATGTGTGTGCTGCCAGGTTCCCTTTCTTCATTGTGCCTCCTGACCATGAAAAAAATCTAAGTGGCATAATGGTCATACAGTGGCTGCTCCTCATTTAGACATGCCTTTTGTTATGGAAAATCTAATAGGATGACACAGTGACTGCATACAATGAGGCCGCCGAAGCAATGTGAATAGTCACTGAATTGCCCTGAATATTGAAGCCTTAGAAACCTAGGAGCTCTGACTCTTGATTTCACTAGTTAATGCACTCTTGGGGCCTTTTAGCATTGTAGTATTATGGCTAAGAGACTGAGTTGTGGACTTGAACACCCTAATTCAGAACTTGACTCTGTTATGGCCTTGCTGAATCACATTAGGAAAATCATTTGTGGATGATTTGTTTGCTTATTACAAATCTCTCTCACACAAACTTCAATGGCAATTGTTGTTCCTTTGATGGCTTACAGTCCCTTTCTCTCTTTGTCTTTGTCTCATTGTCTCATTGTCTCTCTCTCTCTCTCTCTATATATATATATGTGTGTGTGTGTGTGTGTGTGTGTGTGTGTATGTCAGTTTGCATTTCTTAGTACAGAAAGTATTGATCTGATGTGTAGGGTTCTTTCCTATTCTAATTAATTCAATAGAGTTCTGGAAGCTTCTCTGTGTGAAAGGAACAAGCAGAAGGTTCATGATGTTTGGGTTATTCCTTCAGAGAAGCTGAGTACAGTTGGTTTAAACCAGTTCTGTTATCTCTTCTGTCAAGGTCATGCTGACTATAATAAGGGGCCAGATGGAGCCTGGGTTTCACTTTCTCTCTTCCTTCTGGTGTGCTGATCTGTACATAGTATGCTTAGTGTTATGGTTTAGACTTTTTATAAGTTATTGTAATGTTAAGTTAAGCAACTGGATCTCTTATGGACAGCGCCAATCCTGAGTGTATTTGATTTGTGACCGTTATGCTCATTTGCCTTCAGTAGCAGTAAAACTCTGCTGGATGAAATACAATTGCCTCTGGTCTATCTTTTGGGAATTCTACAATGTTGAGTAAAATTATGCAATATTGAGAATTCTTCAATATTGAGTAAAATTTCATGATATGCATATATGTTATATATATATATGCAACAACTGAACTAGAATCTAAAACAATGGCAATAAAACTGCACAAAACTGCACAACACATCAGAAAACACTCTCCAAACACAATCAGTATGTAACTCCATAGCAGTTTAAGGCTGCAATCCTATTTGGTTACCTGAGAATAAGCCTCATCAAATTCAGTAGGACTTAATTCTGAAGAGTGAGAGACTAACCCTTATCACTGGCCAAATATGAGGGCAGTTCTTCTCTCCCCCTCTGCTCTGTGATCCCAGGTTTAGGTATCTTCTCCCCACCTTGGGATATCTGCGGTCTTGGCCACTCCCTTTTCAGTCCTGCTCATAGCTGTCAACTTTCGGATTTGAAAATAAGGGATGCCGCAAGGGTGGTGCAATGGCACCAAGTAGCCTCGCCACCCTGTGCTCCAGAGGCTGCGCGCGAACGGGTGAGCGATGGAGCGAGCGAGCGAGCATGTAGACGGCAGGCAGGCTGTCTGTCTGGTTGGGCGTGAGGGTCTGGCTGCACAAGGCATGCAAGCTCCGCCCCCAGTTGGTCTCAGACTCCTTATTGGCAGCCGAGCAACGCAGCTTAGGAGTCTCCCTGGCTGGCAGGGAGGGAGAGGAGCTGCTTCCTTTGAAATCCGGGAAATTTAAGGGATATCAACAATCCGGGATAGCAGTGGGAAACGGCATTGGAATAAGGGAGTTTCCCGCAAAAAAAGGGAGGGTTGACAGCTATGGTCCTGCTGGGGTCTCCTTCTTTGGCACCAGCACTTCAGTTAACCCACCTCTATTAATGCAGACCTCTACAGACAGCAGAATTGCACATAATTCATGAAACTATACATCCCAAATAATATTTCTAAGAATGCTCAGAAGCATCATTTCAATTTTGAGAGCTACCTTGCATGCCTTGGAGATGAGATTGCTCCTGACCATCTGTCCTGCTATTGGTTATCCCCTTTCACAAAGCTAATGCTTTTCTTGGGGTGTGAACAAACCTCAAAATTTCGTATGGATCCTAATGTAGCATTTCAGAAAAGAATAAAATTTCCTCTGAAATGCCCAATTTGTTTCAGGTCCAAACCCTGATTTGGTAAAATGAAGCTGTGTACCTCTCCCATTCACTTGAGGGAACAGGGGCGTTGGGGTGGAATATGTATGTCTTTTCAGATGGATTTGCAGTTATAATAACCCTTTTCAGAGTATATAAAGCCAAATTGCAGGCAAATAGGTGGAGCCCTGGTAAAATAATGTTCAGAAATTGGAAGCTACGGCTGTTGCGTAAAAAAAAAAAAAATCTCTCCCCCCTCCCTTGGTTCTTTTCCTTATAACTTGGCAAGAAATGTTTTAGGTTTTTTGCGGGGTAGGGTGGGTTTTGTTGTTTGGTTTGGTTTGGTTTGGCTTGGGTTTGATTTGCTTGCTGGCATATATGCTATCTGCTGTGAGGCCGCAGGGAATTCAAACTCTAAATACAAAATCACTTCACGGGGCCCTGTTTCTGTTTTAGACTCTCCAGAGAGATCCCTTTTTAGTTCAGACAAGCCTGGAATCTGACCAAAATGGTCTGCTTAAGTCCAGAATTTGTCTGAATCCACTGCACACCCCCAGGATTTCCCCCTTTCAATGAGTGTGGGATCGGCCATCTGGGTTTTGCATTCAGAGTCTCTTTAAAGTGGGGTGTAGAGGGATGTGGGTGGTGCTGTGGTCCAAACCACTGAGCCTCTTGGGCTTGCTGATCGGAAGGTCACCGGTTCGAATCCCTCCGATGGGATTCCCGTTGCTCTGTCCCAGCTCCTGCCAACCTAGCACTTCAAAAGCACGCCAGTGCAAGTAGATAAATAGTACCAAAGTGATGGGAAGGTAAATGGCGTTTCCATGCGCTCTAGTTTCCGTCATGGTATTCCGTTGTGCCAGAAGCAGTTTAGTCATGCTGGCCACATGACCCAGAAAGCTGTCTGTGGACAAATGCCCGCTCCCTCGGCCTGAAAGCAACATGAGCACCACAACCCCATAGTCGCCTTTGACTGGACTTTACCATCCAGGGTGTTTGGACGCCAACAAGTTGGTGCACTGAAGAGCAGCAGTCAGAGTCGGATAAAGCTGAGGTCAAACAGACCGGGTCAGAAGCCAGCCGAAGTCAGGCAGTCGCACAGGGGTCAGGAGCAGCCGAAGTCAGTTCAAGCCAGAAGTCAGGAAGCCGAGGTCAGGATTAAGCCAGGAGTCAGAAAGCCGAAGTCATGAAGCCGAGGTCAGGATTAAGTCAGGAGTCAGAAAGCCAAAGTCACAAAGCCGAGGTCAGGAGGAAGCCAGGAGTCAGGAAGCTGAAATCATGAACACAGGAACAGGATGGGCAAGAACAACCACGTGCTCCAGCACAGCAGTTGCAGGTGCTGGTGAATGGAGCAGCTGGCCTTCCTTAAGTAGCCAGCTCATAACCATGCCTCTTACGAGTTGCAGCTGCCTCTAATTGTTCCCTACATCTCTCAGCTCTACGTTCTACAGCTGAGAAGGAAGGAGGGGAGGGGGCCAGCCTGTTCCTCTCCTCACAAGGGCCTGATTCTGGCTCGACTTCTTCCTCCTCCTGTCCAGGTCTTTCCACTTCCCTATCTGATTCTTCCTCTTCTGAGGAGTGCCGCCGCCAGTCTTCTCCAGGTATGAATTCCTACATTTCCCCAGATTCTTCCGTGGGTGCAGTCTTGCCAGGGGGGGATTGCCACCACTCCTCCTCATCCAGCTCAACCCTGACACAGGGGTCCTTTACCTTATCTAGAGTGGGGTGTTCCTCACCCATTGCTACATATAACAGAAAAGCAAAATCTCTCCCCTCTACCATACAACCAACAGGGAGTAAAACAGACACAAAAGTGGAGATCCATACATTCAATGACCCCTTAAAGAGACCTTCCCTCATGGAACAACAGGCTGAAACATTATTTTGGTACATGCTGTGCTATCTAAATGTGCCTCTATCATGCAAGTTGAATCACTTCGTTCGTAAGTATCTCAATAATACCATAATCTCCATTGGGATGTGACAAAGAGTATCATTCCCCTTTCATTTTCTTCTGGCTGAGGTTACATGAAAGAGCTTACTTCTTAACTTTGTATACAAGCCCTCTGTGGTATTTTATCCCCATCCAAATGAGTGCAGAATTCAACTTAACAGCGTAATAAAACATTCACGGATAGTTATATTTCCATATCCATAAATACTAATGTGAAGAAATACAATTTCATGTGTCAGTGCCACGAGAAAGTTTGCTTGGGGCACACTCACTTTGGATCAAATTGTTTTATTACACACAATGATAAGTGCCCACATAAAAGCTCCCTGTATTATTTGATATTGCCCTGTGGACCTTAGATATAACCCTGAGTCACAATGATGCAGTTATAAATGTATTAACACCGAGGAAAACTACTTCAAGGAATGATGTTTTTAACAATGTCTGACTTCTAACTGCTTCAGACAACTGTGCTTGAGATGGTATCATACGGAATATAGCTATAGCTTTAACTACAAGATTATACAGACATACACACACTCACTTTATCTGAAGAGTCTCTTGGGGCATTGTTTTCTGAAGAAGAAACCAGGGATGTGGGGGTAAAATGTACTCTTGAGATAAGTAGTTGGTTTTCCCTTGGATTGCGTTCCTTAAATGCTCTTGCTGTTAACAGAATTGAACTTTAGAGACAAATTACAGTCACACTGAGCTCAGGATGGGGTAGCAGGCTGCAAAGGTTCCTACTGCACTCATTATTTGCCAATGGCCACCTTGTCCCACAGGGAGCAAAGATCTCACATTAACAGCCAGGGATGGGTATCAGACTACAGGTGGCTGGCTCCCTTACAGACAGGAAAAGTCCATCAGAAGGTGTTGCGGCCTTGATTTATATATATATATATATATATATATATATATATATATATATATATATATATAATTCAGTTTTACATTCTACATTTGAATTCAAACATTAACCATAATCATTCCCTGAATCCTTAGACTTCCCACCACCCCTCCATAGTTTCCATTATCAAACTTTTCCTGCTGCATCACAGAATTTCTCTATTTTTCTTTCAGTAGTCCCTTTTTACCTTAGTTTTTAATACATTTCAAGCGTTACTCAAATCCTGCGAAAGTTTTTAGTTGTTTACAGTGTTCTCTTAAGTAAATTATGGGGGAAAAAATCCATTCCTTCTTAAAGTTTCTATCTTCCTGGTTTCTGATTTTCCCGGTCATTTTTGCCATTTCAACGTAATCCATCATCTTCATCAGCCATGCGTCTCTGGTCGGGACTTTATCTTCTTTCCATCCCTGGGCCAGTAGTATCCGTGCTGCTGTTGTCGCATACATAAATAATTGTTTCTGCTCCTAAATAATTATCTCTGCATCTAAAATTCCTAGTAAAAAAGCTTCTGGTTTTTAAACAAATGTTATTTCAAACATTTTTTTCAACTCATTGTATATCATTTTCCAGATTGTTTTTGTTATCTTGCACATCCACCACATGTGGTAGAACATACCTTCTTTTTCTTTATACTTCCAACATACATTTGAAGCAGTTCTATACACCTTTGCTAATTTTGTAGGTGTTAAGTACCAACGATACATTATTTTCATATAGTTCTCCTTCAATGCACAGCATGCTGTAAATTTTAAATCCTCCCTCCATAACTTTTCCCAAGATGAAAATTTGATTCTGCTTGGAAGAATTTGAGCAAGGCCGTTTGACTGCCATGCCCTCCTGCTCAAAACCTCACACCTCCAGACACACAGAGCACCCCTGGCCCAAAGAAAGAGACTAATTCCTGACCAGAGCCTAAGGTTACAGTTTGCCAAGCAATCCTTTCTTCTGTTATGCAGTCCTCCTAAAAGTCACCGGGACTGAAGGGAGTCAGAGGATGAACTTCTCTATACCGAGAAACCAAAGCAATCCAGACTTGTGAGGATAATTGCATTTAAAATTATATGTACTTAGATAATTTATTTAAATAGAAACACTTAGTTCACCAATTTATGAACTAGACCATTAAGACTGTCACTTCTGTTTTAATTTTAGAAAATTGTTTTATAAGATGTATGGTAGCAAAAAGATTCCTAAGAAGATAATTATTATAAAAATATCTGTTTAGGATAATTATGTTAGGCGAACAGTGTGTGCGGATAATGATGAATGGGGAATGTGTGTGTGTATACATGCGCGCACACACACACTAGGAAATACGCTGCAATTTGCAGATGGAACTATACACTACATTGCATGTGTATATACTGAAAGCCTGACAGGTGCTTTCCTTAGGAAAAAGAAAAAGGAGAGGAAGAGCTGAGCAGCTGCCACAGGTACATAAACTTGTTTAACACTTTCCCCCTCCTGCAACCTCTCCAGTCTAAAGCCTCAAACATCCAGTCACTTCCTCCTATTCCTGTTCCAAACATGTACTGGTATTTGGAAATGTGAGAGCAAGGAATCACCCTAGAACAAAGAAAAGATTAGTGGAAACCATGTGAAACATTCCCCATCCGACGGCTCCTCTGCTCTGAATTGCCCCCTCCTGAAGTTGCTTGTTGCTATATTTACTGCGCCAAAAAAATCCTAAATTGAAATCAAACCCCTGGCATATTCTTCTTCTTCTTCTTTGGTGATCACTCATAGCCAAGTAAGATTGTCTTCCATAAACACGGTTTTACAGTGAGTACGTAAGTGACTGTGGAGGCCAATTCTGGATCCACACATCCTTCCACTGTGGGGACATAGGTTTCTGGGTGGGAGTTGATCACGGTGAGGGTTTGCCAAGTGTGTCTTCCTCTTAACATGTTTCTCCCTTTCGTCCTGAGTTCGAGTGTCTTCAAAGCCCATGACACCGTTGGTAAAGGCTATTCTCCAATTGGAGCGCTCGCAGGCCAGTGTTTCCCAGTTGCTGGTGTTTATACTACTTTTTAAAGATTTGCCTTGAGAGAGTCTTTAACCCTCTTTTGTTGACCACCAGCATTATGCTTTCCATTTTTAAGTTTGGAATAGAGTAGTTGCTTTGGAAGATGATAATCAGGCATCCGCACAACATGACCAGTCCAACGAAGTTGATGTTGAAGAATCATTGCTTCGACACTGGTGTTCTTTGCTTCTTCCAGTACACTGGCATTAGTTCGCCAAGTGATGTGAAATTTTTTTTGGAGACACCGTTGATGGAATCTTTCGAGGAGTTGGAGATGGCATTTATAAGTGGTCCATGTTTCACAAGCATACAGTAAGGTTGGTAGTACAATAGCTTTGTAAACAAGCATTTTGGTTCCTTCTTATTACAGAACATGAGGTGGGGCAGATAATACACGATTAAGGAAGTAATGGCTGCCTTCTCACTTGTGGATTTAAAGAACTGTGTCTGGATGTGAGGTGGCGGCTTGCATATTGCTTGCCAGTTCATTTCTAGACCCAATTAAAGGTGTTCACACTAGTGCTTAAAGACCTAAATATCTGAGAGATCACATCCTTCCCTACATATGCTCTTGAGTTCCTCTGGTTCTTTTGCTTTGTATTGTTCCACCACCCTCAGAAGTTTTGGGAAGTGGCATTCTCTGTGGATGTCCCTACGTTGTGGCATTCCCTTGCCAAGGAGCCTACTATACAGCTTTAGACAAATGCTAGAAACATACCTCTTTACCACAATCCCAAGGGAAGGAAGATGGGCAGGCTGGATGTCATACTTTTCTGCAAATGAAAGCACCAAACTTCCCTTGAACTGCAGAGCCCCATTGTTTGTTGGCCAATAAGACTTAGGGAAAATGAGACATGGAGGTCCTAATCCCATCAAATAAAGTTTAAGTGCACAGATTCCTGTACTCTTTGTAAAATGTGCATTGCATAGTGCTGCACATCAGGCTGCAATGATATGGCCCACAGCAATCACAAAAACTCTTCCATATAAGAGAGGAGAAAACAACAGCAGCAGCCAAAACAATAATATAATTTTATTTTCTAGAAAATTTTCTTGAAATGTTGATGACAGGATAACACAGTTGAAATGTTCTTCTCTGGGTTATTACTGTTTCCAGCTCAGGAAAAAAAAATCCTATAGATATATTCCAGGGTGGGTAATGCAATAAAGATTTGCTTGTCAGAAAATGATTTCGGTTATATTGCAGCTTTCCTATATCTAAAAGGTAGAGGAAAGGGGGAAATATTGATTCCTATTTTCAGAGCTTACAGGAGCAATATGTACAGGATCTAATCTTCATATTGGTATTTGCTTTTTAGTACATTGCAAATAGATTTTCCTTAACTAAACTCTTTCACACTCCGACACCCACTTTAAAAAAAACACAAAATACTTGTTACAAATCTTCCTCCAGGTGAAATTATTTCCACAAACAATGATATTTAATTGTCTGTCAGTTTGCTTGTAAACATCTCTGCAGAGTCTGCTTGGGAACGGTGTGCTTTTAAGAAATATTTGATATATTATTTTTTGACAGCATTATCTGCTAGAAGTCTACAAAAATAGCAAGTCACAACACTTTAGCAGCTGATTGCCTTACAAAAGCAGCAATTTTTATTTTATTTTTGCCTGCATTTTCAAGATCAGACACAGGGCTTCCAAAAGGGTAAAAATGTTTGCTAATTCTTACATTTATCCTCTTGACATTTCTCACAGCTCCATTTAAGAGACAAGAGAAGACTGAATTGGATATTAAAAGCATTTGTTACTATTTCCCAAATTTAGCCTATAGGGAGCCAAATGTTTAAGAAATGGTGGCAGATGGAAATTCAGTCATGGTACCATCAGACTTGCCCTTTCTTTGCTGAAGATAGCTACCAAGTTAGAGGGAAAACTTTTGTCAGATGATACTATTAGGCTTTAATTATAACTTTCCTCATACGTGTGAGGAATCCATAGCAGTAGCAGATTGTCTGAGAAATTAAAAGCACATAAACATCTTGGGGAGAGACACCGGAAATAAATTGATAGGAGAAACTGTTTCAGATCAGCAAAGTTCATGATTCTGAATATAGGTATGTGCTACCCAAATCTAGAGTGGAAAGGCCCATGACATCAGTAGCTGGTGCTGAGTATGGCTCTTTTGACCAGGCAAAAGCAAAAAGCCTGATCAATCAGGAGGGATCATCATATTGCCTTGCAATCACAGGGCTTGCTTGCTGTGATGACTTGGAAGATTAGAACAGATTTTGTTAAGCTTGGCAATATAAACCGTGCTAGAGACTCAAGGCTTTTAGATAATTATCATATGATTGTAATGCTATGCGTACTTTCTTGAGAGTAAGTACTATTGAACTCCGTGGAACATGCTTCTACATAAGAATATTTTATGATCAGCTGCAGGATTCAATTACTATCCTAAATGATTGTAAACCCCAATGAAGATGGACTGGTGAGGGAAAGAATAGAACACCATAGAAGAGAAATGTCTCTTTAATAACTAGTTCAGGGGAGCTTGGATATGAAAATGGACCCCCCCCCAAAAAAATAGAGAGTGGCTAGCACATATGCAAAAGATTTCCTTAGTATGCAGAAGAACACAACTTGGTGAACAAAACAAAAATGACATTGATATATATAAAGACACCCTGTTTGACAGGAAACAGAATGTGGATGACAGTTGGTCCCACACAGGAGGCAGTGGGGAGCAGGGCCTAAGCAAGCTAGAAGACATGGCCCTCTTTGTACATTAATTGTGTGAAGAAGGCTCCACACAAGTAACGGCAAATTGGGATTTGGGGCTGTTAGGAACTCTGGAAGTGCCTACGTGCAGCTATACACATCAAGCAATTAAGAATTGGCTGAAGGCCAAAATCTCCTATCTCTGCCTGGTAACAGGGCCTTAGTAACAACCATCTCCTTGGGTGGAAAGTTCCATAAAGATAAGAGTGACCATGTGCTCTTGGTTGGTTGGTGTGGTATGGAGTTTGCGATTGTTGGAGAAGGTTGTGAGAGAGAGATAGTGAGAGGAAAGGTTTTGCTCTTGTTTCTTTATTTTCCTAAGTCTGTATATAGTAGGCTAACTTGTGGATACTGTTTGCTTCAATAAAGCTGTATATAGTTATCAAGTTACTAGTGGCAGTGAGTTCCTGCGTCATCGTGCTTTGTCAACGCTATACACCCAGAAGCTTCCTGAAGGACTGCGTGCACTCTGCTGTGTCCAGGATTCTGTTCTTTCATGACACAAATACCGATCAGGGGCTGGCCCACATCATGCTGCTTCCCTCTCCTCATTGTTGAAAGTAGGAATCTGATAGTCAGGATTCCAGATTGTATGGAAAGCCTTCATGTGTTGGCTTCCATGCTGAAGAAGTCCATGCTCAGTGTGTGGAATCGCTGTCCAAATTACATTTTCCACTAGTTTTTAGAACATCTGGAGGGCAGAAAGCTCCAAATCCCTTTACCAATTCTGAACAGTTGTAGAGGTTCAGCAATGTTGTAGAGGTTCACATCTGGCTGGGAAAGAAAGAAATGTTCTCCCTTTGTCCTGCCTTTTGTGAACAGCGTGGCCTATAAATAAATTGAAATAACAAAGTAGAACTATAAACTGCAATATCAAGGTTGGAACTCAGATGTTAAATTAGAACAGATGTTAAGACTGCTAGAACAGGTTGTGGCAGGCACTAAGGTATAATATGAATTCTGCTTTGGTGGTGCTGGCCAGAAGCAGAACCCAAATGGCACCTCTCATCTGCTAAAGTTGACTCTTTAAAGAGTCTTGCTGAAACATTTAGACAGCTCTTAATTCTGCAAAATGGGAAGGCTGATGATGGCATGGATGTAAAATGTGAGGTAAAAAGGAAAAGGTAAAGGACCCCTGACAGTTAAGTTCAGTCGTGAACGACTCTGGGGTTGCGGCGCTCATCTTGCTTTACTGGCCAAGGGAGCTGACGTTTGTCTGCAGACAGTTTTTCCAGGTCATGTGGCCAGCATGACTCAGCCGCTTCTGGCGAAACCAGAGCAACACACTGGTAAAAGCTGTTTACCTTCCCGCGGGGCGGTACCTATTTATCTACTTGCACTTTGACATGCTTTCAAACTGCTAGGTTGGCAGGAGCTGGGACAGAGCAACAGAAGCTCACTCCTAAGTCTGTATATAGTAGGCTAACTTGTGGATACTGTTTGCTTCAATAAAGCTGTATATAGTTATCAAGTTACTAGTGACAGTGAGTTCCTGACCGGCAAGCCCAAGGCTCGGTGGTTTACACCACAGCGCCACCCGCGTCCCTGTGAGGTAGTGGATGCTAAATACCTGGTCCTTGGGGGTGAAAGGATGTGTCCATTTTGGTTGTCTCAGTTTCTCCTTATTCCAATCTTAAATTTCATTCTTCATATTTTGCGGGAATGTGCTATCTTGTTTTTTTTTTAAAATAAATAAATAAAAATAAAAATAAATAAATCACCACCAAAATATATCAGAATTTTAGTGCAAATTTCTCCTCATAAATACATCTAATATGCAGTTTTGACTAATGTACACATTTTTGCAAGCAATTTCCCCATGTATTATCAAGTTTTGGATGCTATTTTCATTAAAAATCTTCACTTTCATGCACACTTCCCCCTAATATGTGCATTTTTGTAAACACTGTTTGGTTGGAAAACGGCATCACAAAATTCAGCTAAGTGAAAATTCTGAATGATACCTGTATTTCAGGTCCCACATTGTTTTAGAAAGCGTGACTACAATAGATTCAGCTTTAAATGCTAACTGAACTGAATTTCTCCTCTACCGTGACCAGTCCTTATCTGAAAATATTTTCATTTACCTCCATATGTCCTTTAGTTGGATCTTCTCTCTCTCTCTCTCTCTCTCTCTCTCTCTCTCTCTCTCTCTCTCTCTCTCTCAGTGGAGGAACCTTTGCAGCTGCTTTAGACTGGTATGGGGAACCTATGGCCCTCCAGATTTTGCACTCCCAACTCCAAGCAGCCCATGTCAGAATGACTAATAGTCAGGGGAGATGGGAGCTGTAGTCCAACAACATTTGGTGGGCCACAGGTTCCTTATCCATGCTGTAAACATTACAGAATCCCCATATAGATCTACCAACCCACTGTGGTCATCGGATGAATTTATTATGCTGTGTCCTACAGATATTCATCTAATGAGCACTTGGAGATGGGCTTTCTCTGTGGTGGTGAAATCCAACAGGCACAGCCAGTCCTGATATTTTGTCAGTGAGCCAAGATTCAGGACCCCTGCTGGGCTTCCAACCAGTTTCTATTGATCTTTGACATGGCAGATGATTTTTAGAAAATTATGTTTTAGTTGACCAATTTAAGTTTTCAAGTTGTGCACGATCCTGCTAATATTTTGTTTTACGAGTGGTACATAAATGATTTTTAAAAATAGATAAAAGTATTGGTGGGAAGATGGTAGGTTACAGGGCAAAGCAGAGTTGGTACTGAGCAGTTCATGAAATAACCAGGAAAAAAAAAGTTGTTTTTATACTGTTCCATGTTTGCCTGCTAAAGCTTTAAAGTAATCTCAGATTTCTGCACAGTGATTGCCTTCTCTCATGATTTGCCCCTCATCTACACAAATCCTCCCAATTTATGTTTTGTTAGCTACAGTTCTGTTCAATGAACTGATGCTAGGTTTTGATACTGGGCTGCATTAATGACCTCGAGGTCCCGCAATCACAAACTTCTTCCTTCCTTATAATTTGGCTGCCTCGGGGATGCTGATGATGGCAAATAAAAATGGTAATGGACATCAGAAAGAACATGATGGAATCTCTAGGCAAGTAGCTGAGTTTTGATAAGATGACACCTTGAATTGATAGCAAAAGATTGTACATCGTGTAATGAGTTTACGGCGTACAGTGCTATCTCTGGCCCAAAATAGCAATTCTTTCTCTCTTGGATAAACAAAAGCAAATCTGAGTGAAAATGGGCACATGTAACAGGGAGATGTTCAATTTTTGTTGTCTTTCACTGCTCACATAGCTTTGTATTATTTCCAGGTGCTAGCTTCCTTCCCCATGCTTTAGCAGTGATTACTTTATTTGTAGTATGAAGTGGTATCAAAGCAAAAACAAAGCAAAAACGGAGAGCAAATCTCAGCATAAACCCAGGCTGGCAATAGAATAATATGCCTCTTGTTCATATAACCCTTTCTTTCACAAGCTCCTGTTATGGAGGAGGATAAATGCAGATGAAAAGGAAGCGGGTTTAATAGGGACCCTGAAAAGTACAGCAATGGGGCATGACTTTGCCAATTGCTTTTCAAGTACTAGATCTATCCTCTGTCCTTGGGGGAACAAAACACGCATTATGCCCAACCAAAGCCTTAGTTATGTATGCAAATTATGTCAACAACCATAGTCTTGCTAGGTATTTGTTGTTACAAGGTGGGTCTCCCCACGGGTGAGCATTCAGTCATCCAAGCTCCTTCCTACAGACTACAGTCCTGCAATAAAGAAGCAGACTTGCCTCCTCCATATTGTGATTTCTGTTCTCATCCAGAAGCAAAGTTCTTAACCCGTGGTAATATTTTTGGGCTAGCAGAGTCTGTAACCTGAAGCGTATGTAACCTGAAGCATATGTAACCCAAAGTACCACTGTAAATGAATGAACTGCAGGCTACATATGGATTGAGGCTAATGCCACATACAAGGTAAAAGGTAAAAAGGTAAAAGACCCTTGGACGGTTAAGTCCAGCCAAATGCAACTATGGGGTGCGGTGCTCATCTCGCTTTCAGGCCAAGGGAGCCTGCGTTTGTCCACAGTCAGCTTTCTGGGTCATGTGGCCAGCATGACTAAACTGCTTCTGGTGCAACAGGACACTGTTATGGAAACCAGAGCACACAGAAATGCTGTTTACCTTCCTGCCGCAGTGGTACTTATTTATCTACTTGCACTGGAGTGCTTTCGAACTGCTAGGTTGGCAGAAGCTGGGACAGAGCAATGGGAGCTCATTCCATCGAGCGGATTCAAACTGCTGACCTTCCGATTGGCAAGCTCAAGAGGCTCAGTGGTTTAGACCACAGTGCCAAGGAGCAGCACTGGGGCTGCTGGAGTAAATGGTAATGTGCACACAGACGGAGTTTCTGGCTTGGATTGGTTCAAGACCTGCAGCATCTTACAGCTCATAGCAATAACAAAATTAGTTGGTCTCTAAGGTGCTACTGGAAGGAATTTTTTTCCCCTGACTACGGCAGACCAACATGGCTACCTACCTGTAACTAAAGTTTTAACTGATAGATCAGATCCGCTGACTAAAACATAGGGATAAACTTTAACTATAAAGCTGAAAGTTAAGAGCACACTTTTTTTAAAAATTTTGGAAGCTGCTTTGGTTTTGTTATTGTAAAATGCAATGCAATATAAAAAAAATAAATATGACTTCTCCTTTTTAAAAATGGGTGTTGACCTTGTTTATTAAATTGTAAGTTTTCTCACATTACCTTCAGTAACTCAATAGTGTTGAGTTGTGGTTGCGGTTTTTACGCCTACTTGAAAAATGCCTTCAGTTACTCAATTGAAGAAGCAGAACTAAAAAAATCTCTATCAACAGACAATCCTAGGGGATATATGTGCACAGCAGGGCTTTTTTCCATTTGGAAGTCACCTGAACGGAGTTCCGGCACCTCTTTGGTGCATTCTGGCACCACTTTGGTGTGTTCTGGCAGCTCTTTAGGTTGGGGCCATGTGCCAGCGCTCAACAACTTTGGCTGTTCCCCCTAAAAAAAGCTCAATAACTTTGGGAAGAAAAAAAAAAGCCCTGGTGCACAGTAATATACAGTAAGTATCCAATATGGAACAATTGTTCCTTGAGGATGCCTCTTGCACACGGTCTGTGACCCTATTAAAATATAAATGGAGATGGAGGGTACTCTTTATAAGACTTGTGTGCCAAATGGAAATGGAATAATGTGGATTTCTTAAAATGGCTAGTGTAAACACAAGAAATACATATCTCATATGGTAGAGAGGCCCTTGGAGTGTTACCTCTTCTAAACTAATATCTGGAGAATCCAGGGACTCTCGTAGGGACTACTTGAATTGCAACCATGTTATCAACACAGATATTCAGTGTTCTTATGCTCTTGGGGGCTTTTACCAGCCAGTGTGCTGCAGTTTCTCCTGTCCCGTGAGTATTTGTTTCCCTAGCTCCAGAAGCAAAACCCTGGTGAATTCTATTATCGCTTGGATTTGAGTCGTAAGGCATGATAGGATGAATTTCCAGGAGTCCCTGCTCACTGCTTTCAAGGAGATTCTGTGCTGCAGCACATAGAATCACAGAAGTGTAGAGTTGGAAAAGACTCCAAGGGTCATCTAGCCCAACCTCCTGCGATGCAGGATTCTCAACTAAATCATACTTGACAGATGACCAAGGACTCTCCAAGGAAGGAGAGTCCCACCACCTTCTGAGGGAGTCCATTCCAGCTCTTACTGTCTCAAAGTTCCTCCTAGTGTTTCCTTTCTTGTAACTTGAATTCATTGGTTTGGGTCCTAGCCTCCGGAGCAGGAGGAAACAAGCTTGCTCCATTCTCTATGTGACAGATATTTGAAAGTGGCTATAATATCTCCTCTCAGTCTTTGCTTTTCCAGGCTAAACATACTCAGCTTTGTCAATCATTCCTCATAATGTTTGGTTCATAAGACCCTTGTTTGTCTTGCCTTGTTTGACCCTCCTCTACTCACATTCCAGCTTGTCAATATCCTTTTCAAATTGTGGTGCTCAGAAATGGACACAATACTTCAGGTGTGGTCTGACCAAAGCAGAATAGAGTGGTACTATTAATTCTCTTGACACTATACTTCTGGTGACACAGCCTAGAAGGGCATTAGCTTTTGTTGTTGTTGCTGCATCACACTATTGTCTCATGTTCAGACCCCTGTTGAAATTCATTTTGTTAGTTTTGGCCCAGTGCTCCAACTCTTAAGGTCATACTGGATGCAGACACAAAACAGCTGGTGCACTCAAATGCCTTACTGCATGGAGAAACAGCTACTTCTGGATTTGAAGTGACCTTCACAGAAGCCCTTCTCAGTAGGGGAAGCAGGGATGTGCCAAGTAGACTTACCCACTCTTGGCATCCACTTGCGAACACTTGTGTACATTTGCTATATGAACAAAGGTTTCCATGCAGTTTGGAACTCCCACTATGCAAGGTAAGCACAGGTGATAGGTGTCATTATTGGTGTTTGGTGCAGGGTTGAGATAGGGGTGGTCCGTCCAAGGAAGTTCCACCTCCACCTCCACCCCCAAGTCTTGTAATCTGAGCTTCTATTCTCTGCGCTTTCTGTTCTGAAACTTTCTGAGCTCTTATTGACTTTGGGAAGGGCGGTGGAGGAATGATGTCCAAGGACTGTGAATCTGTTAACCCCCTCTCTCCCAGTGTTTCTTCTTCTTCTAGCTGTTTCCCATCCAGTATTTCCCAGCTTCTGCCTTCTGCACAATGCCCCTCTGCAAACCACTGTTCCAAATCTATGCTGTCCTCCTGTTCCTGGGAAGATTCAGGATCAGGGGAGGGGGTTGCACCCACCATTCTTCCTCAAGGCCCACTGGCGATTCTCCAACCAGTCATTCCCTAGTGCTCATTCCCTAGTCCCAGCTGCTGCTGTCTTCTGGGTCTCCCATGTGTGCCTCATCCTGACAACTTGGAGTAGGGCATCCTGCATCCTTGCTGTCGCTTTTCCTCAAGCAAGCCTCTTCAGGTGATACTCACTCTCAGTGGTAGTCTCCTCCTGCTGCCCTGAAGCACCTCTGCACCTCCTGCCTTCACTGTGTGGCCAATTTTGGGGTGTTGGCTGATTCATGACATCAGGGCTCACACTTCATGTCTGGAGCTACACCAGCCTATGTAGGAACAAAGTCAGAAAGATAAGACTGTAGGATGAGGATAAAGGCAAGAGAATTCTCATTCAGTCCTGAGAAATCACTGCCCAGAGAGTTACATAGTAGAATCTGACGTTTCGGACACTATCACACAACAGATGCAGGGCCGTATCAAAGAACAGCATAAAGTTCTTCTGTTTAGACTGGGATAGAACTAGTAATAATTCTGCAGGGACTGAGCATGCTAGTTGTAAGCTATCCTGCATTGCGAAATTAAGAAACCAAGTGCAATTAAACGTTGCCAGAAGGGATTAAGCAATTAAGTTGAATAACTAATTAAGTAATTATGGAGCCAGCCTGCTGCCTGTGAGTGGCTCACTATATCATGTGTGGGCATGTGTTTTGCTATATAAGAGGTTTACTAGAGAATCCTTCTTGGGATTTTAAGAGTTATTCCCTCATCTTCCCACAAGAAGTTACCTAGAAAGCTCTCATACTTCCCCTCATGTGTATAGAAACTGGGGTTCATTTCTACTTTCTGCCTGCTTTCTGATTCTTTAAGCAAGGGAGAATAGATTTCTTCATTCAATCTTCTTATCTGCATTACATTCCTCCCCCTCCTCCACTTCTCTTGGTGATGCCTCACTTTCTATAGCTAGCAAATGTTGGGGGAATTAATGGGAAGGGCCATTTTTGCTCAGATTGTAGGTGGGAAGACTAAATTTTCTCCCCTTTGCATGCTATGGTGCCAATAAACAACCACACTCTGCATCTGGCATTCATTATATTAAATTTATGATAATATTCTGCTTTTTTGTATTTTGAATGCAGTTACTCAAAGCTCAAACTTATTACAAGTTACAAATGCTCAACAGTGTTGCAAAAAGAGACCAGTTGGCTTGGCAACTATATCATTTGAACATGCCCAGGCATTAGCACTTGACCCGAAGGAATTGGTGGCAACATTTGCGAAGGAAAAGACAGGCAAAGCGAGATGCTGATTTGCCTGAAATTGAAACTTTTAAAAGAGTCACATTTTAACATCAAAGTTCATGGGGTTATTCAGAATGATTTGTGTGCCAAAACATTTTATTTGAATTTGAGAGGGATAATCAAAGATTACTGCATTACTTATTCTTGCAATTTAAAATAAATCAAGTTTCAAGTTTTGTGCTTTTCATTTTTTCTACCCCACAGAGAATTGTGGAATCGTAGGATTGCAGATTTGGAAGGGTCTTCTAATGCAACCCCCTACACTGCAGGAATCCTGTCCACAGCCAGCCTTGGGTGGGCTCGATTCACCAGCCTTCTTGTTAACAGCCAGAGGCATTGCCCCATTGTGCAACAGAGGAGGGAATAAAAAATAGAGAATGCAGGCATTGATCCTGCTATCTCTCTGTTTTTGAAAATCGAACTTGGCAATTTGGGGGTGGGGGAAGATGCAGATAGCCTTGCCAAGGGAGCAAAATAGGCTGGCACTAGCACTGACCCCCCCCCCCAGCACTGCTGACAGCATCTGCATTTACCTGGGGCTCCAATTGGTACTGCTACAGCTGCCAACCACCCGAATACACTGGGTGATGACACCAGACCTGCCCATACCTTAGAAAATTCATCAAACATCTTTTCAGTGGAATCTCCAGTCTCCCATAGCAACATCTATGACCTAAGCAGGGCTTCTGAGGGCTCTGGGCATTCCACACAGGATAACACTAAACTTAGTTACATTTGATGATGAATGTTAAAAGGTGAGAAGGCAGCCTTTAGTTCTCTGTACCCACCCTCCTCAACACTACTTCTTCTTCTTCTTCTTCTTCTTCTTCTTCTTCTTCTTCTTCTTCCCCAGCCATCTGGCTGGGTTTCTCCAGCCACTCTGGGTGACTTACAGCATATATAAAATGTAGTAAAACATCAAACAATAAAAGCTTCCTGATACAGGGATGTCTTCAGATGTCTTCTGAAAGTTCTGTAGTTCTTCATCCCCTTGGCATCCGAAGGGAGGGCATTCCACAGGGAGGGTGCCACTACTGAGAAGGTCTTCTGCCTGGTTCCCTGTAACATCATTTCTCACAGTGGGAGAACCACCAGAAGACCCTCGGAGGAGGACCTCAGTGTCCAGGCTGAATGATGGTGGTGGAGATGCTCCTTTAGGTATACTTGGCCGAGGCCATTTAGGGCTTTAAAGGTCAGCACCAACACTTTGGATTGTGCTTTGAAATATACTGGGAGCCAGTGAAGATCCTTTATATGATCCCAGCAGCCACTCCCAGTCACCAGTCTTGCTGCCACATTCTGGATTAGTTGTAGTTTCCGGGTCACCTTCAAAGGTGACATAGAGTGCATTGCAGTAGTCCAAGTGGGAGATAACTAGAGCATGCACCACTCTGGCAAGATAGTCTGCGGGCAGGTAGGGTCTCAGCCTGCGTACCAGATGGAGCTGGTAGACTGCTGCCCTTTACACAGAATTGACCTGTGCCTCGATGGACAGCTGAGGCCCAAATGACTCCCAAGCTGTGCACAGTTACCCATGAACTTCTTTCAGGTTGTGTTTTTTTCACCTCCAGTGGTCAATGGTTGGGGTGCATGGTATGTTAGGGGAGTGGTAGTCCCTCTGGTGGGAGACACATCGTGCTCCTTCCGAGGTAGCTTTCCACCTTTGGTCCCCATCCTGCACTCAGCTCTCACCTGTGGCTCCTATAAGCTCTCAACATTCGACAACAGCTACACCCCAGGAAACAGCTTTGACTGACAGGCTAAACCAGGTGAGGGTAGCTGGTGGGTCTCAAACCCCCAGTGAGTTAGGGACTGCCTCTGAAGACAGGCTGCAGTGGATTGAGCAGACAAGCACATGGTGTAGTGGGAAATGAAGAGCAGATGAGGCTCATCGACCTGGGAAGGTAGGAGAAGGAAAACTCATATCCTAAACCTCCACTGCCTTGCAGGATATTTTCTGGAGAAGAAAAGGCTCAGGAGTAAACCCTACACAAATCCAGAGTCCCTAAGATGGCAATGTGGCATCTTATACATCTCCTTCCAGCAACTCCGGCAGCCAAGCTGGTGCCAAATGTATTGCTCTGCTTTCCTTTGGACCACATCAGTGAGGCCGAGAGGAGGGTCTTGTCATCTGGGCAGCCCAGAACCTCCATGCACACTGCCCAGGCTTGTGCCTTGGGGAGATCACCTCAGTTTGACTTCTCCCCCGGAGGCCTGCTCTACTGTTTATCAAGATATATGGATGCCAACAATACAAAGGTCAATGGTCAATGCACATGCTAATAATGTGCTTCTGTTTGCCCCAGGTATTTTATGATAGAGCATCATTTAGTACCAAAATTTAAAGAAGTCAAAACCATTTGAAATCTACTGCTCTCAAGCAGATATAAAACCATTCTCAGGAATATTTTAAAGGCTGTTACCTAAGACATCTTAAGCGGTTTGGTAAGATTCATACGAGGAGGGGGGAAAGCTGAGACCTGAATGATGACATTGACCTTAAAGGCATTAATTATACAGATCTTGTCAAGCAGCATTAATGTATGTCTCTCTATGATATAAAATGAAAGTTTGTATTAGAAAGGTTTGCTTCTGCTGTAGATGAAAAAAAGAAAAAATACAATTTACAGTTCGGACCCAATTTTGTCCATAGTCAAGGGTGAACACGCTTTTTTAATGTCCTACAAACAACTCATAAAATGTATGTTTCATATGCCAGCTTATACTTCTAGCACTTCACTGCTAGACTACTGCATTGTGCTCTGTGTTGGCTTGCCCTTGAAAACTGTTCGAAAACTTTGTCTGGTGCTGCATGCAGGTGTATACATGAAGTTAGTGCAGAATGCAGGACTGCAAAGATATTAAAATGCAGAATTAAAAACCTGGATAAATGCATTTTTAAAAAACCTGAGCACCTACTTGATTTCTCACCACTTGTAAAAGTATCTGTCTGCAGACTATCAAAGAATGTTTTGCACACGCTGATAATGATTTGGTTTTATGAATGGACCATCAAGAGATTTAATTCTACAGGCAGCAGCAATTCATACACTGAGGTTGCACTGCAATAGCATGGTAGATGAGTGGTACTCTCCTCTAGGCATGCATATAGTATTTACTGTGTGTGTGTGTGTTTCATATAATTTTTTTTATTAATAAACAAAAGCAGCCAAAGATAAAGCGCATTAAGAAATGCCACTAGAGTAGCTTGAAAGTAGCTTACGGTTGGACATTATCACTGAACTTGGTACAAAACATTACAGAAAATGCCCATTTTTCCATAAACCTGTGAGACTGGTTTATATGTATTCATTTGTAATAAGTTAGCTTAATCATAGTTACTATAGACCAAGTTTTCTCAACCCGTTCAGATATGGTAGACGATAAGCTTTTTTTTCCCTTTCCAATTTTTAAGCTGTTATAATCTTAGCAGTAGTTATAAGGTTGAACACTATTTCTGGATCATTTTCAGGAATAACATCTTTTAGATAACCAAGCAGATATGTTTTAGGTTCCAGATATCCTAACATATCAGAGATATTTGCCTGAATGGATTTCCAGAATATTTCTATTTGAGAACAATTCTAAATACATATAATTTGCTTTATTGAATCCACATCTCTAACATTTATCTGATCCTAACTTATATATTAATTCAATTTATAAGACATTAAATACCATTGCTAGAGGGTTTTAAAATTGTCCTCCTTTAGGTTTGCTGAAATTGTATCAGAATGGAAGTTGTCCCAAATCCAGTTCCTTTGTTTCCTGTTTTCTTACACCCTTTTTCTCATATATCTTTTTCTGTGTTAACTGAGTCCATGTGAGCAGAAGCCCAGTTTGTGTGCCTTTTCCTCTTCAAACAAAGCAAAGGCAACAATCACAAAAGTGAGGCCTCCATATGAATGAATGGTCACAAGGGAATCAATTTTCTGATAAGTAATATTGGATCGGATTATATATGCATTCCTCTCCTTACATTTCATTCCACGCACCTTTCTGAATACGAGTGTGAGTTTACATGCCTGGAGAAAATAACGTAAGAATCTGCCGAAGCTATGAACCATATCCATTAATAAAAGAGAGCCAATATCAATAGTATCATGCAAACCTGAAAATCAAATATAAATGATCATTTCCTTGAATGCTGTTCACTAACCCAACACATGCGAGACACTAAAGCTTTACCCACATTAAGTTTTTGTGCAATTAAATTAGAATAGATTAGATGTCACTCATGAATTATCTTCTGTTCTTCTATAGTAATTCGTTTAATTGGCCTCAATGATCAACTCTGAGCTTTCAGATCTCTAGTGAATTTGTTCTGCCCAGAAGCAGACTTTTCAGGAGATATATCAATTCTGAATCCCCATCCCCTACCTCACCGTTCAGTTCATTCCAGGTCCTCAAGTGATTATATGACTAGACATGCATGAACAGTCAGCACCAGTCACCAGAAAACAATTTGCAGATTTTTTTTTTATAAGTACCTAGTTCTTACAGTTCCCTGCCTCACCTCTGGTCATGCCAGCAAAATGTATCTTTGAAATTTACTCCTCAGTAGGCTACATTTAATCAAGTTACAGTCAGAATTAGATGCAGTCTAGCCAGACACAGCATAACACAAAACACCTGAGATTTGAAGTTTTTGACTGAAAGGTGAGCGGAATTAATATCCGCAGATTTGGGAGGTAAAAGGTGTAGCATATTTTATTGCAGAAGCCAAATTTCTTTGAATCATGATTCTGAGCACAACAAAATAAGCCCATACTGGTGTTAAAATTAACCCAGCCATTTAGAATTGGGTCAGTAAGTATGGCAGTGAGGTGGGGGGGGGGTCATTAGAAATAAAGACAATAACTCAGTTCAATAAACTAAAAGAGAAAAAATAAATTGGGTACTGAACCAAAAGTGAAAAAGAAGAACTCACACCCCAGTAAACAGTGGCCCATTAAAGTACCCTTCCAGCAGAGCTAAAGAATAAACGCAACAGAAAAACTGACTAGGCTAAAGCAGGCACCAGGAGTAAAAAAAAAGAAAGGCTTTTTCTAAACTAGAGTTTAATTTACATAAACAAAGTAAAAACTCTCTGTCAGTTTCTAGCCTTTTTCCAGAGACTCTGTTACACTAAACCAACTGTACTTTATCTAAGAACTTTCACTCCCATACTTCCAGCCTCCAACACTCCCAACCAACTTCCAAAGCTAGGAGCACTATATTCTTTGCAACAGAGCCTTAAATACACTGAGTAACGCCTACACTCTGGGCAATTAAGAACAGAACACCGGCACCTGTTTCTTCTGTGCCTCCTGCTTCTTAAACAAACAGTACTGACATCAGACCTGTTTACTCAAAACAAAAACCCAACAGAAACATATCTCACAGGACAGAGATTGGGGGCCAAAACATGCATCAACCAGAATTGTCCTTTGATCTATAACAGCGATGTCCAACTGGTCGACCGCAATCGACAGGTAGATCCACTATGTGATACTGGTAGATGCTCAACAACTCTAGCCAACCCCCGCAAAAAAGCTCAAAAACTTTGCCCTCCCCAAAAATGCTCAACAACTGTTGGCTGCCAGTTATTTTATACTGGGAGTAGATCACAGTCTCTTTGGAGCTGGAAGTGCCTGATCTAGAACATCACTGGAAATCACCTGTGCCAATTATGTGACCTGACCATAATGTTATCTCACAACAACTTCAGACCAGCATCAACAAAGTGTCTCAATCTATTTCACAGGTCTCTTGAGAGGCAGCTAAGCGGGCTGACACTGCTTGGGGACTCGGAAAACAACACAGACCATTCTTGCCAGCATGTGTGCATTAGAGAATTGTTAAAGGTGGTTGGATACTTAACTCTACACTCCAAATGTTTACAGACCCTACCAGTGTCCCTATTTTCCTGGGACAGTCCTGGATTTACAGAAGCTGTCCCAGTTTCTGATTTGATCCCGGGATGTCCTGCTTTTCCTTAGGACGTCCCTATTTTCATTGGAGAAATGTTGGAGGGTATGGTAGGATGTCACTATTGTCATCAGAGAAATATTGGAGGGTATGGAGTTATCTGAACCCTGAGCCAAGGAGATAAGTAACTATACAACCTTTAGAAGACATGTGAAGGCAGCCCACTATAGGGACTTTTTAAAAATGTTAAATATTTTGTTGTGTTTTTATATATGTTGGAAGCCGACCAGAGAGTCTGGGGCAACCCAGTCAAATGGGCAGTGTGTAAATAACATCATCATCATTATTATTATTATTGAATAGGACATCCCTGTTTTCATCGCAGAAATGTTGGAGGCTATGAGATTTGATTGCTCACACTGAAATGAAGGCTTCAATTCATGTGACTTCTCAGTGAATAGTGTTACTTTTTAAATGGATGAATTCACGTTAGTTGTGGTGGGAAGGCCTAACTGGAATTTTCTCTTTCTTTTATTTCTTTTTCTTTTGGAGGCTTTGCCACATAGAGAATTGGACAAATTTTGAGGAAAGAAGAACTTTGCAGAGACAAGAAGTCCCCCATTCTGAGCTAGTGTTGAAATAGTACACGGACAGCAGTGGCCACAGCAGGAACTGTGGGCAGGAAGCCATTGCAGCAGACTCCTTATCCCAACCATCCATCCTGCCTGGGTAGAAAAGAAGCAAACAGCAGGAGGAAAGGCAGCAGGACACTTTCACAAGACAGGGAGCAGGGATAAAACGTTTGTTCTTTTGAGCATACCCAGGCATAGTCTGGCTCAAGGACAGATGAGTTCTTCCCAGCTGCAGAACAAGAATGATAAATGTTGTTCAATTGGAATTTAAATGCACCCTTTTCTTTCTTTTTAACAATTGCAATTCCATTTATTATTTTTTAAATCTATGCGTACAATAGGATGCATACAGTGGAACCTTGGTTCTCAAACGCCTTGGTACTCAAACACCTTGGAACCCAAACACTGCAAACTCGGAAGTAAGTGTTCCTTTGCGAACTTTTTTCGGAAGCCAAATGTGATCCGTAAGAGTGTTATGCTTCCGATTTGAGTTCCACACTTCCATTTTTGAGTGTTACACTGCCGATTTGAGTGCCATGCTTCCGTTTTGAGTGTTATGCTGAGCTCTGTCTGTTTTTGCTATTTATTTTGAGTTTTTGTTTTTGCGGCTCTTTTTGTTTTGTTTTTGTGACTGTGTGGAACCCAGTTCAGCTACTGATTGATTGGTTGTGTGACTGCAGTACATTGTTGATTGCTTTCATTTTATGGATCAATGGTCTCGTTAGATAGTAAAATTCATGTTAAATTGCTGTTTTAAGGGTTGTTTTTAAAAGTCTGGAATGGATTAATCCATTTTGCACTACAGTGGTACCTCGAGTTAAAAACGCCTCAGGTTACAAATGCTTCAGGTTACAAACTCTGCTAACCTGGAAGAGTTACCTCGAGTTGAGAACTTTGCCCCAGGATGAGAACAGAAATCGTGTGCTGGCAGTGCAGCGGCAGCAAGAGGCCCCATTAGCAAAAGCACGCCTCTAGTTAAGAACAGTTTCAGGTTAAGAACGTACCTCCAGAACAAATAAAGTTCGTAACTAGAGGTACCACTGTACTTTCTATGGGAAAGTGTGCCTTTGTTTTGGAACGCTTTGGTTTTGGAACAGACTTCCGGAACGGATTAAGTTTGAGAACCAAGGTACCACTGTATAAGATATTTGCATTTTCACATGTGAGTAACTGAATGGGAGTGGCCATGGGATTGCAGCCTTAGCTCTCACCCCTGGCTTAAACTTGTTCCACGTACTGTCTGTATAGACTTTACAAATGTCCGTTGTTCACATGCCAAGAGAAACCGTGCTCTATGAGCCCACTGATACAATGGATTCATGGTGGCAAACTGCTATGGCAGATAGAAACCTGAGTACAAAATATCCCCAGATCGTGTGAATGGCAGCAATAGCTAAAATGGGGAGTAGGGAGGGCACCAGTTAGAATTCACATTCGACGACTGGATGACTTTGGACCAATCAATTATTATGAGGATAAAATGGGAGGGAGAATCAAGTCCACTCCCCTAAACTCCATGGAGGAAAGGTAGGAGAGAAATGAAATGGCCTTGGTCCAGATTATGTTAGTTCTAATTAAAAACAACGGGGTGTGTACGACTAACAGTCTGGATCCAACTCAATATACATTTTAAAAATGGGTAAAATATAAATATTTGTGTTCACTGGGAAGCAGTGCTGAAATAGCATGGTATGAGACCCCCCCCCTTTCATCACACAATTTGACCAATATTTCCTGACCATTTGCTGGGAACAATTTTTTTCTCTTAGGCAGTGGTAAGGCAGGTGACTTTGGGTTTTAGTTTTGAAATGATGCCCTTTTATGGATAGCTCAGTTGGTATAGAGCATGGTGATGATAATGCCAAGGTTGCAAGTTTGATCACCATATTGGACATCTGCATATTCTTGCATTGCAGGATGACCCCCAGGGTCTCTTCCAGCTCTATGGTTTTATTGACATTCTGCTGTTTTACGTTTGTTGTCAGTTATATTTTGTTGCCTTGTTTTAATACTATCAAATGGTATTACCCTTTGTGAGCCGCGGATGGGACTTATAGGCCAAAAGGAAACGTGGAAATAAGATAACCTGATTCCATGGGGTCCCCATTTGTACAACCCACCCTGTGAATGGGGCCACCACTCAACTGGCCATTCACAGGGGAGCCCCAAGTCATGTGGTTATTATTTACAGATTAGTGGAAAGTAGATGGCCCAACTTCTCCCCTGGGCTATTTTTGTATGAGTCAGGGCACTGTGAGATTAGTTTCATAACTAATAGTTTGAACCCACCTGATTAATAAAAATGAAAAAGCAAAGCTGCAGAAATAGCCACCCCATAACCCAAAGTCTGGGAGAGGCAATCAAACTGAATGCATGGGGTGGGGGAGGAATCCTCACAGCGTAACTGTGTGCACAAGGTCTATAAGAGTTTAAAGGGTTTATTTCAATTAATTATGGAATAACAGCTATAGCTAATCACAACATGTTTCAAGCCTCTGAAGAGTAAAAAATGAATGTCTAATTAACTTCAGCACTCTGCCAGACTGCCCCTATGATGAAGAAGAAGAAAAGGAAGGAAGAAATTCTTTGTTTCCACACTTGTTCACTTCTCGGAGAGGAATCGTTGGTTTTAATGAGAGACTTGGCACTGGTCCTCAAAAATTGCTCTTCATGCCTTCCATGCCTTGAAACAGAAACACACCTGAAGGGGCCACTAATGTCAGTGTCCCTGCTTGCTCTGGCTCCAGCATCTCAGTAGCCCCAAGGAAAAGAAAGAGGAAAAAGCTGCTGGCAGGCAGGTCAACTAGAGTGTCTTGCCTGCATCCTGAATCTAAGTTTCCAAATAATTTTTGGGCTGCACCTAGGCTGAAAATGTTGCTCCACTTCAGCAGTCCCATTTGCTGGCTGCAAAAATTGTGGTGACATTTTCCCTGTTTATGTATTAGAAGGTGGAAGAAATTCTCCATATTTTCAGGGTAATTTCATTATCATTAAATTGAACTGGGGCCAGATAGTCTGTTAAACAGAGGACTTCTTCAAATAGAGTAAAGTAGGCTACATGGCCATTCTAACAACCAGTTTCTGGCTATTATTATTATTATTGTTGTTGTTGTTGTTTATATACCGTATACCCGGAGGTCTCAGGGCGGTTCACAGAAAAGATCACAACATATGTACGTAATCAGAATAAAACCAACAACCCAATAACACACACACACACACACACACACACACACACACACACACACACGAGCCACATTTTAAAAGGGTATAGGGTGTCAAACAGATCAACCAAAGGCCTGGTTAAAAAGGAACGTTTTTGCCTGGCACCTAAGGTGCATAATGAAGGTACCAGGCAAACTTCCCTGGGGAGAGCATTCCACAGACGGGGAGCCACTACAGAGAAGGCCCTGTTCTTGTGTTGCCACCTTCCAGGCCTCTTGAGGAGGAGGCACATGAAGGAGGGCCTCCAAAGATGATCTCAGGGTCTGGGTAGGTTCATATGGAAAGAGGCAGTCCTTGAGGTATTGCAGTCCTGGCTAATGACCTGACTCTTGTTCCAACAGCTACTCACTCCTTCCTGATTCTGCAGTTATTCAAGTTTGGCTCTGTGTTGACCACAGACGACCTATTCCTAACCAAGCCTGCTATCTAATGATGCTGGTCCCTCAGAGGAAGGGGGATGTGGATAGTCTAGAATCATATGTTCTAAAGCTTGAGCAAACCTTTCTTCCCTGCAGTGCTTTGTAGCTTCTTCTTTTTTTTCTGAGCTGAATTCTTTTGCATTAAAACTTCAAATAAATATAGAAAAATACAAAGTCTGCCTTTCTCCTCACTTTCCCCAGACAGACTATAGTATTCATGCATGAAAAAGTTCAATGCAAATCTCATGCTGTTGTTCTTATTTTTAGATCAAGTGTACTCTTATTTATATTCCATATCAAACTAGGGTAACATTACTTCAGCCTAGCAGCATTTGCCTTAGATCAAATGCCTGGTTGTGCTGACAGGCTTCTGAGGACTCAGCAACTTGCTGCAATTTCCATGTGCAAAGTGTTACAGCGCATAATAAGTTCCTTGAAATTGACTCTGCATGATTGTCAAGTCAAGCACTGTAGCATTAATCTTTGCTTAAAGAGTATCTAGAAAATATATTCCAAAAGTACTATAGATAGTGCAGCTCAAGGGCACATTGAAACTGGAATTAAATGCAGTTCCACAATCTTGCACTTTAATGCTACTAGCATTGTTTTTAGGTTTGGGTTAAAAAGAAAAAGAAATGGAAAACCATCTTGCACTATTAACAAGCAAAAAACCTATGTGGTTTTGAATTTCATTATGCAATTAAAAAATCCCTAATGTTCCAGTTTATTTTGTAATCTGTGCTTCAACACATACTTTTTGAACAGTAATGAGCACTTTTGGGAGAGAGAAAAGGGATATTATTAGCCTGATGCTGTGGCAATTTGGATTCATGCATCATTTCTTGGCTGTGGGGTTTGCTACCACCTTTTCATCCCAGAACTGGCTGCTAGTGGAGAGAACTTCAACTTCTGGGGTTTTTCCACCTGGGATGGGAAGAAATCTTAGCAAACTCTCCTGGTCACTATTGGGCAGATTACAGTTTGTTGTCTCCTTACCTCTCCAAAGACTATGGATGGATGAGCAATCAGATTCCAATGTATGGATTTAAGATGATAGATAAAGGATATAAGAGAATTAGATGTAACAATGAAATAAACCACTTCAGTTCTTAAAATATCAAAAATATAGACAGTCCTAAAGAGAAATTCCTAAATGTTATGCAGCCACACGGATCACACGCCTTTTCAAGAGGGAGAATGATGTCCAAATGAGTGACAGTATAAGTCACATTTTTAAAAAAATCCTTGCAGACTCAAGGGAAGTGGGCTGACAATCTACTAATCTTGTCTCCAGGTTGGCAGAGTCTGATTTCCTGGGTCATATTTACACATTTGAGGAGGAACTCATTGAGGGAACAGCTCTTTCACTTAGCATTTTCTACCTTACTTAGGAGAAAATAGGTAACTGAGACATTTTTTTCGAGCACTGCCAATGTTTTGAAAGCAGGCTTTGAATGAAGCTGGTTTAAAATCTAGTCAGGTGACTCAAGCAAACTGAGCATTAGCAAAATGATGATTGGTATTGAACTACATGTTACTCAGAGTGGTCCTCTTGAAATTAATGGACCTAACAGCCATGTTCATTAATTTCAATGGGTCTACACTGAGTAAAACGTAGCTGAATACCACCCAATGTTAAGCATAATGATAGAACTTAAAAGTGCAAGATGTGCCATGTATTCCAGCATATTTAATTTACCTGGTTGAACTTTAGAGGAAATTTATTACCTTGCAGGTGGCAAAATATATGAAAGTTGCTTTGTCTCTTTGACCTGCTATGATGGTTAGTGTTTAGCTTGTCATTAAAAAAATAATAATGATGTTGTGATCTTGTATTATTACATTGTGTGTGTGTGTGTGTGTGTGTGTGTGTGTGTGTGTGTGTGTGTAATTTTTCTGTTTTACAATTTAGAATACTCATTTAAACATCCTTAAAATATCAATGATTTCCCTTCTTCTCTTTCCATGGTTCATTTTGCATTTCATAAATCCCTGCATATTTTACATAAACTAAACCATTCAGTATTCCATTATTATATCCATCAAAACTTATTTACACTGTTGAATTTATCTTAACGCTACCAACGTTTTCAAGTGTACACAATCCCCCCATATAATCAATAAACATTTTCCAATCTTCTCTAAACGTATGTTCTTGTTTTCTTATTCTATATGCTAGGTCCACAAGCTGCTCATATTCCATCAGCTTAAGTTGCCATTCTTCTTTAGTTGGGACCTCGCTCGTTTTCCATTTGGGGGCTAACAAAACACGGGCTGTAGTCATGGCATACATAAATAACCTTTTTTGACACCTGGGAATTTCCATCTGAATTATCCCAAACAAAAAGGACTCTGGTTTTGGGGGGAAATGTACTTTAAAATATATATATTTTCACTTCATTATATATCATTTCCCAATACTCTTTTACCCTTTTACAGGTTCACCACATATGAAAGAATGTTCCCTCAACCTCATTGCATCCTCATTGTGTATTTTGTATTTTGTCTGACTGGTCAGTTGATCATGAAAAGCCACTGACTGACTTTACCCAAGGCACTTAGTTTGGGCTGGTTTGGGCCTAGTGTTCTGTTTCATAGTCATTGAAACAATAACCTTGAAGTACAACAGCCAGATGAATCAGCTTTTTAATAAGTAAAATTCAGTGATTGTTAGCAAGGTCTGGACTAATATGACACTCAGTACAGTAACTTGGGACAGAGTTGCGTCAATTATTACATAACATATTCACCATGATTAAAATGTTAGCTCCACCCCAGTTTGAAATGGCTGTGTTTGGGTAAAAAGCCAGGTATCAGCTTGGCCAGGCACTTAGTGAGGGCAGAACACCAGACAAACTGGAACCACTGCAGCTTCAAGGCTTTGTGCTTGCAGCCTACCACAGCACAGCACATTCCGCCTGTTTGAACACTGCTGGCACAGGAGCAAAACATTAGGCACATGATATCTCCAGACTGTGGGTTTTATGCACAAGATCTTCTGAACAGGGAAGGATTTTAATTTTAGTAGCATTGAAGGCCCACAGCTGTCCACCAATTCTTGCGGCCTGGAGCTGAGATGTTCCCCTGGAATGACTAGTTGCCAAATTGATGAAGCTTCCATTTTAAAGGCTTGAAAGCTTTCTTTCTTTCCTAACCCAAAGACATGCACATAGAAGCTGTAAGAACTATAAATAATTTCTTCTTTTCAGGGAAACTTTGCTGATTAATTTCCCCTCCTGCTGATTGATTTCACATTCACTTACCACTTCCCAGTTTATTCTCACAAAGAAATTGACTACTAATTATTTTAACATGAAATCTCCTTGGCTTTCAAAGCCTTTATATTTTCAGTCCTGCAGATAAGGCAGCCCCCATCCATGGATGCTGAGCGCCTTAAGACAAGTAACAGGAGCCTGAAATAGAAATGAGGCAACTATTGATTTTCAAACAAATGAGTGATCATCCAGCAAGAAGGGAAAATGCAATGAACATACTTAGTGGATATGTGAAATATTACCATGTATAGGTAATGCTCTACTAAGGCCATATTCCCCAAACCTTCCAGCCAGAAGCTTTGTAACTAATGCCATTAATTTAGTAGAATAGATAGCAGATAAGTGGATCTTTCAGAAATGCCACTATCCACATGATTGAAGACTGTGGTGATCTATCGGCAAATGACTTTGTGAAACCAAATAGAGGCAGTAGATACAGTCAATGTCTGTGTCAGTCATAAAAAAAAAGATTGCCTTGATTTTGAATGGCTTTTGGGAGGGAATGAAACCCATCAAGACCAGAAGGCAGAAGCCAGGTGTCTAAGCAGTTCGGGAGCTTTGCTGCAAAGTGAAACAGCCATGGTTTAGAAAGTTGAAGTATGGATCATTCTGATAGGCCTCTGCAAAATAAGTTCTGACTGGACAAGCAAAATATATTTGATATATTATCACATTTGTTCTGCATCTTTTTTGGACCAGAGAGAAAATACTGATTCTGTGACTCCACAACTCCAAACACTGTATTCCTGCGTGCTACCCTGGTAATTCCCTGCTCTCAGTGTTGCTGCAAGCAGAATCACTGATCTGGACCTTGTGCAGAGTAGAAAATGAATTAGCTCTTGGCCACAAGAACGAATGTCCAAGCTTTACTGGAAACAGTCTTAAAATGGTTACAAATAAATGTTACAGTATACAAAGTAACACATTGCTCATAAACAACAAGTGATGTGGTCTCCACTTCTTTTTAGTCCTTAACACAGTTCAGTAAACTTTCCTGTCTCTGCTCCCATAGTGAGATCCTAAGCAACTTGCTTGTTCAACATCACTGAGCTTCAGCAACTGAGCAAGACTCTGAGTTGCCAGGTTTCACCTTCCTGCTGTGAGAGACTCTGCAGTTCGGGTTTCTGGGATGAGTAATCAATCATTTTGTGAACCCTCGCTTGCATGCTGAAATCTTACAAACCACACCAGTTCCCATTTGTGAAATCTAGGGTCTAAAGGTACTTCAGATGTAACAGTGTTGCAGTGAGAACAAAGGACTATTGTGTTTTGGCCAATTATTTTGTTTTAGGAAGTTTCTTATATTATGAAGTTTTCATACTGCTGGTTTAAACTTCTGTCTGTAATGCAGTATAGTATTTTGAATTGTTTAGGGAATTTTAACGTTGTGAGTTGCCCAGGGCCCCCTTTTGGGAAGAAAGTATAGTAAGTGCATCGGTAGTGTACATGATTCTTACTAGTTTATTTAACCCATTCTTCCTCCAAGGAGTCTAGGGTGACATATGCAGAGGCTACCTTATCTTATCATCAGAACAATCCTGTGAGATAAATTAGGCCTGTGAACATTCAGTAAATTTCATGTTTGTGACTGTATTCAGAGAGTACTGAATTCAGTCTTCCTAACATTTTATATCTTGTTAACGTTTGTGTTTTATGTGAACTTTCACATGACATAAAAGTCAGTTCTAGAAATCTAAAGGAATCTGGTGGAATGTAGCACTCATTTCCATATTCATTGTGTCCAGGAAAAGTACATTTGTAACCCTGCAAACTTAGAAAAACGTGGGAGTTTTGAGTTATAATTTCCCCATGTTTTTCATTTTGTCACTCAAGTGAGAAAATTTGGGGAGGTATACCAGCATACAGTCTTTAATGTTGTATTTTAATTTTGTTTTTAAGTTGTATTTTAATCAATTGTTTTTATGCCTGGTGTTAGCCGCCCTGAGCCCAGTCTTGGCTGGGGAGGGCGGGGTATAAATAAAATTTATTTTATTTTATTTTATTTATATTTTTTATTATTATTTTCCTGAAGGAGGAAGAGGAGGAAGAGGATAGAGAAGTACAGTAATCTCCTTTCTGTTTCAGTCACAGCAGCTACTATAGAGAAATGCTCTTAACACTTTAGATTGATGTGAATTTAGCCTGTAATGTAAAAGGTTACCCAGGTCTGTTTTGATGCCATGTGGATGACTTCATACAATACTTAACATCTGTACATGCATTTTTCTTGGAAGACAACATTTTATGCTTGGTAATTTTTAAAAATTTCAATAAAGCTTGTTAGAAGAAGAAGAAGAAGAAGACTTGAGGAGTTGGAGAATCTTTTCAGTAGTCACTTCTAATTTCTGTCCAAAGGCCATTGCCAAGAATTGCTTCCCTGGAGATTAATCTGATAACCTCATCTATTTGGCTCCAAGGAGCACATTTCCTACCTCATTTACTCAAAAGCTTTTAAAACGGTGTTTCCAGGAACTTCATTGTTATTTTGAAAAGAAAACTCCTAATATCAGTTCCAAGGGGGGGCAAAAACAGCATTGACTTAGGACTTGCTATGATATTTCTAACTTTGTATACCTAAAAGTGTTTCATTTTGAGGTGGTCCTCTTTACTCTCCTTAACTGACTGGGACCAAAGGGGCATACAGACTCTATATAGTAAGCTCTACTTGGTCTATCTGGGGGTCAACTAGTGCAAACTCTTCTTTGGTTTATGATTGGTCAGTGTGATGACAAATTGTGAGTTCAGCCCTTGAGATATGAGCTTACAGCAAAGTAGCATTATGATCTAAATTGGCATGTCTTCTATGGGGTGAAATTAATGGAGAAAATCCATGAATTAACCATTGTGTTGTGGCATGCATGGGATTTTAAATACAAAGTGAATTGAGCCACAATGCTTAGACCTTTTACTCCACAGTAAACAATCTGAAATTCCACTGACTAATCTAGGACTGATCTAGAACTAGTGGTATAAAGATTGTAGCCAGTGGTTATTATCAGTGTTATTATCAGTGTTCCTAATACCCTTATACTCTGAACCTGAAAAAGCTTAATCAGCATATGCCTGGAAGGAATATGGTTTGTCCTAGTAGAGATGCTAGACGATCCTTTCCCTGGCTCTTTTGAAAAAGCCCAAAGTTTTTATCCTATCCCAGTTCACGGATCAGAAGGGATTTATTCCTTTAGCTAGCAGTTCTCTCTTAGCTCTGACTATAATTCTGGATAAAACATAAGCCTGCATTTCTCATATTTTCTGCCCATTGTAAGGGATATTATAACAGTCATAATAACATTGAGGATTTCTTTTTGCCAGATGAAAGGTGACTGTGTGATATTCCTGAAGGTAAGTACAGTAAAGTCTGGCATGCATGATGAACTGAAATTACGGTTTTAATCAATTAATTGGTTCCCAGAGGCTCAAAGAAAGAAAGAAAGAAAAGTGATAAGGGATTGTGAGAGATAGAAGTTGAGCTATTCTTTCAAATTGTATCAAGTGAGTCATTCTTTCGATCAAAAATATTCAAAATGTCATGATTCACTAGCACGGCATAGCAGCTGAATGTTGTCTTCCTTTTATCCCCACCTCTCCACAATTATGCTAATTATTGCCATTCTTTTTGGGTAGGGATGTGTGAAACCTTTCCTTGTATTTCCACCAACTCTCCTCAGATGTTCAAGACACTTATAAACAAGAGTCAATGTGCAGTTTTGTGGCACAGATCATTATCATGACTGGATGTGTGTTATGATTAGTGCTGTGGCCAAATCTGCCCCCCGCCAGTTTCCTGAAAGTTTTATTCCCCCCCCCCGAAAGAGGCTTCTGAGTTTCTGTCTCACTCTCAAAGCACTTGAGAATTTCTTTAAAATATTTTGTCTCTTGTTGACAAATGGGGCGGGGGGGAACCACTCTCCCCCTTCTGAATATCACTTAGGGTGGTTTTTTTACCACCTTAACCAGGTGTGGGGAACCTTTGTCTCATCAGCCCCAGCAAGCATGACCAATAGCCAGGGATGAAGGGAGTTGTAGTTCAACAACAAACGGAGGAACCAAGTTTCCCCACACCTGACTTAGACACAGATCTGCAGTGTGGCCAAGGAAACATGCCTAAAGCAGATGCAATGTGGATTCTGATGAACTGCCCTTGTAGAACATAAGACTGTGTCTAGGCCTGAGTGGATGAAGAGAAGGTAGAGAGTTGGAGAATCAGAAGGAAGAAGAGTTTGGATTTGTTATTCCGAGACCCTAGGGAGTCTCAAACCGGCTAACAACCTCCTTTCCCTTCATTCCCCACAACAAACACTCTGTGAGGTGAGTGAGGCTGAGAGACTTCAGAGAAGTGTGACTAGCCGAAGGTTACCCAGCAGCTGCACGTGGAGGAGCAGGGAATCGAAACAAGTTCACCAGATTACAAGTCCACTGCTCTTCACCGCTACACCACACTGGCTGTGGCTTGGCACTCAAAGAATTTGTTGTTAGTTTGCATTTCTTAGTGCAGAAAGTATTGATAATAATAATAATAATAGTAATAATAATAATAATAATTTTTATTTGTACCCCGCCCTCCCCGGCAAAGCCAGGCTGATCTGATGTGTAGAGATCGTTCCTATTCTAATTAATTTAAGAGGGTTCTGGAAGCTTCTCTGTGTGAAAGAAACAAGCAGAAGATTCCTGATGTTTGGGTTATTCCTTCAGAGAAGCTGGGCACAGCTGGCTTAAACTAGTTCTGTTATCTCTTCTGTCAAGGTCATGCTGACTATAATAAGAGGACAGAAGGAGCCTGGGTTTCACTTTCTCTTTCTATCTCTCTTCCTTCTGGTGTGCTGTTCTGTACATAGTATGCTTAGTGTTACGGTTTAGACTTATTATAAGTTATTGTAAGTCTAAGTTAAGTCTGCTGCAACTGGATTTTTTATGGACAGTGTCAATCCTGAATGTATTGGATTTGTGACCATTATGTTCATTTGCCTTCAGTAGCAGTAAAGCTCTGCTGGATGAAATATTAATTGCCTCTGGCCTATTTGGGGGGGCTTCCCAAAGGCATTGGGACCCAGGTGGCGCTGTGGGTTAAACCACAGAGTCTAGGGCTTGCTGATCAGAAGGTCAGAGGTTTGAATCCCTGCGACGGGGTGAGCTCCCATTGCTCGGTCCCAGCTCCTGCCCACCTAGCAGTTCGAAAGCACGTCAAAGTGCAAGTAGATAAATAGGAACCGCTCTGGCGAGAAGGTAAATGGTGTTTCCGTGTGTTGCTCTGGTTCGCCAGAAGCAGCTTAGTCATGCTGGCCACATGACCCGGAAGCTGTACGCTGGCTCTCGGCCAATAAAGCGAGATGAGCGCTGCAACCCCAGAGTCGGGCACGACTGGACCTAATGGTCAGGGGTCCCTTTACCTTACCCAAAGGCATTTGGTTGGCCATTGTGAGAACAGGATGGTGGACCAGAAGGGACAGTGGTCTGTCCCAAAAGGCTCTTCCTATGTGCAGTAGGTGGAGGGATTAGTGAACATTCCCTGCTTTGTGCAAATGTAGGTGCTTTCCACTAGCGCACAGCAAGCATGCCACCTTGCACCTGCAATCAAGTTGCACCCATCACATGATGTACTGGGAAATGATATATAATGAAATAAAAAGGATGTTTAAAATAACCTTTGTAAAAAACAACAACAAAAAAAAACAACAACCCAAAAACAGAAGCTTTCCTTTTGAGAATTATAGGGACAGAACTAACTAAAATGTATAGAAACTTATTCATGTATGCTACTACAGCGGCAAGAATGTGACTCGCCCCAAAATGGAAAGAAGCAGAAGTCCCAGCAAAGGAAGAATGGATACAAAAACTTATGAAATATGCAGAAATGGGGAAACATACCGGAAGAATAAGAAATCACGATACCAATTTTTTAAAGAAAAGAATGGAAATGGTTTATTGAATATTTACAGATAGATTATAAACAGATAAAAACATTGGCAGGATTATTGTAATAACCAGCAGCTTTATAAGGGTATATATTTAAAGTATATGAATAAAGGGGCAAATCAAGTTAATTTAGATATGCAGAAGATATTAAAACGAAATTTAAGGAACCGCCAAAAGAGGGGGAAGGAAATCAAGTTCTGAAATGTCAAAATGATTGTAAAATTAGTGAAATGTATAAAATTAGTGAAATGTATGAACTTGAAAAGTATAAATAAATAAATGAAAATTATTATGGATTGGGGGTGCAGTGGCGGAGCTTCATGCTCCGGCACCGGGGGAGGGAGAGCAGGCGGGGGCGTGGCTGACACGTGTCCCAGTGGCGTGGCGCACCACCATGCCTTCATGGGAGCTGACTCAGTTGAACACAATGTGGCTTATTTCTGAGGGTTGTGCTGTAATCAGTGGTAATCAAATATGGGTAAGTTGCCATCATGTATGTGTATGTTACTTTGGATGTGCACAAAGGTATGTAATCTCTCACCAACAGTGTATTTATGTAAAAATCCCCAGAGGCTATTGGAGCCCAGATGCTCCTAAAACTGTAGCATGCTGCTACAGTACTGGCAGACATTTGGGGCAATTAAAAGGTGAGAATTAAGAAGCGGTAACTAGAACCTGCCATCTGTGAGCATCATAAATATATTTTGTTCCGTGATGGTGACACCTTGTTTGTTCAATATGCTTTACAGTCAGCTGAGATTTTTTAGATCACTAAGGTCTGAGATAAGTGAAAGGAGGGGTAGAGAAAGATATTAACTCTTGCATATCTGGTGACTCAGAAACAGACTGACACTCATGTTGTTTTGTCAATGTAAAAATGACTACAGTGGTACCTCAGTTTAAGAACAGCCCTGTTTACGAACTATTCGGTTTACAAACTCCGCAAAATCGGAAGTAGGGTTCCGGTTAGCGAACTTTACCTTGGTCTACGAACGGAAGCCGAACAGTGGAAGGGCACCGGCAGCGGGAGGCCTCATTAGGGAAAGCACGCCTTGGTTTAAGAACGGTTTCAGTTTAAGAACGGACTTCCGGAACAGATTAAGTTCGTAAACCGAGGTACCACTGTACTTTTGTTCAGCTTTCCAGTGCTTTCTCTAGAATGGTGTACACTCTTTTTCCCTCTGGCAGCTTGAGAGGATGTATTCCAGTTTTGTTGTAATTATTAGATTAACTTTAGTGAATAATGGGTTTTAATGCCTGGACTTCAATATAGGAAAAAAGATTACATGCATAATGTTTTCTTATATCCCAAACCAGCAACTAGTTTGACTAGCAAACCACTTTTGCTTTTGGATTGACCATCACAGTTATTGTTGTTATTATTATTATTATTATTATTATTACCTTTTGTTATGGTAGTAGCAGCCAGTGGCATGGGAGCAGCATTGTTTACCAGGCTTCTCAACCAGAGTCTCACTGATGAGATTGAGGGGCAAGGAGACATGGAGGCTGGACTGGCTCCATCACTGCACCCGTACCACGTCTACCCCACCACCACATAACCTCTCCTTAGTCACTGGCAATAACCTCTGCATATTGAAGACAGGTAGGCAACACCCCCTTACCCACTGCCTTATCGTCGTTTGGAAAACATGAAAACAGAAGGGGATGTGAGAGCCCTTAGCACCAGGAAGGCAGAAAGCAGAGAAAGTAGGTATTCACTAGCTGCTGCAAGACTTTTCTGGGCAAGGATCATGAGATAAGACATGCAAAGGCAGGCATGTAAAGCCAAGAACTCCAAAATTAAGGAAGGTTGAGTGCATGCCAACAAGCCAGCTCTTCTGAAATCAGTTTGTTCATAACTCCAAAACCAGTTATAGTCTTAGACAGTGCTTTTTTCTGGGGGTACGCAGGGGTACACATACCCCTAAACATTTTGTGAATCTAAGTTTGGCCTCATTGAGGGGCAGTATCTCAATATGAGTAGGGAAATGAGAGTACCCCTAAACATTTTTTTATAGGGGGGGAAGCACTTGTCTTAGAAAGATGGAAACTAAGAAAAGCTGGAGCGTAAAATGTAAGGAAGATGTAAAAAAGGAGGGTGAATGTCTGAACTGAGGAATGTTTGGCTCTGTTTTGCTGCTCATTGGAAGGTCAAACCTCTAGTCAGTTGGTAAGTGCTGGAATGCTGTCTTGAGTACCCGATGGCTCCCAAGCCAGAGTATAGAAAGCATGTTGAACAAGACTTGAAAATGCACCCCATGGTCTTATTGTTATCCCTTGCAGACTAGTATTTCTAGACAAAATGAAAACTTGAGAGACAAAGTTGAGGGTCAAAATCTAAGTGAGCTGGTGCTTTCTGATAATATGATAATACCTTCTCAACCAGCACGTGTGGCAAGTCAATATTATTCTCATTTCATAGATAAGGAGCTATCTTTCGATGATAAATAAAGGCTAGCACAATAATAGCCAATATGATTGTATTTAGAATTCTCATCTTTCCAAAGCCCAGATTTGACATTCAAACCTTGGGGCTTTTTGCAAAACTCTCCACTGAGCTGTGATTATTGTCCAGGACTTGGATGAGAAACAGGAGACAGGAAAAAAACCAAAACAACTCACTGGGCTTATGTATAATTTAACTGTTCGCCAAAAGCTTACTCTTCATCAAACAAGTAAATTTTGGCACAAAAATGGAAGATCATGACAATTCAGCTTCATATTAATATTTCACCAGGCTTCGTCTATTGTATGAGCCAGTTTAGTAAGCCTCGAATCCATCTGTAAACAAATCCCACCTTGTGGTTTGATGGGATCTCATCAATTAAGAGTGAGGTGAACGAGGAATGCTACTGACCTCACTTCAACATCATTGATGTTCATATAATGGTTTTGTCCTGTTCTCGCTTGACAACAAGCCTATAAAATCCTTCAGCACTGCCTACTTTTTGTTCATAATAAATGATCCTTTATTCGCCTTAAGGTCTTGCTGCCTACCTCTGTGCCCTAAGAGGATGTGCTTCCAAAAAGTCCTATTATCTATGAAAACCTCTTGTGGGGTCCTCCTTTTATTTTCTGCTGTGACTTTTCTTATCGTCGCTTTGCACTGTTGTAACTTCTGTTATCCCTTTTGGCTTTGTTCAGTATCATGTTTGTACAATATTCTTTGCCCCCTGCTTGCGTTTGGCAGCTTGCTCCCTGGCAGTGGCCTTTACCATTTTCGTGGTTTTTATCAGAAGGAATCATAAGCAACCTTTGGGCATATGGAGGGAAACCTTTGTATTTCCCCCTCTCCCCTGCATTTCAATGCTCACAGCTTTGCTTCTCAAGCGTCGGCCATAACATTTCTACAGTCTTGGGCTTTAATGAAATGCTGTCTTTTCCTCACCTATTGTGTTTTACTTAGAGGTTCATACTTCAGGGCTGAAGATGATGAAGATGTATATACCGTAGTACAGGCTTCCTCAACCTCGGCCCTCCAGATGTTTCGAGACTACAATAAAAAATAAAAATAAAAATAAAAATAAAAATAAAAATAAAAATAAAAATAAAAATAAAAATAAAAATAAAAATAAAAATAAAAATAAAAATAAAAATAAAAATAAAAATAAAAATAAATATAAATATAAATATAATAAAAATAAAAATAAAAATAAAAATAAAAATAAAAATAAAAATAAAAATAAAAATAAATAAAAAATTATTATTTATACCCCGCCCATCTGGCTGGGTTTCCCCAGCCACTCTGGGCGGCTTCCAGCAGAACATTAAAATGCAGTAATCTATTAAACATTAAAAGCCTCCCTAAACAGGGCTGCCTTCAGATGTCTTCTAAAAGACTGGTAGTTGTTTTTCTCTTTGACATCTGGCGGGAGGGCATTCCACAGGGCTGGTGCCACTACCGAGAAGGCCCTCTGCCTGGTTCCCTGTAACTTGGCTTCTCATAGTGAGGGAACCGCCAGAAGGCCCTCGGCACTGGAACTCAGTGTCCGGGCAGAACGATGTGGGTGGAGACGCTCCTTCAGGTATACAGGGCCGAGGCCGTTTAGGGCTTTAAAGGTCAGCACCAACACTTTGAATTGTGCTCGGAAACATACACAATTCCCATCATCCCTGACCACTGGTCCTGCTAGCTAGGAATCATGGGAGCTGTAGGCCAAAAACATCTGGAGGGGCGAGGCTGAGGAAGCCTGATGTAGTACATAAAACAGGGCAAGGAATTCCAGGCCTGGGGGACAAATATGGTCCTCAAGACCTCTCAGGTCCACTGGATTTATACTACAGCTTTTCCTCAGCCACATATTGAGCCAACCTTTCCATTAGGCAGGGTAAGGAAGCTGCCTCAGGCAGCAGTAGCAGAAGAGGCGAGGCACTGCCTGCCCCACAGCTTCTGTTGCCACAAGAATACCCCCACTCACTGAATTTCGCTGAAGGGGGTACATTCCGGTGGGTGGGTGGGGCATGATGGGGGCCCCCGAACATTTCTCAGGTGCCGAAACTGTCCCTGGCTACATGCCCTCTCCAGCCACACCCCGTACCAGTCCTGCTTTGCACCCCAGTTAACTGCTTCTACCTTGCTGGAATGTGTTCTTGAACTCCAATTCATGGCTTAGATGGAAAAACAGAGAGGGGTGAATGGTTGTGTATAGAAGACAACCTGCTGTGTGAAGAAAAATGTACATTCGTTGCTCTGCCCATTTTTTCTCTGGCCCTGCCCACCACTGGCACGTGGCCCCCATAAGGGGGGGGAGGTTATGCACTCCCTTTTTTAAAAAATAATTTTTATTGGGTTTTCACCACAAACAACACTAAAAATAAAACAAAAACATAACATAAAACACAATACAAAATATGGGATGGGACTTCGAGCTGGGTTAGATACCTAGCTGGAAGCAGTGCACGTCTCCGCTCTTCTGGTGATAAAAAGTAGGGGACTTTACATAGGTCGTTTTGCCGTTCGATGTCCTTAATCCTCTGCTTGATTAATGCCCTTGCCATGTTATAAGTCTGAGTACTTAGGTAGGCTGGATATAGACCTATACTTTTCATCTTGTTTTCTATATATTTGTTCCAAGATGAGCAAAGTTTATCTTTTAAAATCAACGGGGTAAGGCCTTGCGGATTAAGATGAACTTTCAACCAGAGGTTACAGGCTTGAATCCAGAGTCTTGCCTCGGCAGAGACCATTCCTGTTTCGAGATGAAGTGCGGCATTTGACACGCATGTAGGCACCTGAAGGGCTGCTCTGATAAATTTTGCCTGAACCCTTTCAAGCGAGGTCAAATTTGGCAGAGGAGCACAAAGTTGAGTCCCATAAAGCAGTTGGGGTAGCACCTTAGCATCGAAAAGTTTTAGGGCCGCAGGTATGTAGTTTGCACCGTTGGATCCCAAACACCCTAAAATTGCAGATGAAGACTTTTGAGCTGCTGCCGCAATGTGTGTCAAATGTGCTTTTCTCGATCCTCTGTCATGAAAGACTATACCTAAGTATTTAAAACAATGAACTTGCTCGATTTTCCTTCCTGTGATACTCCAAGAACGTATCTTCGGACGTTTTGCAAATGTCCTTACTTTTGTCTTCTGATAGTTAATAACAAGACGGGCCTCTTTACAATATTGAGCAAGAGTACGGAGTGCCCTTCTTAAACCGACTGGAGTCCTAGATAAAATCAGGGCATCGTCCGCATATAAAAGAATTGAAACATTCCTATCTGCCAGTTTGGGTGAATGGAAATCAGGGTTTGTTAGTTTTAATATAATATCATTTATGTAATAGTTGAACAGCAGGGGGGCTAGTACACATCCCTGCTTAACACCCAACTGGGTAGGCACCCGACGTGTCAGGTGACCCTGATGAGAGCAGCGGACCATGAGGCTTGTGTTTGTATATAGTGTTCGTATAAGAAGATAAAGGCGAGGATCAATAGTTGAAGATTCCATCTTCTCCCAAAGCTTGTTTCGCGAGATGGAGTCAAAGGCAGTTTTTAAGTCTATAAAGGCCGCATAGAGGGAGGAGGATTTGCCAGTTGCATATTTCTCAATGAGGTGTTGGAGTACAAGGCAATGGTCCAAAGTTGCTCTTCCTTTCCGAAATCCTGCCTGTTCATCCGTGATTAGATGTTCTGCCTCGAGCCAATTTTGAAATTTATCCTTGAGATGTAAAGAATACAGTTTACTCACAATATTGAGTAAACTGATTGGCCTATAGTTTCCTGGTTCGCGCTTGCATCCTTTCTTGTAGATGGGATTTATGATGGCAAGGATCATGAGATATATATCATTTTCATAATATTCTCTCTTAACAAATTACACGCAGTAAATTTAACTCCTTTCTTCCACAGTCTCTCCCAGTCTGCCATCATAATATTATGTCCAACATCTTGGGCCCAATCTATCATTGCAGATTTTACCAATTCATCTTGCGTATGCCACTCCAGCAATAGATTGTACATTCTGGATAGGTTCTTTGTTCCAGGCTCTAACAATTCCGTTTCCAACTTAGATTTGTATTTTTGAAAGCCAATTTTTTAAGCAATTTTAAAGGCTTCATTAATTTGGTAATAATGTAACCAATCTGACACTTTCCCTTTCAATTGTTCAAATGGTTTCAACCTGACACTTTCTCCTTCTTGGATCAAAATGTCACTATATTTTGGCCAATTACTTTCCATATTCAATTTCTTTGGGGCCTTTGCTTCTGATGGTGAAATCCATCTGGGTGTTTTTCTCTCTAACAAATCTTTATATTTCATCCATACCCTAAACAGGGCTTTCCTAATTATGTGTGTTTTAAATCCTTTGTGGGCCTTGATTTTATCATACCATAAATATGCATGCCATCCAAATACATTATCATATCCTTCCAAGTCTAACACATCAGTATCTTCCAACAAAAACCAATCTTTTAACCAGCAGAAGGCCGCAGCCTCAAAATATAAATTCAAGTCTGGCAGGGAAAAGCTCCCTCTTTCCTTAGAATCAGTCAGTATCTTATATTTAATTCTGGGTTTCTTTCCCTGCCAGACAAATCTCAATAAGTCCTTCTGCCATTTTTTAAACGGTTCCATCTTATCAACAATCGGTAAAGCTTGGAATAAATAAAGCATTTTAGGCAAAACATTCATCTTAATCACAGCAATCCGGCCCATCAAGGACAATTTCAAATTATTCCATATCTCTAAATCTCTCTTAATTTCATTCCACACTTTTTCATAATTGTCTTTATACAAGTTTAAATTTTTTGAAGTCATAAACACACCCAGGTATTTAACCTTCTTTGCAAATTTCAGCCCCGTCACTTCCTCTATGCCGTTTTTTTTCTTCTGGTGTCAGGTTTTTACCCAGTATTTTAGTTTTGGCTTTATTCAATTTAAAGCCTGCTACTTGCCCAAAGTCTTGTATAGTCTCCAGTGCTTTAATTGCACTGTTTTCCGGTTCTTGTAGGGTCAACACTAAGTCATCTGCAAAGGCTTTTAGTTTGTATTCTTTAGCCCCCACCCCTATTCCTTTTATCTCTCTATTTCCCCTTATCATGTTCAGCAAGACCTCCAGAACCGTGATAAATAGTAGTGGGGAGAGTGGGCATCCCTGTCTTGTTCCCTTCTCAATTCTGATGTCCTCTGATACCACATTATTAACTATAATCTTAGCTTTTTGCTCAGTATATATAGCATTTAGTCCATTCATGAACCTCTCCCCAACCTCCATTTTTTCAAAGTTGCCTTTCATAAAACTCCAAGAAATATTATCCAAGGCCTTCTCCGCATCTATAAACATCAACAGAGCTTTAGTGTTCCTTTTTGTCTCCAACCTTTCAATGATATCCACAATGTTCCTAATGTTCCCGTTGATATGTCGTCCCGGCAGAAAGCCAGCTTGGTCTTTGTGGATAACCTCATTCAATAGGCTCTTCAATCTAGTGGCCATTATATTTGCAAATATTTTGTAATCCACATTGAGTAGGGAGATTGGTCTATAATTCCTCATCTGAGCTTTGTCTGAATCTGGTTTTGGTATCAAAGAAAGGTTATCCACTCCCAATACAAGCTTTGGGGTGCTCAAAGGGTTTCACATACATTGGCTTAGCAATCCTAAGAAATGAAGTAGCCTTCCATTCATTTCATTTCCTAAAAAATGGGGTGGGGGGTTAGCATCGATGCTCAAGTTAAATGCATTAATTGGTAATGTGTCGTTAGCCTCTCAGGGCTCCCCCCCCCACTTTTATTTTTAATGTTACATTAAAAACGTGAAGTGCTGCAGTGTGGCTTCTTTCTGGGTCTTTATAGGCACCCCAAAAAATATTATAACAACAACAACAACAACAATTTATTTATACCCTGCCCATCTGACTGGGTTTCCCAACAGAATATCAAAAACACGATAAAACATCAAACATTAACAACTTCCCTAAATAGGGTTGCCTTCAGGTATCTTCTAAAAGTCAGATAGTTGTCTATTTCCTTGACAGCTGATGGGAGGGCATTCCACAGGGCAGGTGCCACTACTGAGAAGGCCCTCTTCTCAGTGTCCAAATCATGTGTCCCCATCAAAGCATTGCCTCTCTCAAAAAGCATTGCCATTGTTGGAAGGAGTCAAAGCACAGATTCCTCTTGCGTGACACCAGCCATTATTAAAACACTGCAATGGTGCCAATGTTTTTAAAAGTCATGTCAATCAGAGCCCCAGTGAATGGCTATAGACCACATGAGGAGGTCTAGCTCAATGTTCCACTACCACCACCAGGGACGCAAGGCCTTATTGATTGTCATGCCCAAGAACATGGGACTCTATCCTCCCATGGTCCAGCTTTCCCCTTCTTTCTCTGTCTCTTCACGGTTCTGGGTAAAAAAACAATGACAGAAGGGTAGAAAGGAGAGGGAAGCTGGCAAGCTGGATGGAGGAAGAGAGCAAAGAGGGGTGAATCTATATATTTATGTTTATTTCAGTATCTCCTTTTAGAATCTTTAAAATTTGGTTCTCCAACTTTCTACATCAGATATTTCTTTTTTAAAATCCGCATGAAAATTCATCAGTATTTTAATATGATTTTCTCCAAACACAGACAGGTTTTGCATTTTTAAAGTCCTCTTGAACATTTGTTGGCATTTGAATGTGCCTTTCTCTTAGTACACACATTTCCAGATGCAGTTTTGCAACTTATTGTCCCTGTTTTCACCAGTACATGCACTTTTATGGACACTTCCCTTTAATAGAAACATCTTTTTGCACCCATTACAAGGCAGCAGAAGTCAAACAGGAAATTCAGAGGAGTGCAAATTTCAAAGGATAGATGCGTTTTGATTTGGGGAAATGCAAATTAGGTCAGGTTATATTAAGATGTAAACTGAATCAAATTTCCCCCCATCCCTTGAAGAGACAGAGAAATGAAGGGATAAAGAAAGAAAGGGAATATATATTATACCTGTCATTCTTTCACAGCATGTCAGAAGCAATGCTGTGCCAAAACCTGTCCTCCAATTTTCTCCCTGTGAAAGGCACTTCAGAAATTCTTTAAAATGTCAGCATGTGGGGGCCAGAGCTTACCTTATCACTGCAAGGTGACGGTGGGTGGTGTGGGGGCTTTTCCTTTCCACTAAACATTTCTTCAGCACTCCGCAGCCTCTCAAGCAAACTGTATTTTCTAGTTTTTTTAAAGGCCACAAGTTACCTTATGATATCTTCCCCAGAGCTTTAAATGAAGCATGGGAGGCCAAATAGGTTGGCTCCCAAGTGCCTAATATCAGGGCAGCTGCTGATTTTGTTTTAAAGGAAAGCCCTTCCTTTTTACCTTAAAAAAAAGAATTTAGTTCAGTTAAAAAAACAACAATAAATAGCTGCCAGGCATATGGTAAGCAACCTTCTGAATTTCCTGCGCTTACAGGCACTGGCGTCGCAAGGGAGGCGGAGGGGGCGGTACGCCCCGGGTTCCACGTGGGGAGGGGGGTGACAGATGGGCTGGCCCCGCCCTGTGCGGGGCCCGCCCGCCGGCGCCGCTGCTGCTCCCGCGGCACCCTTGCAAGCCGCCACGGCAAAAGTAGCAGTGGCAGGGCACCCCCCCCCAGCCGCCGATCGCGATTGGCGGCTCGGGGGGTGCCGCCGCTGCTGCTTTTGGTGCGGCGCCTCCCAAGGGCACCGCAGAAGCAGCGGTGCCGGTTTGGATGGAGTCCAAACTCCATCCAAACCAGAACTGCTGCTTCTGCGGCGCCCTTGGGAAGTGCCTTGGGAAGCGCCCTTGGGAAGCGCCGCGCCAAAAGCAGCAGCAGCGGCACCCCCCGAGTCGCCGCACGCAAACGGCGGCTGGGGGGGGTGCCGCCGCGGCCGCTTTTGGCACGGTGGCTTGCAAGGGTGCCGCAGAAGCAGCAGAAAGCGCTTTTAAAAAAAAGCAAAGCCAAGGCAAGTAGGCTGCTTGCCTTGGCTTTCCTTTTTTTTAAAGCGCTTTTCTCCCCGCTGCTGGGGTGGTCAGCGAGGAGGAGGCGGTGGAGGGGTGTCACCCTTTCGCTGCCACCCCTCCCCTCGCCCCCGCGGGCGGCTCCGCCCAGCAGCGGGGGAAAGCGCTTTAAAAAAAGGAAAAGCCAAGGCAAGCAGGTTGCTTGCCTTGGCTTTGCTTTTTTTTTAAAGGGCTCCCCCGCCCCCCCCACTGCTGGGGAGGAGCCGCAGTGACGTTGCATCGCTGCTTGCCTTGGCTTTCCTTTTTTAAAAGCGCTTTCCCCCGCTGCTGGGCGGAGCCGCCCGCAGGGGCGAGGGGAGGGGTGGCAGCGAAAGGGTGACACCCCTCCACCGCCTCCTCCTCCACAGGGCGGCCAATGAGGAGGGGTGTCACCCTTGTGCTGCCCGCCCCTCCCCTCGCCCCTGCGGGCCTGCGGGCGGCTCCGCCCAGCAGCAGGGGGGAAAGCGCTTTAAAAAAAAGGAAAGCCAAGGTAAGCAGGTTGCTTGCCTTGGCTTTGATTTTTTTTTAAAGGGCTTCCCCCCCCCCCCGCTGCCGGGGCGGAGCCGCAGTGACGTTGCATCGTGACGTCATGATGCGATGTCACGATGCCCTGCCCCCAGGGTGCCTCCGGTCGCCGCCCAGGGTTGCGAGGAGGCTTCCTCCGCCCCTGCTTACAGGAAAGTCCAGAGGAGAAATGGGGTTTTCAGAATGCCTGGGCTCCCAGGAGGCTACAGAGAGCAGGCCACAAGTGGGATGATTTGTAGAATGAAAGGAAGGACACTCACAAACAACACCCCGCCATATTTTTAAAAACTCAACCAAAACCCTGCACCCAATCCATGAGAATCTCACTGATATTTTCTCTCCACTTTGATAATTTTTGAATGCAATTTTCATATGATGGGACTCAAGGCAACTTACAGGTCAAAATAAGAACAAGAAGAACACCCGTTTAAAGAAGATCGGAAAATGTTTATTGAATATATGGGGGGGGGGAATTGTGTATACTTGAAAACGTTGGTAGCATTAAGATAAATTCAACAGTGTAAACAGGACCGGTGCTAGGTTTTTTGGCGCCCTAGGCAAGGGGGCGGGCCACGTGACGTCATTGCGCATAACGTACGGTGCCCCGCCCCCTGCCCGGCTGGGCGCCCCGCGCCGCCACGGTTTTCGCCACTGGTTAGGGTGGCACCGGGTGGCGGCGGGGGGCGAGGGGCAGGCTGGCCAGTGCCCCCTCCATTTTGGCGCCCTAGGCAACTGCCTAGTTCGCCTTAATGGACGCGCCGGCCCTGAGCGTAAATAAGTTTTGATGGAAGTAATAAGGGAATGCTGAATGGTTTAGTTTAGATGAAATATGCAGGGATTTATGTTATGCAAAATGGAAAGAGAAGAAGGGAAGTCATTGATATTTTAAGGTTGTTTAAATGAATATTCTAATTTGTAAAACATAAAATTTAATAAAAATTATATATAAAAAAGAAAAGAACAGCTAAAAACCTGGAAAAAAACAATCATTACAAAACAATTACCGGTAAATAGCAATGGAATTTAAAATTATACACATATATAAAAACTATTAAAGCCATACCAGTGTTTCCAGAAAAACAGGACAGCTGAGCCCTTTCATTGAAAGCAGTCAGTTCCCAAGAGCTTGTAGGAACAAGAAAGTCTTCACCTCTTGGCAGAAAGAGGACAAGGAGGGAGCCAGTCTAGCTTCCCTAGAGAGGGAGTTGGAGAGTCTGAGAGTAACCACTGAAGATCCTGTTCCCAAGTACCACCAAGTGTGTCTGTGACGGGACAGAGAAGGCCTTCTCCTGAAGATCTCAGAACCAGGCAGGTTAGTATGAAGGAATACAGTCTTTCAGATTGCTGGATTTGTTTTTTTCTTTAATTGGCATAGGACAGTGGGATAAAATGCAGAAGACAGCTTTAGCACAGCACTAATCGGAACCTCATCAAAAGGAAGAGGAGGCAGCGTTTGGAGCCACCAGGGGAATCCAAATGCTGGTGAGAGCAGCATTCCCAACCCAGCGTTCAACATGGCCTGGCAGTATCAGGGTGATCAACACCAAAGCCAGGATTCCCAGGAGCTGATCAGGACAGAGTAGTTGCCCACCAGGTCACTCTAACTGAGCGGGCAGAAATCCAGAAAATTGGGGACATTGGGCCCAAAATTGGGCCAGGATCTGCAGGGCAGAGAGAGAGAGAGAGAGAGAGAGAGAGAGAGAGAGAGAGAGAGAGAGAGAGAGAGAGAGAGAGTTGTGAGTGGCCACAATACCAGCAGGGTCTCCCGAGTTAAGAATATAAGAGCAGTTCTGTTCACCAAAGAATCCACTTCCTTTGCAGTTCCTGCCAACATTTTGCCTCAAATTAAATTTTGATATAACCTTGGCAGTTTGAGAAATATGATGAAATGTGACAGGGGAACCGTGCTTCACAAGACTTGCAAAATGCTCAGTGTGTGTGACGGAGTGTGGGTACAGATCTGGATATCCATAAATTGCGACCGAGATTTGCCTAGGATGCCAACTTGAGGCAAACTTGGATGTTGCGCCTCATGCTAAAATCCTAGGAATTTTGAGACGCATGAAATAAATAAAGATTCTGCACATCCCTAGGATTTCCTCATATGAAACTTTGTCACTGAAACATGTGAGGAAAAAGAAGGGGGGGGAGATTTAACAGAAGTATTTTTTATCAGGTGTGTGGCTGACCAATATATTGTTTTTAGCTAGCCCCAGCCTAATCATTTGGGAACTTGTGCTGGCTTGATTAAGCATTTTGAAGGCTGTTTTTAATTTGATCAATTGAAACACAAACAGCATGCATTTGATAAAATCAATTTGAAGGATTACACAGAAGCTAACGTGGCTGTCAGCAGGGGTGAGAAATTTATGCATCACCTATAACCAGCTTGATTACGGTATTCATCAAATTAGATGTGACAACCAACCTTCCTTGCCACTGCAAAAGGATAGGGCTTGAACAAAAATGCAATGCGGGTCTTCTTTTAGAACATGTGCAGTTAATTAAAATTTTACCTGTTTACATCCCATTGTCAAACATTTAACAACTGTGACAGTTTAATCACTCATTATTTTCTAAGTGCCTTCTGCAAGCGATTCTAACAAGGGAAAACACCTAACAGATTAAGATCTACATGCACCTTTAGCTGTAAATGGTGTTTTATCATAATGCATTAATGGAATCCATCTCCTTTCACTGAACATAATGGCATTCCAACATTCTGTAAAAGTGTTCAACCTTCCCTCTCCCACAACACATGCACGCATGAACGCAATAAATCAGAAGAAAGAGTAAATATTTAGCTGTGGGTGGCTGTCAGTGTCAATAGTGTATTTAAGAAGCAACAAAATGAAGGTACAAATACAAGAAATTAAATTAAAACTCCAATATAAGATTACTCTCCTGCTGTGCAAAGCTCTGTCTTTGCTAATGTTCTTCAAAAAGTGCTCTAAAAATTAAAAGTGGGACTTTCAGAACTCTCAAGAAGACGTCTAAGGGAGAAACTATGTGTTAAGAGGAAAGGACTAAGTTCTCAGTCTGTGTTTTCCTTACGAGGAAAAATGTTGGGCAGAGGACCACTTAGAGCAGGCGGGAGAGGGTACTTAATTGTTTCCATACCAATCATCTCTTGCAAATGCTTTAATATCAGCTATAAGCCTGGCAGGAAGGATTGAGCAGACAGATTCCAGGGAAATGTCTAGGAGAAAATCTGTGATTGGAGAGTGAAGCACCACTAATTCTTCTTCCCTACATCTTCCACCCTGGCATTCCTGTTAAACACCTGTTTGCTGAGATAACATGCAATTCCATACTATTTAATGTGAACTAAAGGACGCGGGTGGTGCTGTGGGTTAAACCACAGAGCCTAGGGCTTGTCGATCAGAAGGTCAGCGGTTCGAATGCCCGTGACGGGGTGAGCTCCCGTTGCTCGATCCCTGCTCCTGCCAACCTAGCAGTTCGAAAGCACTTCAAAGTGCAAGTAGATAAATAGGTACCACTCTGGCGGGAAGGTAAACGGTGTTTTCGTGCACGGCTCTGCTTCGCCAGAAGTGGCTTAGTCATGCTGGCCACATGACCTGGAAGCTGCACACCGGCTCCCCTCGGCCAGTAAAGCGAGATGAGCGCCACAACCCCAGAGTAGTCCGCGACTGGACCTAATGGTCAGGGGTCCCTTTACCTTTAAAGGATTAAAACAATGACGACATACCTGTTATGCGTTGAAATTGCATAAAACTCAAAATCATGGAATTACCTTTTGGCTCTCTGCATCTGTTTAATAAGTATTGGAAAGCTGCATCATTCCTTTACACTTTATGACAACTATATGTATGTACAGCAGCAAACTGCAGGCTGAGCTGGTTTCACCCATCAGTGATATCTCTGATTTGAGAGAAAAGGGAGTCTGGATCCAGCCTCTTCCCACTTAATGCCTTGGAGCAGATTACTAGTGCTATTGTCAATTACCGGTATCAGACCAAGACTCCACACACATAAGAGACATTCCTTCCACCACAATGTCAGAACTGTAGCGATAATCCTTACAGAGCAATTCTAATGAGCGGGAGAAGAGGTGTATGACAGATCCTCCACTGCATCTGAAGTCTTGTTGCCTCCTGCCAGCCAATACAAAAGGGATGGAGTAAGCATTCTCATTCTCTCTCTCCCCTACACCAGTTCCAGGCTGGCATTGCTGACATCCATTGGGATGTAGAATGGTCCAAGGACTGTGGATACATTTATACACCACTGTGCATCAGCAATAAATTCTTCTGAATATGAACCCTGAGCATGAGACCCAAATACATGATGGAGCATGTATTTCCATACCAGTCTGCCCATGCCTTAAGATCTTCTGTTGAGGCCCTTCTCCACGTACAGTCTTCAGCATATGTATACTATGTATTCACAAGGGATGGGCCTTTTCTGTGGTGGCACCTTAACTCCAGAATTCCTCCCTAAAGAGGTGCACCTGGTGCTGACAGGTTAAGACCTTCCTATTTGCCCTGGCATTTAAATGTCACTTTAGTTGGAATTCACCCTTTCTTTGCAACCTATCTCTCTTGGTTGTTGCTGTTGTTTTACATTGTATTTACTGTATATGTTGCATGAATAGTTTTGTCAATTCTTTCTATACCAACTCAGAATCTTTTAGATAGACAGCAGTTATAAATATTTCAATTAATACAACTTGATATTAATCAACTATAAGATATAAAACATAGATGTCAAATATTTTGCAGGATTGAGAGAAATATCAAACTTCCAAAGGAGAATTTTGAGGGAATGTTTTGTGGTGTAAAGCCTGGGCCTTTTAAGTTCCTTTGATACCTTCTACACTAGCGATGAGGAAACTGAAGGCCACAGGTTCCCTATTCCTATCCTATACCATGTGTTCCCATGTAAACAGGGGAGTAGACTGACCCTTTTCCTGAAACTGCTTTGCCTGTCCCTGACCAGGGTACAGCTGAAAGTCTGAAAGGGGGCCCTGCAGGTATGGAGTTTATGTTGTAATTGGCCTGTGGTCTTCTGGTGAATAAATATTCATCAGAATAATAAAAATAATATCATGAGGTGCCCCTTTCAGACCTTTGGTGGAGCCATCAGGTAGGATCAATGTCACAATATTGCTTTCTCCTACATTTTGAATGAATGCCTGTGTCAGGAGTGCGTGCAAGAGCCAGGCCCTGGGACCAGCAGAGCTTCGGCTTGTTCTGGAGAGCAGGGCGCGGCCACACAGGTGAGGCTGCTTGGGAACTTACTGAACCTGGTGAGGTTGATTGAGAACTTGCTGCACCTGGTGTCAAGAGCCAGCAGGGAATATAAGACCAGCTTTTCCCCTCAGCCCTTTGCCACAGCAAGGCCTTCCCTGCCTTGCTGTGTGTCTCCTTGCTTCTGGACCGTGACTTCGTGTTTTCTGGCTTCTTGACCCTCGGACTGTGACTTCGTGTTCTGGCTTCTTGACCCTCGGACTGTGACTTCGTGTTTCTGGCTTCTTGACCCTCGGTCTGTGACTTCGTGTTTCTGGCTTCTTGGACCCTCGGACTGTGACTTCGTGTTTCTGGCTTCTTGACCCTTGGACTGTGACTACGTATTTCTGGCTTCCGGACCCTTGGACTGTGACTACGTGCTTCTGGTTCCTTGACCCTTGGACTGTGACTTGGTACCTCTTGCTGCTCGACCCTGGGACCCCTGCTCTTTGGACTCCTGTTCCTGCCATCTTGCCCCGGGTCCTGACGTGCCTTGCTGGGACTTTGTTTGCTATCAGCCCGGACCGTGACAGCCTGCATGTCAGGGACTGGCTGGATGACAAGGAGCGGTGGGAGGCACCAGATGGGGAACCCCCAAGGGATACCCCAGGTGAGGAAGGCTCAGAGCCTGGGGATTGGTGGTGGGACATCAAGGAGAGGTCAGAGGGACAAGAGTGGGTGGGATGAGTTGTTG